>OX578153.1:6499094-6961594 GCA_951213105.1 Amaurobius ferox
TAAGCAAAATTTACATAGCAATCAATTTACGTTTTTGCATTTCTTAAATACGAGACATTAAAATATAATTTAATTATAAAATATAATTTAATTATACAAATTACAATGAAAGGACTAACAGAGTTCAAATTTCCATTTTTCCATAAAATCAACACCTTTCATTCTTTAGAAATTATTCTTCCTACATGATGAATAAAAATTTATTGAAGTCGTTAATTTCGAATAACGCTTGTTTTCATTTGTTTTCACCATGTAAATTACAAAAATACTATATAGTTCTTTTTTTTATTATTATTATTACAAATTCTTCCTGAATATAAAATTTTATTTGTTCTCCAGTTATCGTGCCCATATCTCACAGGCATAGATCCACAGATTCCAAAAGGCATAGTTCCAAGAGTTGTCAAAATGTGTTCAAGTCTTCTTACGACATGTATTTCCGTCATAATCTCCAATTTAAACATTTTCGGAAATAGGAGAATAGTAATAAAAACATAGAAAAAGAAATTTTCCTTTTGCCATTCGATACTATAGAAGAAATTGTTCCACCCTTTGAAATGTGGAGATTAAAAGAAAACAAAATTCCATAAAGTAGGGAATATTTATTCTATTTAGAGTTCTAAGAAGCATAAGCACCTCAATAACTTCATATAGAAAGAAAGGTTCATGAGTGTTTGTTAGGTCTATCTAGAGCAGAGGTTCCCAAACTTTTTTGACCTTTGAACCCTTTAAGAATTTCTCGACTTTTTATCGACCCCCCCCCCCCCTCTATTTTACTATTACGTAATTATAATAGAATAAGCAATAAAATATACTTATCGGATCTTGTAGATTGTTTATGTGACAATGTTTATTATTTATAGTATATGCATCTAATATAATTATATCTGATCACATGCATTATATTAATACTTTTAATAAGTTAGTAAAATTGACTGACATTGTCAGGCATGACTGACATTGTAAAATTGACTGACATTGCGACAGGTGTGCTTGACAAGATTCGCAATATTGGGTTCATGATTAACTTATTTTTACTTTCCCTGCAATACATGGCAATGTATAGGGGAAATATTGTAATCATACCAAAAATCGTAACTCGAGTTTTCGACGGATCTACACGTTTTGGGACCTCTAGAATACGAAAAAACTATTTTTAGCGTGGCGTCTGTGTGTGTGTCTGTCTGTGCAATGTATGTATCCACTCTAACTAAAGAACTACTGTATGTGTGTGTGTCTGTGCAATGTATGTATCCACTATAACTAAAGAACTATTGTGTGTGTGTGTGTGCTCGCGTGCGCGTCTGTTTGTCTGTCTGTGCAATGCATGTATCCACTCTAACTCGAAAACTAATAGACCAAATTTCATAAAATTTAGTGGGTAAGATGAAATTACAATTGCTGAAATGAGCTTTAACCATATATGAGTTTAGAAATACAAGCAAAACAGGAAGTACTATTTTAGAAAGTTTTGTTCGTTCGAAAAGCTTTTGTTCGTTTAAAAAGCGTCTTAGCTTCAAATCCAGTATTTTTTTTATTATTATATAAGAGTTGATATATAGTTCTTTATTATATCAGTGATTTTAATTAACATAATCCATTGGCCTTCCAATTGACTCCTAACAATGTGATATCGAACCCTGAGAGTCAATATCAACCAATTTGAAGACCCCTTGTCTAGGGTAAAGTGGACGTGCCCGATCGAATAAAAGTTAAAGCTTACCTCGCGGAGAATTAAAAAAGTTGGGATAACGAACTCGCCAAAAAAAGCGACATAGTCCAAAACAAAGCCAATAAAAAAATTGTTTAATGAGTAAGAATCGACACCAGGAACGACCAAAAAGCGTAGACGGAAGGTAATCAATACCTGTCAAAAAGTAGTATCACCAGGGCCGTTAACACGGTGACACCTGCAATACTTGTTAAAATACGCCGTCATACTCTTTCTGGAATTCAAATATGCATTATGTCTGACAGAGGGCATTTTAAACAGTCTGTACAATAGATTCCCGATCATGTAACTGCCCTAGTAGCATTTAATATTGGTCCAATACTGTATATCTTGGCATTACATTGGAAAATATTTTCAATGTAATCCCAATATTGGGCAAGTATTGGGGTGGCATTCGCCTTCAGTATTGGCTAAATATTTTCATTACCACGTTACGTCAATGTTGATCTTGCATTGGAAATATTTCCAATGAAACGCCAATATTGGCGCAATACTGTCCCAATATTTTAAGCCGATATTGGGCCAATCCCGTCAAAATGCCCGTTTTTTACTTTCCCTGCAATACATGGTAATGTATAGGGAAAGTATTGGAATCATGCCGAAAATCACAACTCGAGTTTTCGACGGATCTACACGTTTCAAGACCTCTAGAATACGAAAAAACCATTTTTAGCGTGACGTCTGTGTGTGTGTCTGTCTGTCTATCTGTGTGTCTGTCTGTCTGTCTGTATGTCTGTCTGTATGTCTGTCTGTCTGTGTGTCTATCTGTCTGTGTGTCTGTCTGTCTGTGCAGATTTTGTATCCATAAATTTCATAAAATTTGGTAGGTAAGTCACTTGTGGGCGAGTCTGGTGCTGATTAGTTTTGGGTACGATTCTGGATAAAAGAATCCGCCTTTTTTTGCAAAATGGCCCACAAAGCTTGTATCCACTCTAGCTGAAAATGTAAAGGACCGAATTTCACAAAATTTGGTAAATACGTCGTTTGTGGGTCACCCAGGTGTTGATTAGATTTTGATACGATTCGAAAAAAATAACCTGCCTTTTTTTGCAAAATGGCCTTCAAAATTCGACAAAATCTAAAATAAAAAACTACGTATGTTGAAATATATCAATTAAATGCTTGTTTTATACGTAATTTTTAACGAAGAAAAGAATAAGACCAACCCCATTACACTAGGACTAGCCGTTCTCGAGATATTTTCGTTTTTTTCTCTTCATACATTCTCGTTTTTTTTCTCTACATTGTTCTCTACATACGTTTTTTTTCTCTACTACGTTTGAAAATGAGTCCAGTTGTCAAATGAGAATGAAAATTGAATTAATAGTGAATTAAATTTAATTAAAATAAAGAGAATGTGTAGATAAGTCTGCAGGGAAAGTCATGTGCTGCCCACATCAGATTTTTCATATTGGCGTAGTATTAGCTGCCAATATTGAGTTATTACTAAGGTGTATTATTTTCATTCATGAATAAGGCAGTTAGTTATTCGCCAATAATCCTATTGTGTAAAAAAAAAATGCATTTTGTAGCTGTTTTAGTGTTGATTCCTACTATTTAGATAATTCCCTACAACTTTGTAATTGCCTTTTTACGTCTAACTCGCTTTGTTGCCAAGTTCTTTATTCTACCATTTTATATGTTTCACTAGGTGTGCTGCAATCCCTTTTATTCGATGAGACATCATCTTTTTATTTTAGATAGATCCAGTGTGTACGCTCATGAACCTTTCTTTACAAATTTATTCGGGTACTTAAGAATTTTCCAAGGACCTACTGTATACATTATTTCAAAATCTAAAACTAGATAGAATCTGCAGTCATTTTCATAATTAGAACTCGACTGAGATGTTAAGATTTTCATAACCTTATTACTTTCCTTATATACATAATGTATAAGGAAAGTAGTATGACGGGGTCGAAAATTCGAATTTGAGTTTTCGACGGGAGAGCACGTTTCAAGCATCCCTGATTACGAATCAAACATTTTTGAAGTGATGTCTGTGTGTGTGTGTGTGTGTATGTGTGTGTGTGTATGAGTGTGTGTGTGTATGCGTGCGTGTGTGTGTGTGTGTGTGTGTGTGTGTGTGTGTGTGTGTGTGTGTGTGTGTGTGTGTGTGTGTGTGTGTGTCAGTGAGTCTGTGGAGACGATAACTGACGAACGAATGGACCGATTCGAACAAAATTTGGTACAAAAATCACAATCCGAAACACTGGAAGCCTATTGTTTTTATACGCAATCGAATGTTCAGAATCCCCTAAATTTTCGAGGGAAAATTTGAAAAAATCATCAAAAAATCAAAACCATTAATAAAGTTACGCAAATTGACATTTCTTATGTAATTTTTCATTAGAAAACGATTGACATAAATTTTAAAACGCTAGCATGAACCGTTCTCGAAATATTGCACATTATTCAAAAAAATTATCAAAAAGTCATATAAAATAAAAAAAAAATATTTACTATTGAGAAACATGTTCACTATTCATATGTAATACCATGCGATAAATTGGGGCACATCATTCTCGTGATCTAGCTCGTTCCATTCATGAAAAAAGATACTTTGAGTAATACTTTTATATTTGAACGCCAATAGTCATTTATCTGCTGTAAGAATAACTTATTTCTTCATCCATAACGCTTGGCGAGATTTTGGCGACAAATTTAGTTGAATGTCGCCAACTTGGCGACTTTTTAAATGTTTCTAAATTAACGAAAAACTCGCCAAATGGGTAAAAATGACGCTAAATCAATGACGACATGGAAAATGACGATTCATTGACGAAAATTCAATATCTTGGAAAGAATATAAATAACTACTACAAAAATAATCTTTTTTTTTTACTGCAAAAGTAGTAAATTCATTGCATTATATAAGGAAAGTCATGTGCTGCCCACATCAGATTTTTTACTATGGAAAGCAATGATCAGCTCCTTTATTAATGATGATAATACATACATAGTATATTAAAGGAATTGACTATTTAAGATATGCTGTGGGTGTTATTGGTGCCAACAATAGTTTATATTAATACAGATAAGCCAAATGTAACCAATACATGGAGTTAGAAAGAAGGAGATAAAACTGCTATGGATGAAACGCATGAAAATGCCACAATGCTTTGAGAATTACGTCTTGATGTCGCTAGTGTTAATAATGTAGCTGCTATTGTTAGTTGACGCAACAGAAAGGCGTAATATTTAGTATATGTATTTCTGATTATTTTTAAATAATGGGTTCACTAATTATGAATATAATTAACCAATATTTTTTTACCGTTGTAGGATAGAGTACAGAATATAGGGAGATAAAAATAAATTAAAAGGTAAAATAATTTTGAATACGTAGGAACAGAGGCGGCAAATAGGGGGCGCGAGGGGGCGCGGTCGCGCCCCCAAATTTTTCTTATTCTGGACCAAAACTGAAAAGACGTAAAAAAATTCCAAGCAAATTCTGTGAAAAATAATCCCCAAGGTGAAAAAAGTCCCCATGATGATGTTAAATCATATCACAGATTCAATATGAAATTATAGATTCAGTATCTAATGAAATTGAGTCAAGATTTAATTAGAACAATATATCCGTTTTGTTTGCCCTTAGTTCAGTATTATCAGGATAAGATATAGGAAAAGGAAAAGAAAAAGTTTCAACCGTATGCAAAGTATATAACTTCCAGAAAGAGGAATTGCTATGTGAATTACGACTGTTTTATTCGATGGTGAAAATTGTAAACATAGACCATACCAATTTTAAAAGTCGCTTGAATTATTTTAAAGAGCGGAATTTAAAAACTGTATGTTTCCTATCATAACATTATTAGTTAAATTATTTTTGACTGTGCCAATCAGCTCATCCAGTTGTGAAACGTATTTTTCGTGTCTCAGGATGGCAAATAGGGGGCGCGAATTCAGTACACAGAGCTGCCACCTCTGGAAGCAACAACGGCTGTAATCCGACTGGGTATCAAGTCGAATTGAGCTTAGATGACAAATACGGATACGTCACTCCATGCGGCTTCAACTCTATGCCAGAGGTCATCAATTGACATTTTCGAATAATTCCAAAAATAGCGACGTTTTCGAATAAATTCCAGAAAGAGATTGAAAAATTATTTTCGCAATACAATGGTACAAGAAAGACTTTCATCTTTAGCTACTTTAGCTATAGAATAGGATATACCCCTGTATTATGATGATATTGTAACAAAATTTTCTCTTCATCCAGGCTCTAAGAACCGGCGTTTAAAACTTCAATAACAGGTAAATAAATATAGATAATTGTATTTAGAAAAATTATGTTAACAACAATTATGTTACCACAATTATGTACAAAAATTATGTTAGCAACAATTATTTTTTCTCAACATCAATTTACTTTTGTGATCTCCCTCCCCTCTCCTCCCCCCCCCCCTGTTCACAAACATTTTATTTATTTCATATTGGGGATTTTCATACAAATCTCGCACCCCCAAATGAAATGCTGAAATACCGCCCCTGCGTAGGAATATTCTTTATTGTTTCAGTTCTACTTTGCATTGCGCTAATAATTTATTTTTACAAATTGACAGTTCAAATAAATATTTTAGGCCTTTCGCCATAGAAATGCATACAATGCAGGACTACTTATCTTATCCCAGCGCCACCTAAATGATTGTCTTAAACGATATTGGCGTTTTCTTAACCTTTTGCTTACGGGTGGGACATTGGGGTCCATGGACGCCAATGTTTGCAAAGGGGGATCGAACTGTTTGGGATAGGGTATGTCAAATACCTGTCTTTTTGAGAGGTTCTTCGTTTGGGATGGACGCTGTCCCACTCGTAAGTAAAAGGTTAATATGAAGTTTTAACTCCTTACTTTAACCTCCATGATCCAAAACATCAGCATCAACCAACTGTTGCCAACTTAAATAAACTTTTAAAGAATTTTTACGAAATATGTATGTTAAAAGAAGAAAGTGGTACGAAATCAGAGAAAAGATACACATTTATTTTCTTCATTCGAATAAAAAAATCTTATACAAACAGAACAAAACTCTATGATACTTGAATATATGAAAAATTCAAGTGGATATTTAAATTCCAAATATTTTTTATCTGAATTTCCAGTTGCCCAAATAAAATTATGAAAGTCAATTACATGAATTGTGAAGCTAAATTTCAAAACCATAATCCACTATCAACTCCAGCACGAATAATTCTAATTTGAGATCAGTAAATTGGATTAGTAAACCCAATGAGAAGGGAAAAAAAAACGTTTTTTTTTTGGACAGTTGCCAATTAAATTCAGATTTAATGCTTTGGAAATGAAGAATTATTTAGGATCCCACAGTAGACAGGGTGAATGAACGAAAGTGAAATGAATCTTTTAGAGAGCAGCGTCTGCACAAGAATAATGCAAAAAAGGGAACGAGTAAAAATTTTATGGATTTATTCACATTGCAGACGATTTTATAGATTCTGTTCATATAATGCATATTAAAACGTTCTTTATTTTTTAAGAGAAGTCAATGAAGTCTACAAGCAACTGCAGTTTGGTATTTATCAAGTAAAGAAGGATAAAAAACGTGATGTCAATAATTTCATGATTGTTGCTTTTATAACTATACATAGAATATATAAAGGGTAAGCAGAGTAGCGAAAACATAATTCGAATGTTGAATGTTGATGGGTTGATACTTTTAGAGCATCCCTGAATACGAATAGAAAATGTTTCCGTGACTTTATCAAAATTATTCATTTTATATTATTTAATAAAATTGAAAGAAACTTTAAATCAACTTATTTAAATCAACAAATTTAAATCAACTTATATTTTTATTGCTTTACTTCATTATTTACAAAATTAAAACAATTTATTTCTATACACAATTATATTTTCTTCAAATGACAGAAAGGATTTAGAGAGATGGGGGGGGGGGGGATCGTCTGTGTATTGTTTATTCTATAGAAATAAACTGTTTTTATTTCCCTTGCAATACATAGTACGTGCAAGGCCAAACTTTAAATCCTTCACTCAAAAAATATAACATGGGATTTAGTAAAAACTTTTCTAATTTTTCACATAGCCTATATACATACAACATTTGATGACGATAGGAAAATTCATTCTTCAGTTATCGTGGTCTCACACCTTGTGAACACATACACACACAAATACATTTCCAAAAATATTCGAAATGTATTCAAGCGGTCTTAAAACCTGCAAAATATCGAATTTGAAAACTTTAGAGGAAATAATAATTTTTGTTTACAATTGTAAGTAGAAAATCTGATGCGAGAAGCACATGAATTTCCTTACAGGTTCAAATTCAATTGTTCTTCACTCCTTTTACAAATCTATTGAGTTTAATTGTGAAAAATGATAAAAAATATTTATTTGAAGTTATATTCAATTTATAATTTCAAAACATTTTGCTTTTCTTCATCTAGTAAGTTATCGCATCATGGAACGTAACCAGCTTTCAAAAGATGCAAACAAACAAACAAATAAAAATAAAATAATAAAATAAATATATAAAAATAAAACAATAAAAATAAATAAATAAAAATAAAATAATAAAATAAATATATAAAAATAAAACAATAAAAATAAATAAATAAAAATAAAATAATAAAATAAATATATAAAAATAAAACAATAAAAATAAATAAATAAAAATAAAATAATAAATAATTAAATAAATAAATATCACGAGAACAACTGGTCGTAGAAAAATGAGGTTGTTATTATTTTTTCCGTTAAAAATTACACACGAAACACCTAATTAATTAATGCAATTAAACATATTTAGTTCTGTATTGCTGATTTTGACGATTTTTGTGGGGCATTTCGGAAAGAAAAAAATCTTATATGGGCAGCACATGACTTTCTCTGCAGACTTACATCCACGTTCTCTTTATTTTAATTAAATTTAATTCACTTTTATTTCAATTTTCGTTCTCATTTGGTAACTGGACTTATTTTCATAGGTGACGTAGAGAAAATACGAAATAAACTAAAATATCTCGAGAACGGCTAGTCCAAGTGTAATGGGGTTGATCTTATTCTTTTCTTCGTTAAAAATTACGTATAAAACAAGCATTTAATGAATATATTTGAGCATACGTAGTTTTTCATTTTAGATTTTGACGATTTTTGCTGGCCATTTTGCAAAAAAAAGCAGGTTATTTTTTTCCGAATCATACCAAAATCTAATCAGCACCACGGTGATCCACAAGCGACTTATCTACCGAATTTTGTGAACTTTGGTTCATTAGTTTTTCAGCTAGAGTGAGTGCAGGCTTTTGCGGGCAATTTCGCAAAAAAAAAGGCGGGTTCTTTTATCCCAAATCGTACCCAAAACTAATCAACACCAGATTCGCCCACAAGTGACTTACATACCAAATTTTATGAAATTCGGTCAATTAGATTTTTAGTTAGAGTGGATATAAAATCTACACAAACAGACAGACAGACAGACACACACACAGACGTCACGCTAAGAATAGTTTTTCCATATTCTAGAGGACTCGAAACGCGTAGATCCGTCGAAAACTCGAGTTGCGATTTTCGGCATGATTCCAATACTTTCCCTATACATTACCATGTATTGCAGGGAAAGTAAAAAGGCAAATCATTATTTTCCGAATTGTACCAAAATCTAATAATAACATCATCAGGGTAAACTATAAGTGACTTACCAACCAAATTTTGTAAAATTTCATTGAATAGTTCTTAAGCTAGAGTAATTATATACATCACACAGACACACAAAAATGGACACTTACACAGACGTCACTCTAAAAACAGTTTTGGGGTGTTCTAGAGTACCCAAAACGTCGAAATTTCGAATTGCGATTTCAACATAATTTCAATACTTTCCCTATACATTACCATGTATTGTAAGGAAAATAAAAAAAAAGAAGAAAATATAGTGAATAATGATCATTAATGTAACTTCGTATGTAAGATTATCTTTGTTCAAAATCTGTGCCCAATAACAGATTCTGAAATCAAATTCTTTCCTAAGTAAAATTCCCAAAAAATAATAAAATTCACTGAAGCGAATAATAGACCCTTCAACTTTCTTTCGAACAATTATGACGTTCTCTGAGAGAGTTTAGATATATTGGGAATGGAATGAAATTGGTGTCGAAGTAGAAGTACTTATTATCCGAAATCAATGTAAACGTGATCGAGGATTCTTTCTCTAACGGCCAAGGGAGATTCATTTATTTATTATATAGCAGATATAATGGAACAAAATAGCGAAAAGGTAAAATGAAAATTCCGATAATAGGCAAAAGAGCAATAACTCCCCCCTCCCTCCACACATACACGATGTGCCGATTTGTTAAAACAAACAAAAAAATAAATAAAGATTAAAGATTAATAAAGGGCCAACAATTAAATTAAGCATAATTGAATTTAATGAAATTCGATTCGAAGCATTTAATGAAATTCGTTTAATTATTTCGACATATGTTGCGTTCCCCATAGAAAAAAAAATCTAATATCTCAAGAAAAATTCGTGATAACTACTGAGCAATAGTGTCCATTTATTTATTTATTTTAAGTAGATGGATGTTTAATGGTTACAAAGCATTCAGTGATTTTATGAGAGTACAAAGATCAGTGAGTGTAAAAATATTTAATTATTTTTTCTTTGATTAAAATCAATGCGTAATATTTCATAAACGGCGCAAGTTGTTGTTCTGTAAGTTATGTCATAAAATTAAACATAATTAAATATAAAATGATTATTTTCGCAACAAATTCAACTATAAATATGTTTTATTTATTTATTTATATTTATTTGATTATCTTCGAAAAATTGAATGTTGCCATGGTTTGAGCTAACCAGAAATCAACATGACATTTATTATATCTTATGGCATTATCTCATGACATTTATTGATTAGAAGATCGTACCAAATTTTATTCGATTTGTTCGACAGATCGCGTGCGCTATATTGAAAAAAAAAAATCTTATATCTGGTGAACGGCTTGTGAAAATTTCTAAACTTAAAAAAAAAAAAAAAATGATGTCCATTCATTTCGGGGTAAAAGTAATTTTAAAAAATGCACTTATTTTATAGCAGTAATAAATTTATTTTATACTTTATGGCTTTTTTTAAGTAAGATAAAATACCTCGATAATGGCGTTAGATGTTCTTATAAATCCTGGTCTTATAAATGATGGAATTCAGTTTTAAATAAAAAATCCTAGATTAAATGTAAATTTTCGTAGCAGTTTCAAACGTAATTACGTTTCTCATAAAAACTTTTTGAATTTTGAAAAATAATGTCCGGAAAATTGAGCGTCATCACTTGGTCCATTTACCGTAAAAATTAATAGTCCAATTGGAATAATCATAGCAAATTTTATTCATTTTCATCAATTTGTTCCAGAGATATCGTGCTTACAATGACAGATAGAAACATGCGCAGACATCGTTGCAAAAATTGACCGATTCGTATTTAGGGATGCTGAAAATAGATAGAGCCATTAATATTGAAGAGTCAGAGCTTTGAATGCATTATAATTTCATTTACACTTAGCATGTTTTGTAGGGTAAATAACAAGAATTCGCATTGCGGATGAAAATTTTAATTATTATAGTCACCATTTCTTAATCAAACGTTTATTTTTTCCTCCCAAATTCTAACCATTTGCATATCTCCTCAAACGATATATACATGGCGAGTTTATACACGGCTGTAACGCAATTTCTTATGGGTAGCATATATTTTTTGGCAACAAAGTGTATTTCTCTCTGTCAAAAAAAAAAAAAAAAAAAAAAAAAAGGCAGACGGTTACGGGGTTTCATTAGAAAATTAGAGATCTGGCCTTTGTCCATAGGCAGAGCTAGGGAATTTGAATTTGAGGACGCTAAGTACCCCTTAAAGTCATTATAGTAGCCCTAAAAGAAATCTGATGTGGGCAACACATGACTTTCCTTATATAAGGCAATGAATTTACTACTTTTACAGTAAAAAAACTACTTTTACAGTTTTTCTTATAGTAGATACTAATATTCTTTCCACGATATTGAATTTTCGACAATTAATCGTTATTTTCATTGATTTAGCGTCATTTTTATCCATTTGGCAATATTTTCGTTAATTTAGTAACATTTAAAAATTCGCCAAGTTGGCGATATTCCGCCAAACTCGTTGCCAAAATCTCGCCAAGCGTTAAGGACGGAGAAATAAATTATTATTATAGCAGATAAATGACTATTGGCGTTCAAATACAAAAGTATTATTCAAAGTACCTTTTCTCATGAATGGAATGAGCTAGATCCACGAGAATGATGTCACCGAATGTATCGCATGATATTACATATGAAAAGTGAACATATTTCTCAACAGTTAATATTTTTTTTTAAATTTATGGGGGTTTTGATAAATTTATTTGAAAAGTGTGACACACACACACACACATACATACTTTCACATACACACATACTTTCACACACACATATAGCCATAACTTCAAAAATGTTCGATTCATGATCAGGGATGCTTGAAACGTGCTCTCCCGTCGAAAATTCGAATTCGAATTTTCGACTCCGTCACACTACTTTCCTTTGGACGAGTCGGACGGTCTGGGTCTTCAACACTACTTTCCTTGGGGGCGCGGTAGCCCATTGGATAGCGCGCTGGAGTTGCACTCGGTAGGCCCGGGTTCGATTCCAGCCGCTGCCAAAACTGCCGCCGTGTTCATGCGGAGTACGATCACGTTAAACATGTGGGTCCGAAAGTCCTTCTGAGAGGTTGGTGGTAGGGGAAGGAGGGTACGGTCCCTGTGGATGCCTCCCCCACTGGGTTCCAGTCTAAATTGGGTGGTACTTCCCGACCGTCCAAACAGTTACCTTACACCTTTATGGTAGGTCGGACGGTCTGGGTTTCAACAACAACACTACTTTCCTTATACATTATGTATATAAGGAAAGTAATAAATCTATACTGAAATTATGCATTAACTGGAATGCTAAGAGTTAAAACAAAAAATTCTAGTTCCGTTTTTAACACTTTACAACAAAGTTGAAAAGTGTTTATGACTTTGTTCATTCTGTCTGTCTGTCCGTTCGCACGATAACTGCCGTAAAAATGACTTTATCAAAATGAAATTTTAGTATGTTGTTCAGACGGTCTGCGGGACCTATGGGAATATAAATGAATAATATCACCTAATTAGTTTTGGATTAAATACGGGTTGAAAAAATAAAATACAGTGACCGCCGGTTATAAGATTCAGTGGTTATAAGAAACAGCCGTTTATAAGACTCAAAACGACAGAAACAAATACAAACTTCGTTTTAACATTAAAATTGTGTCGCTTATAAGAAACACGATTCCGCTTATAAGAAACAGTTTTCTACAGAAAATTTGTTGATTTCCTTGCGACGCTGGTGTAAAAAAAAAATCGATTTGTTTAAGGTTAACTGAAGGACGAGTTGTTATCTCTTGTCTCTGGGCGTACGGGGAGGGGGTGGGAGTTTGCTATGTAACAAAGGATGACAGAGGATTTCTCCGCAGAAAGACTTGGGGAGTACAACCCCAAACCAGTAAGAAACGAGCTTTAATCGTTTGGCAGTTAAGGAAACGTACTGATAAGGAAAGGCATCTTTGCTTATGCACTCAAATAAGATTCGTACAGCTTTAGTTAGTCATTTTATGTTTTGCTAGTGAAGCATGTCGCAAACCCTTACTTTGCTTGAAAAGCAAAGTTTACTTAAAAAGTATGATTCTCCACCTCCGTGTAGTCAATAAGCAAGAAAACAACCTTGCTTGATGCTATCCATATGATCGCAGGCGCATGGAAAAAAGTTTCTGACATATGCATTTTTAATTGCTTCCGTAAAGCAGGATTTTTGAAAAATAATGTTGCCATACCAGCAGAAGATGAAGAAGAATTTAAAGCACCTTTCGAAGAATGGATTCACATCGACGAAAATTTACAAACATCTGAAGAAAACAATGATGATGACATAGTGCGGAAATTCAGAATGTTTGCAATGAAGAAGAAAATGAAGACGACGTTCCACAAGAAGAAAATTTTCCTACAGCCAAACAGTCGCGAGAAGCCCTAACTATAATTAGAAAAACTCTTGAACACAGAGGGGCATCAGAAAAAGTTTATGGACTGTTTTATGATTTAGAAATGGATGTACGTAAACTAATCACAGACTCGTTAGCACAAACAATACTGGATAAGTTTTTTGCTATTCTTCAGTAATAGATTACGGTATGTATGAAAATGTACTATGCTCTTATACATAAATGAACGACCTATGAGTTTTACTTTTTATTCTTATTTAACTGCATACTATATGCATATAGATAATAATTTAAGTTGTAAGGCTTAATTTGTAAAATGAGAAATATTTTTGAATGCAAAACTTAATTTACAAATGTATTATACTAACTGTATTATACTACTAAATTACAAATGTATTGTACTAATATTTTACTGATATACATTTATCTTTTAAATTCTGTAAAACTGTGTTCAATAGTTAGTATTTACAATGGAAGAACGATATTTAAAAAATTTCCGGATTTAAGAAACAACTGCTTATAAGAAACAAAACGAGCGAAACGAACGTGTTTCTTATAAGCGGCGGTCACTGTACATTGAACCCTATGGGACCTAATTTTTCAAACATTTTTTAAGCGAATTTAAAATTTACAAATTACTTACTATTTAAGTTTTAGGAAATATTAAAATTATCTCATAAAAAATATAAAAAAAATTTCAGCAAAATATATTTAGTAGTTTTTTAAATAAAAATTAAAATAATAATTACGCGATCACGTGACCATGATATGAAAATATCACGTGACCCACTTGAAAATGATATATGGCATGCATCTTGTGTCAAAATCGTGATTTTTAAAGTTATTTTTAATTTATATTTAGTGTTGTATCCGTCCTAAAACTACTTTATTTTTGTTTAAATTCTGCGCATTTACATACTGAAACAACGCAATGACAATATATTTGAGTTTAAATGATCAATACCACCCATCTTGTGTCAAAACCGTGATTTTTAAAGTTCTTTTTAATTTATATTTAGTGTTACATTAGTCCTAAAACCGCTGTATTTTTAATTTTTTTCTGTGTATCTATATACTGCGACAACGCAATTACAATATTTTTGAGTTTAAATGATCATCAAACTTTGATTATTTCTACAACGAAGCTTGATTTTCACGTATGGAGAATGTAAACACATCAAGATGTAAGATAAGTTGTATAAGAATTGCTGAATTTCTTTAACGCAAAATTATTGAACTTTGGAGGCTGCAATATAGCTGATATGAATGAAACATTCATTGATTTTACATAGAGAAGCAGACGATTCTATTGCCTTTTTCGATGACGATTTAAGCATGGAGTTATATAGTACTTTTACCTCCATGGTTTTAAGTTTTTAAGTAAAATAAATTATTGTAGTATTGTGATAATTTGAAAATATCGTCGCTGAATAAAAGAATGAAAAAAAAGTTTATGAATGAAATATTAACTGCTTTTATATAGAGAGCCAGACGATTTATATTTCGATGACGTTATTTGAATAAAGCTCATTTATTTTTGATGAAGTTTTCAAATATAATAAATTGTAGTATTGTGATAATTTTAAAAATATCACCACTGAATGTATCGCATTTTAGAGATTTTTAAATAAAATTGCATTACTGTTGGAAAGTGTTTCATAATCAATGCTTTATGCATGATTGATCTTTCTTGTTTGTTTTAAGGATTAATTTTTCAATGTACCTAATACATTATACATGAAATTGAGGCTAACAAATTTCTAATACCATTTTACTATATCATTACTATTTTACGTCAGATTTATGGACTCCTATTATAACGGACTCTCGCTTATACGTTCAATAAATGTTGGTCCTTGACTGCCCGTTTTAACAAGAGACCACTGATATTTGATCCTTTGAATAAAATTCTGATATGGGCAGCACATGATTTTCCTTATATAATGCAATGAATTTACTACTTTTACAGTAAAAACAATAGGTTTTTCTTAGACTTCTTGGTAGATACTTATATTCTTTCCAAGATATTGAATTATCGACAATTAGTCGTCATTTTCATTGATTTAGCGTCATTTTTATCCATTTGGAGAGATTTTCGTTAATTTGGCAGCGTTTCAAAAAGTCGCCAATTTGCCTCCAAATTCGTCGCCAAGCGTTATGGACGGAGAAATAAGTTATTCTTATAGCAGATAAATGACTATTGGCGTTCAAATACAAAAGTATTATTCAAAGTATCTTTTCTTGTGAATGGAACGAGCTAGATCCACGAGAAGGATATCACCCAATTTATCGCATGATATTACATATGAAAAGTGAACAGGGTTTCGCAAAAGTTAATATATTTTTTTTTAATTTATGGGATTTTTTGATAAATTTATTTGAAAAATGTGTAATATCTCAAGAACGGTACATGCTAGCGTTCTAAAGTTTATGTCAATCGTTTTCTAAGGAAAAATTACATAAGAAATGTCTATTTGCGTAACTTTATTAAAGGTTTTGATTTTTTGATGATTTTTTCAAAATTTCACTCGAAAATTTAGGGGGGGGGGGGGGGTTCTGAAAATTCGATTACGTTTAAAAACAATAGGCTTCCAGTATTCACGGATTGTGGTTTTTGTACCAAATGTCATTCGAATCGCTCCATTCGTTCGTGAGATAACGTCTCCACACACACACACACACACACACACACACACACACACACACACGCACTTTCACACACACACACACACACACACACACAGACATCATCTCAAAAATGTTTGATTCGTGATCAGGGATGCTTGAAACGTGCTCTCCCGTCGAAAACTCGAATTCGAATTTTCGACCCGTCACGATACTTTCCTTATACACTATGTATATAAGGAAAGTAAAAACAGTTTCCTTTAATTGCTTTAATAACTAGCTGAATTTTTCAATCTGCAGACGATTTCTCACCATGCTGCTATTGTATTCAGATATCTTTCTCACCAACGTATATCACAATTCCGTCGAAAATTAATATCGTAAAAGATGTGAATGATTTGAGAATCTCCCTCTAATCACTGTCACAAATTAACAGTTTATGTTTCACAGGAGGGGGTAACGGTCGTATTGATTGAGTGAACCCGTGATCCGCAACCAAGAGAAAGAAAGGCTTTCAGAATTCCCAAGCAATTAACAAGCGAGGAATGAGGAAATTAATGAGGTATATCGTTGATACATGAGTGGGGGGCGATTATTTAGGACCTCGTCATTCCCGTACTGTAGTCGTACTGTAGAAAAACTGTTTTAGTTCTAAATTATCTATATCATATATTATCAATATTTAAATCTGTAAAAGACAGGGAAAATATCCACTCAAATTAAAATGCAATTTTTTTTTCTCATACTATGTAATATAATATAGAGAAAATATTATTTTCACGAAAATTTTCGTATTTGGGATTTTGATGCTAATATATATTATAGGACCTCCTGAACACGTTTTTACTATTTTTGGAGTGATATCCGTCCGTCTGTCTGTCTGTCTGTTTGTGGTCGATTTCTTCTGTACATAATAGTGGCCACATATATTAATGGATTTGCAGGAAATTTTATATCCGGCTTTGTTATCAAATAACCTAAAACTGGATAGAAATTTTTTAAATTCGAGCAAAAACTTCCGAAATTTTATATTCTTTTAATATTACAGCATAGGACAAAATTTGACGTAATCACGAATAAAATAGTTTATTTATGTTTCGATCGTTAAATCTCGTGGTCGATACTGTAAGTGTGCAAAATCTAGGTCAAAAATTTTCTAAAGAATCTGGCAACACTTTTCAAATTTATCCATCCATGCACTGTATAAAACATAAAGTACTTAACGAAAAGTTCAACGTACTCGTTTTCATTTGAGTACAATCGCACCCTAAACGAGTAGGTGACGTACTGAAATATAAGTAACGGCAGTTGTTTGAAAATGAGTACTGATGTGGGCAATAAAAATCTGATGTGGGCAACACATGACTTTCCTTATATAATGTAATGAATTTACTACTTTTACAGTGAGAAAAATAGGTTTTTCTTATAGTAGATACTTATATTCTTTCCAAGATATTGAATTTTCGACAATTAGTCGTCATTTTCATTGATTTAACGTCATGTTCATCCATTTGGCGAGTTTTTCGTTAATTTGGCAACATTTAAAAAAGTTCCGCCAAAATCGTCGCCAAAAATCTCACCAACCGTCATGGACGAAGAAATAAGTTATTCTTACAGCAGATAAATGACTATTGGCGATCAAATACAAAAGTATTACTCAAAGTATCTTTTTTCATGAATGGAACGAGCTAGATCCACGAGAGTGATGTCACCCAATTTATCGCATGGTATTACATATGAAAAGTGAACATGTTTCTCAATAGGAAATATTTTTTTTTATTTTATATGACTTTTTGATAATTTTTTCCAAAAATGTGCAATATCTCGAGAACGGTTCATGTTAGCGTTCTAAAATTTATTTCAATCGTTTTCTAATGAAAAATTACATACGAAATGTCTATTTACGTAACTTTATTAGCGGTTTTGATTTTTTGATGATTTTTCAAAATTTCACTCGAAAATTTAGAGGTGTTCTGAACATTCGATTGCGTATAAAAACATTAGGCTTCCAGTGTTTACGGATTGTAATTTTTGTTCCAAATTTCGTTCGAATCGGTCCATTCGTCCGTCAGTTATCGTCTCCACAGACTCACTGACACACACACACACACACACACACACACACACACACACACACACAGACATCACTTCAAAAATGTTCGATTCGGGATCAGGAATGCTTGAAACGTGCTCTCCCGTCGAAAACCCGAATTCGAATTTTCGACCCCGTCACAATACATTCCTTATACATTATGTATATAAGGAAAGTAATAAACGTATTATTTCATTTTGATGTCATTAAAAATCGTGTAATAAATGTGCGATTATAATCCTGAAATCTTTTGTGCAAATATTTCGAAGAATAAAAGTTATAGTCTCGAAATTAAAGAACTATATCATAAGAATTACGATGGCGGATGTATATATTTCGTGTGCGGTGCTATGCGGTCGTGTTTTTTTTTCTCGGCGGTAGAATACGGACACGCAATAAGCATTGCTTGTCTTATGCATATGCGCTGTTTGTCATCCGTCATTTATTTACAGTTTAAAAATATAATTGAAAAATAAAAATATAATTGAATCTCTTATATACTCAAAAATGAGTACATAGTATTTACAATTATGCTTAAAACGGATTCTCCCTTACTCATAAATGAGTACATAGTATTTACAATTATGCTTAAAACTGATTCTCCCTTACTCATAAATGAGTACATAGTATTTACAATTATGCTTAAAACGGATTCTCCCTTACTCATAAATGAGTACATAGTATTTACAATTATGCTTAAAACGGATTCTCCCTTACTCATAAATGAGTACATAGTATTTACAATTATGCTTAAAACGGATTATCCCATACTCATAAATGAGTACATAGTATTTACAATTTGAATCTAAATATGCTTAAAATTTAATTCTTTGATATACTCAAAAATGAGTACATGCGTTTTTCAAAATTTAAATATGATTACTCGGAGCTATTATAAGCATGCAAAGTGTTCGAAAATGAGTACATTCTACTTTTTTTTTAATACCCATTTTTAACAGTGTGGAGTGGGAAATAAAAAAATCGTTGTGTCTGGAAATCCACACACAAACAGATTGCTAGACAATTCTAATATAAATACCAAAAACCTTTTAATATTATTTTTACATTTTAGTCGTCTCTGACCAGCCGAATTGTTTATAACTTTCCCTACAATACATAGTAATGTATAGTTAAGTATTGGAACCATGTCGGAAATCGAACTCGAATTTTCGACGGATCTGCATGTTTTGAGGCCTCTACTAGAACACGAAGAAAAAAAGCTATTTTCAGCCTTACGTCTGTGTGTGTGTCTGTCTGTGTAATGTATTCACTCTAACTCAAAAACTAATGGACCGAATTTCATAAAATTTGGTACGTAAGTCACGTGTGGGTGACTCTGGTACTGATTAGATTTTGGTACGTTTCGGGATAAAAGAACACAAAAACTGCCTGTATCCATTCTAGCTGTAAAACTAATAGATCAAATGTAACAAAATTTGGTAGATAAATCACTTGTAGGTTAATTTGGTGCTGATTAGATTTTGGTATAATTCGGAAAAAAATAACCTGCCTCTCTTTGAGAAATGATCCGCAAAAATCGTTAAATCTAAAAATAAAAGACTACATATGCTCAAACATATCAATTAAACGCTTATTTTGTACGTAAGTTTTGACGGCGGAAAGAAAGATATCAATCCCATTATACTCTAGGACTAGCCGTTCTCCAGATATTATCGCATTTTCGTCACGCCACCTTTGAAAATAAGTTCAGTTACCAAATGAAAACGGAAATTGAGTTAAAAGTGCAAATTCAGTGTCATTTGAAATAATTATGGCTATTATTTTGTACAATTAAATTCAATTTAATGAATTATTGAAGAAATAAAGAGAGCGTGAATATGAGTCTGCAGAGAAAGTCATGTGCTGCCCACATCAGAGTGAAAAGGATTTTGATTAAAGATATCAATTTGCTGAGTTTATTACGAAATGCATTCAATAACTTTATATACTTTTCACTCATGAAATTTGATAAACTTGGCAATAGTTCTTCATCTCGATCATTTTTATGCCTGACACTTTTTATAAAGCTGAAGAATTATTTTAATCGGATATTAATCCCTTTTGTGGATTTTTTTTTCTTTTTTCAGCATACTTAGAACAATCAGAACACTCAACATATCGAATTGCAATTGCATGTCGTTAACCTGTGTTCTTCAAAACTATGCTTGTAAGAGGTTTCTTTTTTTTTTGAGAAAATAAAGAAATTTACAAGATTTTGATGTGCCATTGGTGTACTTTAAAATTTGAAATATTAAAATTATTGCAATTTTACCAATAAAAGTATCTACATGACAACCAACATACCAAAGTTCAACTATATAATTTAAATACAGTCCCTATAGCATTTTAATGAATAGTGATATATTTTGAGAAAATTGGATTTTTAACAGTCTGTATGCAGTGGTTGGAAAAACTACTTTATTATTGTAGTGATCTACAATTACAACTACATTATGGCAAATGCAGTTAACTACAACTACAGCTACTTTTTTTAAAAAGTAGTGACTACAAACTACTTTTAAAACGTAGTCACTACATAACTACTTTTATAAAACGAATTTTGCCACAGTTTCAATTTTCACAAAAAGTTGAGGATATGGGTATACTGTTGTCATTTAACATACTTATTCTGAATAATAAAATTGACTGATCAACTTACCAATCTTCACGCTTTTAC
This sequence comes from Amaurobius ferox, assembly GCA_951213105.1. Classification (NCBI taxonomy): domain Eukaryota; kingdom Metazoa; phylum Arthropoda; class Arachnida; order Araneae; family Amaurobiidae; genus Amaurobius; species Amaurobius ferox. The sequence goes on from OX578153.1 coordinate 6,520,267, forward strand.
CCACTTCTGAAAACAGTAAAATAAAATAAAAATATAAACTTTAAAGTCAAAGAAAACCAAAAATAGGTTTTAAAGTCCTTTAATAAAATCTCCTTTCCTCGACGTACAAAAATTACAGCGCCCGGGTTCGATTCCCGCCGCTCTCAAAACTGCCGCCGTGTTCACGCGGAGTACGATCACGTTAAACATGTGGGTTCGTAAGTCCTTCCGACAGGTTGGTGGTAGGGGAAGGAGGGTACGGTTTTCAGTATGGATGCCTCTCCCACTGGGTTCCGGTCTAAATTGGGTGGCTCTTCCCGGCCGTCCAAACTGTTACCTTACATCTTTCTGGTAGGTCGGATGGTCTGAGTGTCAACAATAACAGCCAAAGCGCTCGGCCACTCAAACAGTTTCTGTAAACCTCCGGGTCAGTTGATTGGTCTGGGTCTTCAACAGCCAAAGCGCTTTCGGGCATCACAATGCCCTTCATCAGTGGCTTCGCCACCTATTTTTGGTTGTCTCTGATTTTAAAGTTTAATTAAAGTTGACGTGCATCCATTTTATTTATTAAAAGTATAAAATAAAATAAAAGTAAAAACTACTTATTTAAAAACATATTTGTTCATTTTTAGTAGAATTTGCAACTCTAAATTGCAATCAGATAAGCAGGTCCTTTTGGGAAATAACACATCTGAATATACCCATATAAAAAATCAATCTCATGAAGCAATTTATTTCATGACCTCATGAGGCAACACCAAATTGCATACAAATGAAGAAAAGGTGATCACATGATATGTAGAATGGCACCTTGTTTGTTTACTGAAATAACGTTGAAAGTAGCGTCAAAACTAGTAATTTATTATATCGCTCTACTCGTTACACTTATTTTTAAAAGTAGCGCGTTACACTACAAACTACAAAGTAAACACTAAAAAGTACTGTCACTAAAAAATAGTTACTACTGTAGTTTCGCTACTTTCGACCACTGCTTTAATGTTTGAAATGTTTAAATCTCGTAAGTTTCTTTTAATGAATGTTACAGGTTACGGAATGTCAATTGTGAATCTTGTGAATGTCAATTGTAAAAAAAAAAAAAAAAAAAAAAAAAAAAAAATGCGACTTTTCAAATACTTATCATGGTTCTTAAAAAATTTGAAAATTTTGAATTTTATAATTTTCCCTTTATGGATTGTTACAAGAAACTCCTGATACCAAATTTGAACTCTGCATCCTAAAACCATTTTCGCTAGAATTTTAAGTCACCCTATTTAAGGGAAAAACAGAAATAGAACGAAAAATGGGACATTTGCGAGGTTTCGAATAGTCATTACTGTTTTTTTAAATTCGATAAGTGAGAAATTTCTGTGGCCAAGGGTGGGGGTGGGGTGGGGGTAATTTGAGGTCATAATCCCCCTCCGGAACGCATAGAATTTCGAAAAAATTATATATAGAGGAATAACCCCCCACTCCACACACACACACACAGGATTTTTTTCCTGGCGAAGCTACTGCTTAAGTGTAGAAATAGAATATTCAGCATGACAAACATTAAATTTCTAACTTTATTAGTCGACTTTTATAGTCGAGTAACTTTATTAATCGAGTTTAGGTGTGAAAGTGAATATTTCATAGAAAAACGAAATATACTATTTAATTTTCTATGAAATATTCCGCGAATATATACAAAATATAGGGGATTGTTACAAAATATTGTCTCAATTAAAGTCAATCGTAATTATTATATGCCAATATTGATGTATAGAAGATATAGATTTTCACAATCAATTATTATCTTACAAACTATATAATTAACTATTTGTTAATTATTTATATAGTAATTTATATGGATTGAAATATATAATAACTACCAGAGTTTAAAGATGCTAATGATTAATAGGCTTTGTAGTACATAAATTTTGACTCTGTAGCACATAATAATAGTGGTCCCCAATAATAAAATGCACTATATATAGTTACACTATATACCTAATTAAAATATTTTTAATAGCGCAATTTGTTTAAAAACTAAAATTTAATATTTTAGTTCATTCCCTTCCATTTTTTTCCCTAGTCCAGTGTTCATTTTAAAATATCTTATATCAAGTATTGTTCACTCAAAATATAAAATAATTCTGCCCGCCGAAATAATATATATATTTATTCCATTATACTTGCCCCTAAATGAAATAAACATTTTAAGTAGCTATATCAAAAGTTTCTTTCATGAAGCTCTTGTAGTCTGTCTAATCGTTGCCTAGGCAACAAACACATTAATCCTTGAACTTCATCCACCATCTGGATAGAATCCCTTTTTAAAGTTTTAGTGCTGCCATCTATGAAGCAATATTATAACTAAACGAAATATTATGTTCAAGAAAAGATTCAAATCATATTTTTCTGTTTGATATTTTATTATTTATTGTTCTGTCAAAGAAATCTCAGAACAAACAAATTTGATTTTAATAAACTGTAATTGAAGAAAAATCCATAAAATTACTGTTATCTGTAGGTGATCGGAAATTTGCTTGGAAGCCCATAAAACTTTTTTTGAGGGGGGGTGGGGAACTCGAGAATAAGACGTACAATATCAACTAGCTACATACTTGCCTTTGTAACCTTGAATTTCCATGGGGGGGGGCAAGTGCCCCTATTTCCTCCCCTATGAACGGCCATAGAGATTAGGCCCCACATCACTTTTGGACGTTTGGTTCTTTTTGGCTTTCCCACTTTACTGATTCAGCAACGAACGTATGACTTTGTCGTCCTTAAGCACTAATATATATGCTAACGCTAGACATTATATGCAGAGTTCCAAGTCTTACGTATCTCCAAAACTTTGTAAGAAAAGTTTCATGAGATGAGTTTATACGTTAAATCGATTAACAGTAAACTGTTCATGCCCGATGGAATAAAAGGGACTGTAGCGTCCCTATTGGAGAATTTAAAAATGCAGGATAACTAACTCGGCAACATAGTGAGATAGACGAAAAGTCAATTACAGAGTTGTAGAGCATTGTCTAACGAGTAATAATCGACACTAAAACTGTTACAGAAGCCTTTATTTTACACAACAATGTTTATTAAGGAATAACTGTCCTATTCTTTAATACTAAAATAAACAAAAAGTTACTTGCACTAGAATCTAATGTACAGCTTGTTCAAAATACCATATGTGATAACAGCACATATTTGAATTCGAGAAAAAATATGACCTCGTACTTTGACAAACATTGCAAGTGTCACCGTGTTACAGCACCTAATGATACGACTTTTTTACAGGTAAGTATTTACTGCCTGCCATATACGCGTTTCGAGCGTTCATGATCTCGATTTTAATTCATTATATAATGCTCTACAACTTTGTAATTAACATTTTTCTTCTAGCTTTCTTTGTAGCCGAGTTCGCCATCCTAACTTCTTTAATTCCCCGTCAGGGGCGCTGTAATCCTTTGTATTCGATGGGCATGATCATTTTACTATAGACAGACCTAAGTATACTCGTGGATCTTTCTTTACAAAAGTTTTGGGGTACTCAAGGACTTTCTTAGGAATTCTGCTTATTAGTAAACAAGGTAGGATCAAAAAGTTCGGAGCCTGTGCTGATATCTCCAACCCTGATTGGAGGAGAGGGGGAACTATTTTACCGTGGTGTAGAGGCATATGTGACGCGAGATGTGAAAAGGAAGAAGCAGGTGTTTTTCCAGACAATGGTTGTCAGTGAACTGTAGTCGTTCACGTTCATCGAAAACTCAAATGGCATTTGAAAAAGAACGTGCGAATACCAAATTCTGCTAGCATTTGGTGTAAATCGCCGACAGAAACATTGCACCTGCTGCAGCAGGTGCAATGTTTCTGTTTTGGCGATTTACACCAAACTCTGGCAGAACTTGGTATTCACACGTTGTTCTTCAAACGCCATTTCAGTTTTCGACGAACTGCATTTACCTATACAGTTCACTGACACGCATTGTCTGGAAAAACCCTGCACTGCGGATCTGCTTCTTCCTTTTCACATCTCGCGTCACATGTGCCTCTACGCCACGGCAAAATGGTTCCCCTCTCCTCCAATCAGGGTTGCAGGTATCAGCACAGCCTCCGAACTTTTTGATCCTACCTTGTATAACGTATTTCTCGAAACACTCTTCTAAATTATCTATCGAGTAGGTGCTTATTTGTATTATTAGAGAAGAAACTAGATATAAAACTAAATATAATTATAATCAGTGTAAAAATGCTATTTTCTCAAGTCACTACTTATCAATAAAATTTGATCAAATTTAAAACTAAGATCCAAGTATGTTTTTTATTTTTCTTCTTCTTTTCCAAACTTAATTAACGCAAAATTATAAGTGAAAAGGCAAAACTTAAAAGAACAAAACATTTCCAAAATTCGATTAACTAGATGACTTGATTCAATTTAAATAGAGACCTCGAAGATCGTTAAACATTTTTTTATCTCCTTCAAGAAATGATCAGCTAAATTTTAAATTCTAAAACTTTCTTCGTCCTCAGACTGTTGTTAGCTACCGGTAGTTAACGCAAACAACCACATGTTTATAATCGATTTTAAGAACAAGTAGCAGACGAGGACGCGTGTCTCCCGGAAGCACGAAGTTGCCATTCCATTTTATCGACCCGTGGGATTCAAACTCGTCTGCTCAAGTTTATTTTCTTCAGTTTTTCGCAGGCTAGAGAAGTTGAGTTTTGAGTAAAATATTCACACCTCAAAAAAGAAGAAATTTAATCTCGTGATAGCCTGGTTTTTCAGAGTAAAGGGCTCCACTAAGGTTGCAAATGCGGCAGTTCTGAAAGTTTAGAACTTTAGAATAGTTTAAAGTGTTGTTATAAATTTAAATTTGTCAAATAGAATATTTTTAATATTTATGCGATGCTGCAATAAAGTAACTTAAGAATTTTTATTTCCTCATATCATAGCAGAGAAATAAAGGTTTTCTTCATAATTTCAAATTCGAGATTTCAGTGTAAATACATATTCTAAGATGATTAATAAATAATTATTAGTATGTGTAATAAATTTATTTTTAGCTTTGTAAAGATAAAACTAGTTGCACTATCAGGGGTGTAACTAGTTTCAGAACACGAAAGGCACTATTTAAGGGGTCTAGTAAGCAACTGCCCTCCCTCAAAGATGTTAAAGTACTTTAATTTTTAAATAATATCCTCTGCCTTATCCTATACACACCATTACAGAATTTGAGCCAACAACATTTTCACCCCACCCTGTCCATTAGGGCCCATTCCAATTAGGGCCCAAATTGTGGACCCATTCACAAACATTTTTTATTGGACCCCCTCTACTATATTTGATTTTCCCCGCTTTGTGAATTTTTTAAAGCCTTCTCCATCCTCAATATATATATTTATATATATATATATATATATATATATATATATATATATATAAATTAGTAAATCCAAAGTTAGAATGTATGTAGTAACTCATAATACACTATTCCAAAATTTTCTACAAAATACAAAGAAATAAAAGAAATTAAGACATAAAGAGGAAATAATAAAGCGTAATGCAGGTCATAAAGACAAAGACAATCAACAAATTTCAAAAATGAGGAATGCAAATAAGAAAACAAAAAATCAAGCAAAAAAGCTTGCACATGGAAGAGATTTAGGCTTACGATAAGTTATCCCTTCGAAATGAACACAAAAATGCTTGTTTCTGAAACACAAGATAGATTTTATCTATAAACTTGTGTTATATGGACGACAAGCATATAGAATGGAACAATAAAGGAAACATAAATACCTTGAAATACATTTCATTAGAGCAACCATGACAAGCAAAATATGGATATATATATATATATATATATATATATATATTATTATTATTATTATTTTTTTTTTCAAGGAAATAAATTCACAATCACATACTTATAAGTTCCAGGAGTTCCACAAGGTGGCTGCTGCAGTAGCAGTATGTTAGCTAATTTTTACCTTTATCATTATGAACAGTCTTTTACTTCAATAGATTATACATTTTACAGATATGTTGATGGTCTGATTTGCTTAGAATATACTGAGAATTATGTCATAGATATAGATTTCTATCTAGACAATTTGAAATTAATTGCTAATGAAGCCACAATTAGTAATAATATTAATTTTTTGGATTTAAATCTTTTTATTGAACCTTCTAATAGAATTGTTACTAATTTGTATGATAAAAAAGACTCTTTTAATTTTAACATTAATAAAATCTTACCATTTAATTCCTGCAACTCGATTCAATTGTTTACAAATATTATACTTAATCAGCTTATTAGAATTTATAGATTATCTGATAAAAAATTTCATTCTATGCATATAAATAATCTAAAAATTACCAGCAATTTATATAAATATCCCTCTTATTTAGTAAATGGTATAGTTAAAAAGTTTAGATTAGCTGGATTTTCATGAAATCTTTTCATAGTACCTTATTTTAGCCAGACATCACTATTCTCTTGTATTAATAATACTTTTATTTTTACATCCACTTAAACATAAGCCCCCTTTTTTTTTGTAGCTCTTATTGTATATTATTACTTTTCCTTGCCTTTTCGCATTACTGTTATTTATTTCTTACGATTGGCAACAGTAGATCATTTTTTTTCCCTTTGCGAATGACAACACTGGTTTCTTCATTCTGGGTTCCAGGGTTCGACTGGTTCGGGGCATATGTAGTGTTTCGTCCAGGTATTTTTGTATCCTTTCTTTTTCCTTCTTTATGTATGTTGTCCAAGTAGAAATAGTTTATAGATATAATCTATCTACTTCTTCAGAAACATACATATTTTGTGTTTGCTTCGACAAAATACTTGGACCCGATGAAGAGTTTTGGCGAAGTGAACAATTCCATTATTTAGGCCTAGCCCTTGTCCACGTGTATAGCATTAATGCTTGGATTTTATATGTTTTTCTATTATCGTTTCCATACCATTGATATTTGTTGATTATCTTTAACTTGATGACTTGAAATTTGTATTTTTTTCCATTTATTGAAGATTTGTTGTTAAATACTTTTATTTTGTAGGCTTGTTATAAAGTTAGGTTTTTCGAGTTACAGCTTCTCACTTTTCTATCATTGGACTTTCAAACCCTTATTATATATATATATATATATATATATATATATATATATATATATATATATATATATATATATATATATATATATATATATATAATGAGGGTCCAGGTTACCTCTGGAACTCGAATCACCTCACTGGAGTCATGTTCGTCAACACTATGGCCTTGCACTAAAAGAGTTTTGAAATGGCGTCCCTCGTCCCTACGTGATTCGAACCACAGAGTTACGGCAGATCAATGATAGCTCTATCCAGTGAGTTCGATTTCATAGGTTCATGCTTCGATTTACAATGTTCAACTTTTGAGTTCATACTTTGATTATTTTAATACAGGGTAGCATCCTGCACATCGTAACACTCATGTGTTGAAAATCGCTCCCACAAACCTTGCAGTCCTAGAAAAAATCGAAACTTACTTCAGAAATCCACTGCATTTAACGTGCAGGGTAAGAAATCCATTCTCCCTTCGTAAATATCAGCCTACTACATGAATGTATGTTAACATGTTTATGTTACAAAAAAATCTTTGTGAGATATTAAAATGATAAAAACAAAGACTTACATGTTCCAGATAGAAAATGAAAGTATCTTTATATATATATATATATATGCAGACTTACCTATAAAAGAAAAAAAAATAGATTTTATACCAAATAATTAACATTTAATCTAGTTATGATCATTGAAATGAAGAAATATATACATATATATATATATATATATATATATATATATATATATATATATATAAATATATATAATATATATATATATATATATATATATATATATATATACACACATATATATATATACACACACACACACACACATATATATATATATATATATATATATATATCTTTTGATTTCTGCATATGGCAACATTGGTCTAGCCATATTTTGCTTGTCATGGTTGCACTAATGAAGTGTATTTTAAGGTATTTATGTTTCCTTTATTGTTCCACTCTATATGCTTGTCGTCCATATAACACAAGTTTATAGATAAAATCTATCTTGTGTTTCAGAAACAAGCATTTTTGTGTTCATTTCGAAGGGATATATGGACCCGAAGAGAATTTTTTCGAAATGAACTTATCTTAAGCCTAAAGCTCTTCCATGTGCAAGCTTTTTTGCTTGATTTTTTTGTTTTCTTATTTTCATTCCTCATTTTTGAAATTTGTTGATTGTCTTTGTCTTTATGACCTGCATTACGCTTTATTATTTCCTCTTTATGTCTTAATTTCTTTTATTTCTTTGTATTTTGTAGAAAATTTTGGAATAGTGTATTATGAGTTGCTACATACATTCTAACATTGGATTTACTAATTTATATTTATATATATATATATATATATATATATATATATATATAGTATATATATATATAAATATATATATATATATATAAATATACATATATATATATATATATATATATATATATATATATATATATATATATATATATATAAATTTATATATTATTTATATATTATTTATAATTAGCAATTAATCTAGTTATGATCATTGAAATGAAGAAATAAATTTATATATATATATACCATTTTAATTATGATTTTTGTATACTCATCTTCCCCTCCCCCCTTTCCATTACAGTGATAAGTTACCTTCTATTTTTATCCTTAGTCTTGGTCTATAGTTACTTATTTGTAACAGATATGCTAAAGATGGGTATTTTTGCACTTACCGCAATTTATGCATAGTTTTCGATTAAAAATTTTAATTTATATATATATATATATTGACATGCAACTGACAATCTGACTCCGGGTTAATATCTGACTCCAACGAATGCCACAAACCTTAGAACACTAGCGTGAGTCGTTCTCGAAATATTGCACATTTATTAATTAAAATTAGCAAAATCAAAAAATTACACATTAAAAAATAGTTTCCATACAGTTACCTTACACCTTTCTGGTAGGTCGGACGGTCTGGGTCTCAACAACATTAAAAAATAGTTAGTATCTATCAATAGGTTGATTTTCCATGTATAATGGTATGCTTCAAATCTATTAACATTATCATTCGCGTGGGTTTAGTTCGTTCCAATCAAGAAATCAAGAGAGAAGACACTTCTTGTAATAGTTTTAGTAATTTGAAGCCAAAACATTCGTCAAGAGTCGTTTATTTTACACGATACTAATAAAATTTCGATGAGGATTTTCCCCGTCACTCTACTTAGACTCATAAATTGCCCAAAACGCCCCATTTCAATTTACATGGTGTTTAATTCAATTCCGAAAACACAACTAAACTAAAATAAACTAAAATAAAATAAACAAAACATCCGACAATTGCCCAATTTACATCGTAAAACAAAACGAAAGATAGCATTCAATAGGGATTAATGTATATTTAAAATTTTTGCTTAAGGGGCCGTCTTCCTAGTTATTTTGGCACTAACTCTAAAATCGTTAATGTTAAATCCCATTGATAACATAATAATATGCAATATATATCAGATAAAAAATATTATGCTTTGCACATTAATAACCTAAAAATTACTAGTAAATTATATAAATATCCAGCATATTTAGTAAAAAAATTGGATCAGCATACTATTCTTAAAAGTCTATCCTTTAGTATCTTATATTAGCCAAATATCTACATTCTCTTGCATAAGCATTACAATGCATTTACATCTTCTTATACTTTAGCCTCTATGTTTTCTATTATATTACCTGCCCCTTTATTTTGAAGCTTTTATTGTAGAATATATCACATTTTATAGTCTTTTCGCAATACTGTTATTTATTTCTCACGATTGGCAACAGTAGATCTCTACTTTTATCTTTTGCGATTGGCAACACTGGTCTTGTCATTTAATGCTCGAATGGATAGGATATTTGCAGTGTATTTCAGGTATTAGTGTTTCCTATATCATTTTTCAATCTTTATGCTAGTCGTCCGTCATCCAAACAGCATTAGTTTATAGATAAAATCCATCTCTTGCTTCAGAAACTAGCAATTTTTGTGTTCATTTAGAATAAATATTTAGACTTGGAAAATAATTTTTTCCAAATGAACAATTTTAAGTCTAGTGCTTTTCCACATGTATGGCTTTAATGCTTGGCTATTTTTTGTTTTTCTATTTTCGAATCCACACCATTGATAATTGTTTATTATCTTAAGCCTGATGACTAGAAATAAGCATTTAATTTTTCGCATGATGGTTGGTTCTCTATTTAATACTTCTTTTTAATTTGTAGGCATATTTTAAGTTAGGGTTTTTAAGTTACAACTTCTCTCTATTCTATCATTGAATTTTCATATTATATATATATATATATATATATATATATATATATAGAAAAATTGAAATATACAAAGTGAAAAAAACATGTAAAAAGGAAGGAAAGCTCGGCAAAAAGCTTACATTATGGCGGTAAGGGGTTGTGACCTTACTCCCCAGTTCAACGAGCTCGTCAAAAACGCCGCGGCATTTTCACTCCTGGTCGCCATCCCTGGCCCAAGCCAACCTCCGGAGTGACTTTGAAATCATCACGAGACCTGGATAGAGAAGTGCACGAGAGCCACAAATAAAGCCAACTGAATTGCCGACTCAAATGAAATGTAGTGCCAGCCGCGGTCCTGTGATCACAGTGCGGTCCTGTCATATGGAGGGTTCGATGATTTTGTCTCTAATTGAACTCAAAAAAGACTTAAGTCTTACACCATATGCAAAATTGGTTCTGTATAAATTATCAATATTTTTACGCATAAAGGAAATTGGATATTTATTAAGAAATGCTTGTTTTAAAAATTCTTGATCAAAATTGATACGTAAATGTTCCTCTTTGATAGTTCTTTTTATTCTGATTAAACCTCCCAAGAATACATTGCGAAACACATTCAAATGTATGTTGGAGTTCCAATGTATAATTCCAATAATGGGTAGTTTAAATTGTTTTCTTTTATCATAGATGGTGAATATGAGAGGGATTTGACAATAGTTGATATTCAAATCCAAAAATTCGACCTCGTTGTTATTTTTAAGAGGGTTTTCCTTCAAGATTAGGTTTGGTGGATAAAAATCAAAGTTCATTGTGTAGTTTTCATTCTCATATCCAATAATTACGTCATCCACATAACGTAGGTATATGATTTCGTTGTTTATATGTGATCTTCTTTCATAAAAACTAAGATATATCAGCCAATATGGAAGAACATCCCCCCCCCATGGGGATGCCCTTAATTTGTTGATAAATAGATAATCCGTTGTAAAGGTAATTTTCTTTAATAACTATTTTGATTATAGACTTGAATTTATTGAACTCCAGACTCCTTTTTAAGTCATATTCTTCAAACAAGCTGTAAAGTATATTTGTCATGTCACCAAGATCTATAGTATTAAAAAGTTCCTGGAAATCATAAGTTCTTAAGTGCAAAGGATGTTTATGATCTTTCAATATATTGATCACTTGTAGACTGTTTTTTATAATATAGCTTCCTTGGTTATTAAGTTTCAGCAAAATAGGTTGTAAAAGCTTCATTAACATATTATTGGCTTTCGTGAGATAGGTATTGCATCCAACAGTAACTGGTCTGAAAGTAATAGGACTTTTATGTAATTTCGGAATATTAATCAGATACGGATACTTGATAATTCCTGTATATTTGATACCAGTTAATAAATACAAAGCTTTGATTTTATTTGAGATTTCCTTAAGGGAGAGGTTGATTTTACTGTAAAGAACTTCATTTTCATATTTTTCTTTCAATATGTTAATGTAAAATAGCTTACATGTAAATGCGTAGTTACTTGATGCCTTGTCAATATATGTAATTATAAATTGATTTTGAATGTTCTTCAGAAGATGGAAGTTTATTTTACATTGGTCAGGAGGTTGGTAAGGTTTTTTATAATAGTACTTGAAGTCCTTGCACATCTCAGATCGCCATTGATGGAATGCCATATCTGGCAGACTGTATTGAATGGAAAGTTTATAAATGAATCGATCAATGTCTTCTCGAAAAGCCTCAAACGGATCTCCATGATACGGATTTCTATATTTAGTACCTAGTTTGAAAGCTTGAATTAATGTGGTATCTACAAGAACTCTGCAGAGATCCGTTTGAGGCTTTTCGAGAAGACATTGATCGATTCATTTATAAACTTTCCATTCAATACAGTCTGCCAGATATGGCATTCCATCAATGGCGATCTGAGATGTGCAAGGACTTCAAGTACTATTATAAAAAACTTTACCAACCTCCTGACCAATGTAAAATAAACTTCCATCTTCTGAAGAACATTCAAAATCAATTTATAATTACATATATTGACAAGGCATCAAGTAACTACGCATTTACATGTAAGCTATTTTACATTAACATATTGAAAGAAAAATATGAAAATGAAGTTCTTTACAGTAAAATCAACCTCTCCCTTAAGGAAATCTCAAATAAAATCAAAGCTTTGTATTTATTAACTGGTATCAAATATACAGGAATTATCAAGTATCCGTATCTGATTAATATTCCGAAATTACATAAAAGTCCTATTACTTTCAGACCAGTTACTGTTGGATGCAATACCTATCTCACGAAAGCCAATAATATGTTAATGAAGCTTTTACAACCTATTTTGCTGAAACTTAATAACCAAGGAAGCTATATTATAAAAAACAGTCTACAAGTGATCAATATATTGAAAGATCATAAACATCCTTTGCACTTAAGAACTTATGATTTCCAGGAACTTTTTAATACTATAGATCTTGATGACATGACAAATATACTTTACAGCTTGTTTGAAGAATATGACTTAAAAAGGAGTCTGGAGTTCAATAAATTCAAGTCTATAATCAAAATAGTTATTAAAGAAAATTACCTTTACAACGGATTATCTATTTATCAACAAATTAAGGGCATCCCCATGGGGGGGGATGTTCTTCCATATTGGCTGATATATATATCTTAGTTTTTATGAAAGAAGATCACATATAAACAACGAAATCATATACCTACGTTATGTGGATGACGTAATTATTGGATATGAGAATGAAAACTACACAATGAACTTTGATTTTTATCCACCAAACCTAATCTTGAAGGAAAACCCTCTTAAAAATAACAACGAGGTCGAATTTTTGGATTTGAATATCAACTATTGTCAAATCCCTCTCATATTCACCATCTATGATAAAAGAAAACAATTTAAACTACCCATTATTGGAATTATACATTGGAACTCCAACATACATTTGAATGTGTTTCGCAATGTATTCTTGGGAGGTTTAATCAGAATAAAAAGAACTATCAAAGAGGAACATTTACGTATCAATTTTGATCAAGAATTTTTAAAACAAGCATTTCTTAATAAATATCCAATTTCTTTTATGCGTAAAAATATTGATAATTTATACAGAACCAATTTTGCATATGGTGTAAGACTTAAGTCTTTTTTGAGTTCAATTAGAGACAAAATCATCGAACCCTCCATATGACAGGACCGCACTGTGATCACAGGACCGCAGCTGGCACTACATTTCATTTGAGTCGGCAATTCAGTTGGCTTTATTTGTGGTGATATGGCTGTCGTGCACTTCTCTATCCAGGTCTCGTGATGATTTCAAAGTCACTCCGGAGGTTGGCTTGGGCCAGGGCTGGCGACCAGGAGTGAAAATGCCGCGGCGATTTTGACGAGCTCGTTGAACTGGGGAGTAAGGTCACAACCCCTTACCGCCATAATGTAAGCTTTTTGCCGAGCCTTCCTTCCTTTTTACATGTTTTTTTCACTTTGTATATTTCAATTTTTCTATATATATCGTGTTTGGTACCCTCATGCTGCCTTGCGCAAAAGTTACTAAAACATTTTTATTTCCGATTTTTCAATTTCTATATATTTATATTTTATATATATATATATATATATATATATATATATATAGATGTATGGCTATAAGTGTATGGCTATAAGAGGAGATATGGCTATAAGTGTTGTTGTTGTTGTTACCCAGACCGTCCGACCTACCAGAAAGGTGTAAGATAACTGTTTGGACGGCCGGGAAGTGCCACCCAATTTAGACCGGAACCCAGTGTGGGAGGTGTAATGCCAGAAATGTAAAGTAATAAATATTTGGAAGGATTAAAAAATAATGGAACCAGGAATGCGGGCGGATTATCCCCACGCTAAGCAGATGGGCGATAATATACAGGTGGCCCCATATCTTACATACCACGCCCATGTTTACATACCACACTAAGCCGTTTGGCGGCAACCGAGACGGCGACGCCATGTCTACGGATTAGCTCTCAGCTCTACATTTCAGCACGTGGACCGCCGACCGAAAAAGGGATATAAGTGAGAGTTGCTCGAAGTGGGAGTCAGAATTGGTCAAGGCAGGCTGTTGGAGTTAGACTAGTCAAGAAGAAGCGACGGTAGCAGAGTTAAGAGTTGTGTGTGCGTTTCTGATATAGGAATTCGAAGGAGAGCTCATGTTCATCTGGTATTGCAAGTGTAAAGTGTGACAAAGCATCGGTGTTACCCAAGTTATATGAAAGAAGATCAGGTACCGTACAATTAAACTATATGAGGATAACCTCTTTGTCTAAATTTGTGTTTTTAAGGAAAAGCTAATTAATGCATCCCACCACGTGCTCCAACCAAATATCAATTCATCTGGCATTACACCCCCCGAACTACCATTGAGATGTATTCCACTATTGTGATATTTATTTAATTTGTAAAACTAAAGAGTGTAAATTGAGTATGTGATAAATAAATGTTTGTTCCTTTACTATTAACCTTAATTTTTAGTTTGTTAACTTAGTATCCCGTTAAGCACAGAAATAGGTGGGTTTTGCGGCCACCAACGCAATGTACACAGCAGTAAGTTTTAGAACAGATTACATGTATAATTAATATACTAATAAATAATTAATTTAATGTAAAATGCATTTTTTGACAATATTAATTTTTAATCAACAAAATTAATAAATCGGCACAGGAGGCATCCACAGGGACTGTACCCTCCTTCCCCTACCACCAACCTCTCGGAAGGATTTACGGACCCACATGTTTAACGTGATCGTACTCCGCGTTAACACGGCGGCAGTTTTGGCAGTGGCTGGAATCGAACCCGGGCCTACCGAGTGCAACTCCAGCGCGCTAACCAATGGGCTACCGCATGGCTATAAGTGTGTAAAGCTTCAGACTTCACTGAGACTTTTGTGGGGTCTGGGAAGATTCTATTTTCCACCCTTGGGGAAATCGAAACTTTGACTCCGTTAGGTTCTGTCCTGAGGTTACTAGTATACTTTTCAATGGGCGCGCATAGGGGAGGGAAAGGAGACACTTCCGCTCTCCTGTACATTTAAGGTCCCAAATGTGGGGATCAAGGTAGTAGATATTGTACATATCATTCTTGAGTTTGCCCCCTGGAAAAAGTGCTATGGACGCCCATGCTTATAGTATCGACAACGGGACAGAACCTAACGGAGCTGAATATTTTTGTTTCTCTCTCGAGAGCGAATAAAATGGGTGAAAGTGACAAAAATACTTTGTCAATGACTTTGTGTCCTTCACAGCTTAATCGAATTAACTTTTATTTTGCGCAAATATTGTATTTAAAACGATTATAACCGTGAAACTCAATATATCTTAAATCAAGACTATAAATTTCCCCAAAGGGACAGGAATTATCAATAAATTAAACTTCGTTTTCGAAGATATTGCATATTCATCAATTTGGCGTCATTTTTGTTAATTTAAAGTCATTTTTGCCAATTTGGCAACATTTTAAATAAAATGTCAAGTTGACGATATGTTGTTAATTTATCGACAAGCATTACAGACAGACAGACAAACAAATAAATTACATTTGACGAATTGTTTGATGTCAAAATACAAAACTATTGCAAAACAGCGTCTTCTCTCGTGAATGAAACCTACCAGAATGATACTAACACAGTTGTCACATAATATTGCATATGGAATGAGAACATATTTCACGGTAGTCAGCAGAGTTTTAGTTTCATGCATTTTTTAAAATTTATTTGGAAAACGTACAATATATCAAGAATGGCTCATGTGCTAGTATCCCAAAGTTCATGTTATTCATTTCCTAATGAAAAATTAAATAAAAAATGACATTTTATGTAACAATATTAAAGGTTCTGATTTTTTATGATTTTTTCAAAATTTCATTCGATAATTTGGACTTTAGCCAGTTTGAAACTACGATTTGAGCTCCCTTATAATGGCGTATAGTGGCATTCTCGTTTATCCATTTCTTCTATGAATCACTTGTTTAGTAAGAATTTTCATCTTTGCTTCATGTTCATTTTCTGAATTCCTTATACGGGTAATTGTCCTGTCTCCTGCTCTGACTCACTGGACGGGTCTGGGAGTGTTGTTGTGAACGTTCGTACTACCTCCCTGGTTGTATTTCAACTTATTCATTCCGGTGCTTCTAGATAATTTAAGCTGTTGAGGTTGATCGCGTATACACGTGGTGAAAGAAGAAGGGTTCACGCCACATGGTAATACAAATTTTCTTAATGTTTCTTATCTTCATTTTTTCATCTTTTGATGCCTGTAGTCTGAGTTTGAGCATTTATAGTAATGTACTATTGCTCAATCTGAAACAGGCATTTGTTTGGGTTAATTAAAATTAAATATTCAGACCTGAAGATGAATTTAATTCTGATTAATCATCGCATTTGGGTCGGTGCTGTCAGCAGGTATATTTATATACAAATATTTTATTAACAGCAGATATTGAGTAATACTATTTATGCTTAAAAAGTTCAAAAGACATACGAATCAATGGAACACATTTCTTAATACCTTTCCTTTACCCCTGACTTCTATTCTACAGGTCTCTAATACAAACAATATCCCAGTCGTTTCACAGCATTACCAAACAAAGGAAACGGAAAAATTGTATTCATTTCCTCAAACAAGCAGCATTCCACACACATGAAACAATAAGAAGTTCATGGTAAGTGACTATACATTATAAAAGAGTGGGCCCTGAATATTAAACAATTAGTCCGTAAACGAAAAAATTTCTTTTCTGAGTGTAAGACTACATTGCGAGGAACGACCAAATGTGACAACTAAGGAAGCAATTACACAGCCCAACCTGCTAATGCTAAAGATAGAAACTTGAAACTTTGCATATATAAGACTTGATCTACAATGAGAAAAATACAAAATATTTTAATTTTGTTCGAAAAAACTACAAAATCGCTGAATATTTTGTACTAATATTTTTTTCAGATATAACTCGACAATTGATAGACAAACAAAATTAGTTTTTGTATCATTATGCCCAGAAAAGAATACATCCAAAATGTTCTAAATTAACTCTTTTACTGTTCAATCAGACATTTTAATTTATAGTTACAGCAGACGATTTTCTTTTCCCACTGTTTTTTCACACTTTTTCTTTCCCTACAATAATTGGTAATGTATAGGGAAAGGAATCGCATCGAAAATCACAACTTGAGTTTTAAACGGAACTACACGTTTCGAGACCTCTAGAACACGAAAAATCATTTTTAGCGTGACGTCTGTGTGTGCACGTGTGTGTCTGTCTGTATAGTGTATGTATCTACAAAGAAACTAATTGACGAAATTTCATAAAATGCGGTAGGTAAGTCACTTATGGGTTAACCTGGTGCTTAATGGATTTGGGTACGATTTGGAAAAAATAACCCGTCTTTCTTTGCAAAATGGCGCTCAAAAATTGTCAAAATCTGAAATAAAAGACTATATAGTTTTGCATTTTTTCCAACATCGCCTTTGGAAATACGCCCAGTCGCCGAATAAAAACGAAAATTAAATTAAAACTGCAAAATCTCAAATAAATATCCATGTTATTTAGTGCAAAATCCATTTATATATACTTGTAGGACTTTCAAAGAACAACAAATTCTTGTTTATGGTTTTTACAAATTCAAAGAGCAACACATTATTGTTTATTGTAAGTTAAGCATTACAAACTTGAAAAGAGAAAAATGTTCAATCTTCTTCAACTTGACAGGGCGATTACTCGAAAACTACTCGAGCTTTATTTTTTTAAACATTAAATATAGATATTCATACTAAATTTTCTAGTACACAGTTTTGTCGTTTACTATTTATATCTATATTTTATAGTTTACTATCGACTTCGACTGAAAGTTAGAAAAATGAAAATAAAACTTGCTCTGAGAGCTATTTTTTAAAGTGTTTTTGAAAAAAAATGTTCAAAATATTAAAATATTGAAATATTTTAATATATTCATAATCTGGACCCTATTTCCGACAAGACAAGAAAATTTATTTACATTTTCTTGTCCGCGGTTTTATCTATTAGGTTTAAGCGTCTAAAGTGTTTACATTTTTCGTAAGGCTCTGTTAAGAATTTAATTCTCTCTCCTCATTGATATAGATGGCGCTACGATTTATGCTAATTGTTTGGTCTTTAGTTAGTGATTATGATTTGATAGCGTTCGGAAACCGGAATGTCCTCCCAGCTAATAATAAGTTTAGATAAACGTAAAGTATGTAAATATTAATAAATGTTTGTGTACGTTTTAATGATTGTGAAAATGTTTTAATACCGGACTTACCTCAAGTTGGGTTTGTTTCTCAAAGAATCTATTTTACAACCTCATAGATGTTATTCACATCAAAATTTAAACAGTGTGAAAAAAGTAGTTTACTGTATTATGAAGTTTTATCAAACTTAACAAAATAAATATAATTTGATTTTGACACTGCATCAAAAATCTTGAGAAATTTTCATAAAAATTTCTATCATCACTAATAAAAATTTCTTCAAATTTGAACGAAATTAATATATTTTGGATGTTGCTGATTTGAAAATATTTGGCGGACATTTGGCGATATTTTATGCGAATAATCACAAATAAGGAAAAGAAAGGTGAGCTTCTCACGAATATATTAAGGAATTTTACAAACGAATCATAAAAAGATTAGAACGTTTTTCTAGTGGGAAGATCAGGCGGTTATGGATATAATTGCACACTCAAACTTCCTATACAGTGGTACTCTCATAACGCGGTTTCCATATAACGCGGAGCAAAAATTGCGACAGCCCTCCCATAACGCGGTACTCATATAACGCTGTTTCCATATAAAGCGGTTTCCATATAACGCGATAGTTTTATAACGCGGTTTCTCTATAATACAACTCAATTAGCTTAAGCAATCTCCCTACAGTATGAATTTTTCTATTACACTTTTAGGGTAGAAATTAATGGGGAATTTCCCTGTTTTTTCATCCAAGTATATCATTTTTACAATTTTAGTTATCAGAGAAATTTCCCGTAAACAAACACATTCACCTCAAATGCATTGGTAGACGAAAATATGGATAAAGAATGGGTTGCAAATTTCAATTTAAATGATGTGAAAAGGGGACTGGATTTGGATAAACAATTAGAATTACTTTATTGAAAATGTTCCTTCAACAATGCGAAGTGCAAAGTTTAAAAGAGAATTACAAAATTACTTAGCCTTATAGAGAGATTTCGGTAGTTACAAATTAAAACTACATTTGAAAACGAAAATGAAGATATGCAAAGTGAAGAGGACTTTAAAAGAAAGAGAATTAGGATACTAATATTTGATAGTGATGATGAATGTTAATAGGATTTTTGTAGGAAAAAAAATTATGAAGTTTATAATTCACATTGTAATAATTCACATAAAAATAATTCTAAATATGTAAACATATATATTTATCACTTTTTGTATCTATAAATTTATATTTCATAACCGTATTCATCATAAAATGGTGCTCTAAAAATACAGTTTTATATAACATAGAACGAATCAGCCTGATTTATATATTCTGAGTTTCACTTAACGCGATTTCCATATAACGCGGTACAAATTGTTCTATTTTGTACTAATTTTGAGTTTCTTATAACACGGTTTCAATACAACACGGTATGCGGTTTCCATATAGCACGGTACGAATCAATCTGATTTGCACTAATCTGAGTTTCTTATAACGCGGTTTCCATATAAAGTGGTACGAATTAATCGCGTTATAGGAGAGTTAACTCTACACTGAAATGAAATAAATGTTACAAAAAAAGGCTCGACAAACTTTTAGGTACATCCTGATTATGGGTGCTGCAGTAATCTATTATTAGATAAGGGAATCAAAGTTGGTTAACTGCCACTGGAAAATATGAAACACTTTATCCCCTTTTACATACGCTCCGTACGTTAGATTTGCAATCTGATAACCATTCATGGACGGAAGACAATATTTCCTATTTATACTTTCCTTATATACATAGTATAATGTAAAAGGAAAGTATTGTGAAGGGGTCGAAAATTCGAATTCGAGTTTTCGACGGGAGAGCACGTTTCAAGCATCCCTGGTCACGAATCGAACATTGAGGTGATGTCTGTGTGTGTGTGTGTGTGTGTGAAAGTATGTATGTGTGTGTGTGAAAGTACGTGTGTGTGTGTGAAAGTGCGCGTATGTGTGTGTGAGTCTGTGGAGACGATATCTCGAGAACGAATGAAGCGATTTGAATGAAATTTGGTACAAAAATTACAATTCGTGAATTCTGGAAGTCTATTGTTTTTAAACACAATCGAATATTCAGAACCCCCCTAAATTTTCGAGTCAAATTTTGAAAAAATCATCAAAAGTTCAAACCCTTTAATAAAGTTACGCAAAGAGACATTTCTTATGTAATTCTTTCTTAGAAAACGATTGACATAAATTTTAGAACGCCAGCATGAACCGTTCTCGAGATATTGCACATTTTTCAAATAAATTTATCAAAAAATCCCATAAATTAAAAAAAATATTAACTGTTGAGAAACATGTTCACTTTTCATATGTAATATCATGCGATAGATTTGGTGACATCATTCTCGTAGATCTAGCTCGTTCCATTCATGAGAAAAGATCCTTTGAGTAATACTTTTGTATTTGAACGCCAATAGTCATTTATCTGCTATAAGAATAACTTATTTCTTCGTTCATAACGCTTGGCGAGATTTTGGTGACGAATTTGGCGACATGTCGCCAACTTGGCGACTTTTTTAAGTGTTGCCAAATTCACGAGAATCTCGCCGAAAGGATAAAAACGACTCTAAGTAAATGAAAATGACGACTAATTGACGAAAATTCAATATTTTGGAAAGAATATAAGTATCCACTATACGAATAACTTATTTTTTTTATTGTAAAAGTAGTAAATGCATTCATTGCTTTATATAAAGAAAGTCATGGGCTGCCCACATCAGATTTTTTAATCTTTCAATTGTGATATCTCTAAGAAAATTAAGTACTTTGCTGCAAATTTAAACAATTTTAAACCTCAAACAACAGTAATTAAGCAGTTGCTAGGACGTTTAAGGATCCTGTTTTATTATATTTCATGAATTAATTTATTTCAAGTTTCTGATTCTTTTGTGGTAACTATGGCAACAAAGTTACATTTCAAATATCGAAATCGTTTATCCCCAAATTTGAACTTTTGAAAAATAATGCTATAGTGAATTGATTTTTACTTTCTCACACTATAAAATATTGTTTTCACGAAAATTTTCGATTTTGGGAATTTGATGCCAATATATGTTTGAGGACCTCCTGAACATGTTTTGACTTTTATTAGAATGATGTCTGTGTATACATATAATTTATTGTGTATACCATAGCTGCCATAAATATTAAGAGATTTTCATGAAACTTTATATCCGGCTTTGTTATCAAAAATCTAGAAGTAGATAGAGTTTTTGAAATTCGAGGAAACCATTGAAATTCATTCGAAATTTTTCTTTGCATGGTAACATAGAACAAAATTTGGCATAATTGTGCATAAGGGGGGTTATTTATGTCTCAATGAAACTTAACAGCTTCGTGGCACGTAGCAAGTTTACACAGGAACTTGCTCTTCCCTTCGAAAACTCGAATTTAAATTCGTATTTTTGATCCCGTCACAATACTTTCTCACCTACTATACATTATACCTACTATACATAATACCTACTATACATACCTACTATATAATCAATACCTACTATACATTATACTATGTATGTAGGTAAAGTAATCATGAAATGACATTTAAAAATCACTCTCTCATGCCATGCAGGTACAAGCATTAACATCGCTCTTGTATCTGAATAACATTCTAATTTCTAGGTCAAATAGGAATGGCATTGACAATGATTGGCAGTGCATTAATTGCTCTGTCACCCATATTCTGAAACCCATTGTGACCTACTTCAAGTTATTTCTCAGATTTGATTGAAGTTACCGCAATTTTTATTCAAGCTTTTATTATACAGGATTTACAGGAAAGTCTTAAAATACCTCAATAACTTTGCAAGGAAAGGTCACATACTTTAGGTCTATCCGTAGTAAAGGGACAATACCCGATCTAATACAAGGGATTGCATCCCCCTAGCGGAGACTTTGAAGAGTTAGGATAACTAACTCGGAAGCAAAACGAGATAGATAAAAAATGTCAATTACAAAGTTGTAGAGGATTAGCTAAATCAGTACATTGTAAAACATTCTGCAACCTTTGGTCATTCTTTTCAGCTACAATATGAATAGTTAATAATTTCGGCAAACTGATAAGAAAACCTACAGTTACAAGCGTTCATGAAAATTCCAGCAGCTAATTATCGCCTGCGAAGCTTTATTTTTGTATATATATATATATATATATATATATATATATATACATATATATATATATATATATATATCATACAAAAATTTTAAGCTTTCCACAATAACTCACCCTTTTTTTTTCATTATTATTCCAAATTCCTATTTCATGTCCAGCACGTATTGCAGCTATATTAAATTCTATCCCACGCCACTATTATTAACAAAGTCTGCCAGCAGTTCCTCTTTTCCTTAACCATACCATATATGGTCACTAACCTTAACATCTGCGTAAACTTTTTCTTATGAAACTGCATCCCCATCACATTTTTAAAGCATAAAGAACGCGAAGACTGCATGTACCCCATGTCGTCATATCCCTCCCCCCCCCCCCCCGATGTAACTGTACATTATGGGAACCAACGCAGACGGCATTGAGCTTTCTTGAGAGCTGGTCGCCGGAGCTCAGCCCTATGTAACTAAATCTGTTTCGAATGTCATATGATAAAGTAGATTTTTGGTAACCTGAAAAGTCTCTTCCCTGGACTATTGTATCTGCCATCACACACACACACACACACACAGACACACACACACACACACACACACACACACATATATATATATATATATATCATAACTGTCAGGAACCTTACTCCCCATTATGGACAGCTGATTCCCCTGAAACTTTCAGTAACATGCTTTCAAATGTTTAAATGTTTTACAGTGTAGGTATCGACACCAGGGAACGCGAAATGCGCATATGGAAGTTAAAAAGTTGCATCGTCAAGAACCGTAACACGGTGACACCTGCAATGCTGTCAAAGTAATCGATACTATTCTTTCTCGAATTCAAATATACTTTGTTGCGGATGGAGGACATTTTAAACAAGCTGTATATTAAAATTTCTGTGTATGTAAACGTTATTACTTTCATTATATACATAATGGATAAGGAAAGTATTACGACGGGGTCGAAAATTCGAATTCGAGTTTTCGACGGGAGAGCACGTTTAAAGCATCCCTGATCACGAATCGAACATTTTTGAGGTGATGTCTGTGTGTGTGTGTGTCAGTGAGTCTCTGGAAACGATATCTCACGGACGAATGGAGCGATTCGAATGAAATTTTGTACAAAAATCACAATCCATGAATACTGGAAGCCTATGGTTATAAAATACAATCGAATATGCAGAAACCTCCTAAATTTTCGAGTGAAATTTTGAAAAAATCATCAGAAAATCAAAACCTTTAATAAATTACGCAAATAGACATTTCTTATGCAATTTTTCTTTAGAAAACGATTAACATAAATTTTAGAACGCTAGCATGAACCGTTCCCGAGATATTATACATTTTTCAAATAAATGTATCAAAAAGTCCCATAGATTAAAAAAAATATTAACTGTTAAGAAACATGTTCAATTTTAATATGTAATATCATGCGATAAATTGGGTGACATCATTCTCGTGGATATAACTCGTTCCATTCACGAGAACAGATACTTTGAGTAATACTTTTTTATTTGAACTCCAATAGTCATTTATCTGCTATAAGAATAACTTATTTCTCCGTCCATAACACTGGGCGATATTTGGGCGACGAATTTAGCGGAATGTCGCCAACATGGTGACATTGTAAATGTTGCCAAATTAAAAAAAATCTGGCCAAATGGATAAAAATGACGCTAAATCAATGAAAATGACGACTAATTCAAGAAAATTCAATATCTTTGAAAGAATACAAGTATCTACTATAAGAATAACATTTTTTTTTACTGTAAAACTAGTAAATTCATTGCATTATATAAGAAAAGTCATGTGTTGCCCACATCAGATTTTTTATTTTTGCATTCCCGAATAAGATAGTCAATCGTCATAACTCTATTGTGTAAATAAATGCTTTCTGTAGCAGTATTATGATCAATTCCTACTACATATCGTTATGAACTTGTAAAACGCTTTGAAATCTCTCTTTCGCCTCTCCCTTTTGTCTCATTCGAAGTGATACCCATACAGGCATCCTTTCCAATGGCGTGCATCTAGGGTTTCCAGATGTTGAGGTCCGGTGAAGGGTTTCCAGATTTAGCGATTTATCGTCAATTTTGCTATATTTGATGACTTCCCGAAAGTTAGAGAAGTACAGTGAAATAACGATTATTCTACGAGATATGAGATATTTCTAGAAGTTTCTACAGTGAGAGACTATAAAAGGAATCACTACTCAGTCGGAGAAGAGTTGACATGATAAGAACTACGTTGAACTGTGATTTTTGTCAATATTTTGAGAATTGTAGCCGCTATTTTGTGAAATTAGTGGAGTATTTACCATAGTTTGTTGCTTGGTCGTTATTCTAACTTTTTAAATTTTCCACTAGGGGGCGCTGAGTTAACTTTTACTCAATCGGGCATGGTCACTTTATTCTGGTTAAATCTAACGTGTTTCCTGACCTTTCCTTACAAAGTTATAAGGTCCTTTTCTAGGACCCCTGAATACTTACGGGTTGGTTAAAATATCCTTAATCTGATAAAAACCTATCATTACGATATTTTATTTCTTTTATTTTTTGACACGTTGTCATTTCCGTCTTATTCAAATTCTGTTGTCCACTACCTTCCGGCTCAGCTGCGTTTTAACTCTGAAGTCTGGATATAAATTAAATGGGAAGTGAACGGTTATGGCATGACATGTCACAGTCGCTGTAACCGCATACATCAAGGCTCTTCTTATCACACGCACATTTAAATTCTGTCCTCTAGCATAAATTGGTATGGTATGTCCATATTGAAAATAGTTTTGGCGTTTGAAAACACGCATTTAGTTAACCGGGAAATATATACCGTTTGATCAGTCTGTGAACCAGTTTCTGAAACGAAATATCTGATATGTGCAGCATATAACTTTCCCTACATCATTCAAGTATTTACTTTTTCAATGAGAAATGATGATGGACAACACCCACGATGTTATTGTCATAAGAATGCTAATGGAAAAAATAATATCCCTTCTCTTTAGAAAATGCTATATAAAGTTTCGCAATAATATTCTTTTACTAGCCATTTTCATCATCGCTTCGAGTATTTTCAGTGGCTAGTGATCATCAAATGCGACGCCCAATGAAAGGGTATCAAATTGTGTATTTATTGTTTTCGGATTAGTGTAAATGCTTTGAAAATTTCTCTATCATCATCAAGAATTCAAATTTTCGATTTTTTCATTGATTTGGAAGCTAAGATGGATCGAATGAGACTAAAACCAAGAATTCGACACATATGAAAATACCCGATCATTTTGAAAGGTGATCCTTAATTTGGATATTTTTTACTTTCTCTGAAATACATGGAAGAGAAAGTATAGAGAAAATATTGGAATCATGCCGAAAATCGCAACTCAAGTTTTCGACAGATCTGCGCGTTTCAAGACCTCTAGAATACAAAAAAACTATTTTTAGCGTGACGTCTGTGTGTGTATCTGTCTGGTGTGTATCTGTGTGTATCTGTCTGGTACGGAAAAGTGGCATAAGTCAGATTTTTTCCTTTATCATAATTCAGTTGATTTTAAAGATACAGATATGCGTTTTCGTTTTTAATGATCTTGTTACATTAAAAATAAAATTTTCTTATTGACCAGTAGGGGGTCGTATAAAAATGTAAAGCGTGTAACTTTTTGAAAATGAATGGGAGGACTATTTCATTAACGTAGTCTTATTTTCTACTTTACTTTTAACAATTTTGCAATTTACATTGCCCACTTATCTCCAACAGGTAAAGAATTAAAACGTGTTTCAATCTTTTTGGGACACCCTGTATATAACCCTATATGCAAAAGTCTAAGGAACTGAGATCAGAGCTTGATGTGGGATATTCTTCTGAGGGATACGAAAGCTGAACAATCATGTTTATACCAGATTTGTACACTTTTTTCTTTGTTTTCCCCTTGTGCGGAAGTACAAAGTCTTGCTGAAAAGTAAACAAATCCTTCTGGAATAACTCTTTGGTGAGATTTCAAAACATTTCCTAAACAGTGTTTCTGATCAATTTTGACTCTTTTCTGGGCGAAGAGATACCTCCTATACATTTACAGAAAGAGCTTAAAGAGAAATGGCTCTTATCCAATGAAGGAATAACCATAACTGATTTCGCTTTAATCCTGTCATTTGGATTGGTATGAGATGCTTGTAGAGAAAATAGATTTTAACTGGAAAAAATATATCAGTATCAGCCTGTCTCTTCAATATCAGTTCGCACTTTCTTACTCTTTCTTTTTGGTTTTTCTCATTTAATCCACGAATTATCTTTGCAAGATTTTAAATTTTAAATCTTTTTAATAATAAGATATTTTTCTAGTAAATGGGGAAGAATTTCGACGAATTCTTTCAGACACAGAATTCATTAGTTCATTTGTTTGAACACTCCGTTTTCTTCCCCCAATCACAGTGGCGCACCGTCATGGAGCGGAAAGGAGCGATCACTCCAGGGCGTTGAGCAAGAAGGTGGCTCCTGTTGCATTGACAATATTTTTGGACCAAAGACTATATTAAGGGGATACAAAGACTATGTAATACGGGATTCAAAGACTGGAAAAAGCGCCCTGATATTGTGTGCTCCAGGGCGCCAAAATTCTAGTTACGTCACTGTCACCAGTGTGCCTTATTTCAATACTACCTGTTTCTTTGAACATCTTGAACGTTAAATCAATCTCTTTGACACATCTAATTGTTTAACTGTTTTAAATCCCTCAAAAATTTCTTTTTTTGAAAAAGTTTCTTTTGTTTTTCAAATGTAATTTCACTGTCATGTTCTAAATTTATATTGATAAACGTGACGAATAAGCGCAATTTTAAAATATCGTCTGCTGTATGCTTCAGTTTATTCCAGAGTTCAAAACAATATCTAGTGTTGCCATCCACAAAACAGTTATAGAAAAGAAAAGAAAAATTTACCGTCGCTTATATCCGGAAACAGTGAAAATATAGAATATTCTAAATAATGTGACTGAAGATAACCGTTAGAAAAATTCATTGTTAGGCCATACAGGTGTTCTTTAGATGTTTATGTGTTCTTTCTTATATAATATAAACTAACAATAAAAAAAGTAACCTATCTGAGTATTTTCATTTTTTCTACAAATTTCCCCAGGATGTTTCTCTTTTCCCCATCGTTATCAGATTTGGAAGTGGGCCACCCAGAACCTATTTTACCTTTTCATTGTGTAACGCTTGACTGAGTATGGCATCGGAATAGTATATCGATCGCCCCCTGACGTTGAGGCATATCGATATTCTCGATACAGCAGGAACCAAATAAACTACATCTTGTAATGGTTCTAATGGGACATTTAAAATTAGGAGAAAACAGATATGTTCAGAAGTGGTCGATACCATTTTTCAATATATCCTTTTTAAGTTTCCAATTCTACCATTATAATTTTCTCCAGATTTGAAGAGGGGAAAAAGGGGGGAATATTTTTAGATAAGGCCCTAATATAGACAAGGTTCTTGCTTTAAACATAGGAATGATAAAAAAGTATATTATGTAAAAAAAAACTATATAAAATGGGCATTATGTATAAAGTAAATATGTTATTTAAAAACTAGAACTAGATAGAAGTTTTAGTAACTTCCTTGATTGAAAATCGAATTGTTGTAAATTTGAGATTATCATAGTATTATTTCTCTGTGAAGAAATAGGAAAGTTTCCGGATCGGTTATTGTAGTCAATACTGAAAAATAACAGTTTTAATTACTCTATGGATATGTCGAGTATTAAAATAGCACATATTAAAAGGAGATAGTAGTTCGCAACCTTAAAATATAGATTTTTACTTTCCTTATATGCATAGTATAATGTATAAGGAAAGTACTGTGACGGGGTCGAAAATTCGAATTCGAGTTTTTGACGGGAGAACACGTTACAAGCATCCCTGATCACGAATCAGACGTTTTTGAGGTGATGTCTGTGTGTGTGTGTGTGTATGCGTGCGTGTGTGCGTGTGCGTGTGTGTCAGTGAGTCTGTGGAGAATATCATGAATGAATAGAACAAAATTTGGTACACAAATCACAATCAGTGAATACTGGTAGCCTATTGTTTCTACATGCAATCGAATGTTCAAAACTCTCCTAAATTTTGAGATGAAATTTTGGAAAAATCATCAAAAAATTAAAGCATTTCATAAAGTTAAGTAAATAATCATTTCTTGTGTAACTTTTAATTAAAATACGATTGACTCAAATTGTAGAACGCTAGTATGAATCGTTCTCGAGATATTGCACATTTTTCGAATAAATTTATCAACAAATCACATAAAATAAAAAAAAAGTACTATTAACTATTGTGAAATATGTTCACTTTTTATATGTAATATTATGCGATAAATTTATTATTATCATCCTCGTAGATCTAGCTCGTTCCATTCACGACAGAAGACACTTTGTGTACAATGCCTCTTTTAGGCACTGTACTTTAGGTAACGCCATTAGTTGTTTATCTACTATAAGAATAACCTATTTCTCTATCCACAATGCTTGGCAAAATTTTGGCGAAGAATTTGGCGGAATATCGCCAACTTGGCGCATTTTTTAAATGTTGCCAAATTGACGAAAATATCGCCGAATTGATGAAAATATCACCAAATTGATAAAAATGACGTTAAATCAATGAAAATGAAGACTGATGAAAATTCAATATTTTGGAAAGAAAATAAGAATCTACTATAAGAGAAGATACTTTGGGGTAGTAGTTTTTGTATTTGGACGCCATTTGTCGTTTATCTACTATAAGAATAACCTATTTCTCCATCCACAATGCTTTGCGAAATTTTGAAGACGAATTTGGCGGATTATCGCCAACATGACAAGTTTTTAAAAAGTTGCCAAATTGATAAAAATATCGCCAAATTGATAAGAATGAAGCTAAATCCATGAAAATTACAGCTAACTGATGATAATTCAGTATTTTGGAAAGAATATATGATTCTACTATAAGGATAATCTATTTTTCCGTCTGTAACTCTTGGAGAAATTCTGGCAGCGAATTTTGGTCGCATATCCCAACCTTGACCCAAACCTGATGACTTCTTAAATGTTGCCAAATTGACGAAACTGTTGCCAAAGTGATAAAAATATTATCAAATTGATAAAAATGATGCCAAATGGGATACAATGTTTAGCAAATTTTTAATTCCGTCACATGATGGGTATACCTTTTATTATATAAGAAATGTTCTTTTAAATATCGCCAACTTGGCGATATTTAGCCCCACATTGACGAAAGTATCGTCAAAATTGCTAAAATGACGCCAAGTTAATGAAAATGACGCCTAATTGATGAATTTATTAATAAAATATTTAAATATATGGACTATTTTGCTTATTGAAGATGCTATCAATTTTGATAATTGTTAATTTAGAGTTGCGTAAAATATAAGTTAATTGGGTACGAAATAGTTTTATATGCTGTCATCCGGAAAAGCGCCAAATGTACAATTTATCGTTACAAACACTGTGCCGTGTATCTCTTCATCACTTTTTCACCGTTAAAGAAGTAAATTCATTGCATTATATAAGGAAAGTCATGTGCTGCCCACATCAGATTTTTTAAATTTAATTAAAAAGTATGTTACATTTTAAGGATTATTTTAAAATAAGTCGCATCAAAATTAGGCGCAAATTAAGCATGCAGCGATAAATGTATACGTTTGTATACATTGCAATTTCCCCCAGTTAAATGTTCCTTTAAGTCCTTTTATCTCAGTTTCAAATTTTTGTGTCTGGTCGCATGATTACCTAAAAAGAAGCTATTATCCTATTTGCTTAAAAATTAATATATATATTGAACCAACAAATATGTTTGCGCTAAACTTAAAATTTTTAATTTTGAAACATAGATTTATAATGAAACATTTTTGTCTGATTTATAATAAAAACATTTTTGTCTGAAGAGAATATGAAAATTACCATTTATCATTTTTCAAAGTGCATTTCATATTTTTTATTATATTTATTTATTTGTTTATTTTTATTTATTTGTTTATTTTTATTTATTTATTTATTTATTTATTTTTTGCAGAATGATTTAAAATATTTTAGGTTTAATGCATAAAAACCTTAAATAGAGCCACTTTATGAAAAGAAAAATTTTTCAGGTGACTTTAGTTGAAAAATAATAATAAGATGAAATTATAAGTTTTTCTCTTTGGTATTTTACTTTTCGTTCCTAGTATCCTACTACTCGTTCCTTCCTCCATGGTTTTAACCTCTATTTTTCTTCTCGCCTTTGGCAACACCGTTTCTCTGCTTTAGTCACGCTTGCTGCTCTAATAGCAGTTGCCAATCTCTCTGTAACAATTGATGGTTGCGCTTCATATTTGTCTTGACAAAGAATTTTTTTTTCTTTCGAAACCGGTTGACACTACTAATTTTGTGATAGATGTTGTTTAAAACGAAATTTTTTGTTTTGTATATTCAGTAATTTATCATATAACAACAATCAATTTATCAAAGTAGAAAGTTCAAACCTTGCATACATGTGGAACTTCGCATATAAATAATGAGAAAATTCAATATCTTGAAATTTTGTTGGATAAATTTATAAATTGTAGAATTTTTTTTGTTCTAACATTCTTTCAGATAAAACTCGAAAACCGCTAGACACACAACATTCGCTTTTATACCGTCCTGCGCAGAAAAAAATATATATACTACATTTTACTTAACTCTATATTGGTGTACAATCAACCGTTTTTGAAGTAGTATTTTATTTTATTGTTACAGCGGTCATTTTCATTTTTATATTTTATGAATAGATTAATTTATAGTGTTTGATTCCAATGGGTAACTATATTAATCGAGATGTTTCAAATACCAAACTCGATTGTTGGTAAGTCTTTAAATCAAAATATTAAAAAAAATCTGATGTGGGCAACACATGACTTTCCTTATATAATGCAATGAATTTACTATTTTCACAATAAAAATAATAGGTTTTTCTTATAGTAGCTATTTATATTCTTTCCAAGAAATTGAATTTTCGTCAATTAGTCGTCATTTTTACTGATTTAGTGCAATTTTTATCCATTTGGCGAGATTTCCGTTAATTTGGCAACATTTAAAAACGTCGCCAAGTTGGCGACATTCCGCCAGATTCGGCGCCAAAATCTCGCCAAGTGTTATGGACGGATAAATAAGTTATTCTTATAGCAGATAAATAAATATTGGCGTTCAAATACAAAAGTATTACTCAAAGTATCTTTTCTCATGAATGGAACGAGCTAGATCCACGAGAATGATGTTACCTAATTCATCGCATGATATTACACATGAAAAGTGAACATGTTTCTCAAAAGTTAATATATATTTTTTTAATTTATGGGATTTTTGATGAATTTATTTAAAAAAAATCTGCAATATCTCGAGAACGGTTCGTGCTAGCGTTCTAAAGTTTATGCCAATCGTTTTCTAAGGAAAAAGTACATTAGAAATGTCTATTTGCGTAAGTTTATTAAAGTTTTGATTTTTTTTTATGATTTTTTCAAAATTTCACTCGACAATTTAGGGGGTTCTGAACATTCGATTATGTTTGAAAACAATAGGCTTCCAGTATTAACGGATTATGATTATTGTACCAAATTTCGTTCGAATCGGTCCATTTGTTCGTCAGTTATCGTCTCCACAGACTCACTAACACACACTCACACACACACACATACATCACCTCAAAAATGTTCGATTCGTGACCAGGGATGCTTGAAACGTGCTCTCCCGTCGGAAACTCGAATTCGAATTTTCGACCCCTTCACAATACTTTCCGCATACATTATGTATATAAGGGAAGTAATAATACAATAATTAATTGATCTGTCTGAAAAAGTTGAAAAAATGGCACCATACAGTGATAAGAGATGAAATAATGTTTCATAATACTTTCATTTCCACATTAACAGAGCAATAAAATGAGCGCCATTTTTACGCTTAAATGTGAAACTGTTCTTGATATTCAGAATTTTCATTAGATGTGTAGGTGTCACATTTAGTGATCTTTAATTAAAGAAAATGTCAGCATATGTATACAAGGATACGTCTGAACCGATTTTTAGAATCGATATGCTACTTCAGAAAGTTCGTAAACGTTTCGTGGTGGGGGAGGGGGAATAATAAAGAGCATTTCATTATTGAACTGTTTCCAAAATAATAAAGGGGCTATTAAGGAAATCTTTCAAGAGATATAATTAATGAAAATTAATTATACTAGTATTAATTATACTAATATTTAGGGCTGGGAAAGGAAGGAAAATTAACACACTTAAAATATTAAGTTACAGATTTGTTATAAGTTTCATTTTTTAAACTAGGGGGAGGGGCAGTTGCTCGTTGATGCTCATAAACCCCTTAACTCGTGTCCTACCGTCACCCCCAATAGAAGTATCTACTACTATGGGGGGTTACGCAGGCGTTGGGGAGGGGGAAGGGGACGCCTCTTGTACGCTGGCGTTCACCAACCCCGGACCTCGCTTTACGTGCCCTTTCAACCTGGTTGGTGCACACGACCACTTTCGTATCTTTGCTTGCTAACGCTCGGCAAGCCCCAGAACTCGGGTATCCGCCCCTGTTCTCTGCCTATCATAAATCGCCGGCACACGTTTTGCTTTGTTTCTTCCTTATACTTCATATATATATACGTATTACACCCATTGAGGCTTCGTCCCTTGTTCTCTGACGCTCACCCCAAACTCGCTTCGCGAGTTCTTTCACTCCACCCAGCCGCCATGACCCAGCTCGCAGACACTAGCCTACTTCCAGTGCTCGAGGGGCTTCGCCTTCTGTTCGCTGACATTCTCTAATCTCTGGACATCGCTTCGGAAGCTCTTTCACCCAGCCCGTGAAGTGTACATACTAATAAGATCAATAACACATTATATATATATATATATATATATATATATATATATGATATGAAAACACCGTGAAATACAACATTACAAAATCATCTGAAATCACACTTAAAAGGCGCAAAGCTGCACTAAAAAGAGGATTAAAATATTTTCAAAAAGAAAAGAGGTATCGATGGAAACAATATACCAAAAGATGGCCGGGGGGAGTTGTGACCCCCTCACCCCGGTTAAGCATGCTTTGCGTCGCGACAACACTACCGGAGAGCCGGTATATTGCAAAAAAGAATACGAATGTATCAAATTGTAAGATGTAAATAGACAACATACACAAACAAATATAAGATATAATTGTCGAGATCCAGCCCTATCGAAATTCATCAACAGTAAATGTTTGAAATATATTTAAAAAGTGTTTGAATAAAGTTTGAAACATGTTCACAAGTATAAATTATCAAAATTACTTAGCTTCCACTTAAAGAAGACTTTAAATATTGACACATAATAGAACAATAATAACAAAGTCTATTTCTAAAACCATATACCTGAATAACAATCAATAGCATATGATACATATATATATATATATATGTATATATATATGTGTGGGGAGCGTGTAATACAGGCTGCTACAATAGTCCAGGGAAGAGACATTTCACGTTACCAAAATTCTACTTTATTATATGACACTCGAAACAGATATAGTTACATAGGCCGACCGAGCTTCTGATCGTCGACCAGCTCTCAAGAAATCTCAATGCAATCTGCGCTGGTTCACACAATGTACAGTTACAGCAGAGGGGGAGGAATATGGCGGTATGGGAAATATGCTGCCTTCGCGTTCTTTATGCTTTAAAAATGTGATGGGGAAGCAGTTTCATATGAGAAAGTTTACGCAGAGGTTAAGATTAGTGACTATATAATGGTATGGTTGCGGAAAAGA
Source organism: Amaurobius ferox (assembly GCA_951213105.1). Taxonomy (NCBI): domain Eukaryota; kingdom Metazoa; phylum Arthropoda; class Arachnida; order Araneae; family Amaurobiidae; genus Amaurobius; species Amaurobius ferox. The sequence goes on from OX578153.1 coordinate 6,554,819, forward strand.
GGAAGTTCTGGCAGACTTTGTTAATAATAGTGGCGTGGGATAGAATTTAATATAGCTGCAATACGTGCTGGACATGAAATAGGAATTTGGAATAGTAATTATGAAGGAAAAGGGCGCGTTATTGGGGAAAACTTAAAATTTCTGTATCCCCCCCCCCCCCCACACACACACACACACATATATATATATATATATATATATATATATAATCATTGTAAAAACTGCTCCAAGTAACAAACTACCTTGTAAACTCTTCTCGCCTGTAGCGATTAAAAATTAAAGAGAGAGGATAATGCTAACGTTTTCAAGAGTGCGTCATTCGTATTATAATGAAAAATTACGTATGAAATTATTATTTATTTAACAGTATTAAAGGTTCTGATTTTTTAATGATTTTTAAAAAATTTATTCGAAAACCATGCAATATCTCGAGAACGATTTATGATAACGTTCTGAAGTTCGTATCATTCGTCTTTTAATGAAAAATTAAGCAGGAAGTGATTTACTATATTTATCATTATTGAAAATCTATGTCTTTTATAATTTTTTAAAAATTTTAATCGAAAATTGGGAAGGTGGAGAGCTTTTCTATCACTGGATTGCGCTTAAAATAATAGAGTTCTAGTATTCACTGGCTGTAATAAACATATCAATTTTTTTTCGAAACGTTCCATACATTCATAAGATATCGCTTCCACAGACTCACGTACACATACACTAACCTACACGAACACATACATTAACATACAAGCACACACACCCGAATATACACACTAACATGCACACACACATAGAAATATCGCCTCAAAAACATTCGATTCGAGTTCAGGGATGCTTGAAACGTGTTTTTCAGTCGGAAAACTCGAATTTGAATTTTCAACCCCGCCACAATACTTTCCCTATACTATGTATGTAATGAAAGTAATTATAAAAATTTAATTATAAAACGTTTCTAAATATTTAATTTAAAAAAAAATGTTGTCCGAAGTATAAATTTCCAATGGCAGTTGATTTTAAATCGATATACTATCTCAAAAGGCTGTAACCGTTTCAGGACACAAAATAAAAAAAGCGACATTTCATTTTTGGAACGTTTCCAAGCTAGTAAAGCAGGGGGGGGGGGGGGGACATATTTACCGGAAAGCCAATTTGAGAGGACTTCAAAAAGTGAATAATGGTGAAAGCGAATATTTAAGGAAATCATAGTGGTTGAAGATAAATGTGGAATTTAAAATTGCCTGCAAATTTTATTGAAAGTGCTCGAAGTAGTTAAAGTGCGAAGCTTCAATTAATTTTCTAATACATTTGGTAATATTTCATCTTGTGTTTGCATTTTGTACTATATCATCTTGTACTTAGGGCTTCCAATGACGGAATATACGTATCCCGAAAACTGACATTCCGGTCCCATTTTGCCGGCAGATTTTTAATGCCGGTTTTTACTTTCCTTGCAATACATGGTAATGGTATAGGGAAAGAAATGGAATCATGCCAAAAATCGCAACTCGAGTTTTCTACGTATCTACACGTTTCGGGACCTCTAGAATACGAAATATTTTTAACGTGACGTCTGTGGGGGCGCATCTGTCTATGACCCTGGTGCTGATTAGTTTTGGGTACGATTCGGAATATATATATATATATATATATATATATATATATATATATATATATATATATATATATATATATATATATATATACATATATATATATATATATAAATTTTTTTTTTTTTTTTTTTTTTTTTTTTTTTTTTTTTTTTTTTTTAATGGCTCGCAAAATTTTTGACTGTACCTACGCTAACTCAAAAACTGATTGACCAAATTTCACAAAATTTGGTGGGTAAGTCATTTGTTGGATACCCTGGTGCTGATTAGATTTTGGTACGATTCGGAAAAGAAGAATCTGCCTTTTTTTTTTACGAAATGATCCGCAAAAATCGCCAAAATCTAAAATTAAAGACAGCATATGCTCAAATGTATCAATTAAATGCTTGTTTCATATTTAATTTTTGACGATGAAAAGAATCAAATCAACCCTATTACTCTAGGGCTAGCTGTTTAAGTTGTTTCGCATTTTTCTTACGCCGCCTTTGAAAAAATGTCCAATTACTAAATAAAAACTAAAATTGAATTAAAAGTGTAAATTCAGTGTTATTTGGTGCACTTAGACGAAATTGAATGGGTTATTAATGAAATAAAGAGAAAACAAATTTGAGTCTGTAGGAGTCAGCAGATTTTTATATTTCGTTATTACTCGAATTTTGTGTATTATTGAGAACTTAACTATCTTTTTCTGCTGTTATTTATTTTCGTTATAAGTTTTTAATAACAATGTGTAAATTATATCACTCACGTGTGAGTTACCCGTAAAAAATCACGGGATAATTTTTATTCACTGAAAGTTAACACATGTAAAAGGTAGGTATTTAAGTTTTAATTTTTATGTTACAAATGTTTTAAAAAATAATATTTTTATTATAAATTTTATATAGTATTATTTACGTTAGTAAACGACTTAAACTCGCATCTTATTATAACGGTTTTGATATTCTCTTCCTCGAATGACAGGACACCGGCGAATAAAGGCTGAAACGCTAAGTGTCGGTTAGGCCTAAGCGTACGCTTACGGAGAATCTTCGGCGAACATATGGAAGTTTAATTCAGTTTTAAGATTTAATTAATCAGCTAAAAGTTAGGAAATGAGACAAAAATATAGTGCATAAAGTGTTATTATTGCAAAAATATATTTTAGAACAAGAAAGATCAATCATGCTTAAAGCATTGATTATGAAACACTTTCCAACTTCAATGCAATTTTATTTAAACATGTCTAAAATGCAATACATTCCTCGGTACTATTTTAAAACTTCTCACAATACTACATTGATTTATTATATTTGAAAACTTAAACATTCATCGAAAAAAATGAACTTCATTCAAATGACGGCATTGAAATATAAATTGCCTGGTTTAAACATCTCTAAAATGTGATATATTACTCGGTAACAATTTTAGAATTATCATAATACCACGATAATTTATTATATTTAAAAACTTCATCGAAAACAACTGAAATTCATTCAAATGACGTCATAGAAAAAATAACACGCCTGGCTCTCTCTAAAAAAGCAGCATTTCATTCATAAATAATTTCCCATTCATGTCATTCATCACAATACTATAATAATTTATTTTATTTAAAAATTAAGACCATGGAGCTATAAGTAATTGTACTCTATGCTTAAAACTTCATCGCAAAAAATCGTCCTTCTCTCGGTAAAGTCAATGAATATTTCTTTCATATCAGCTATGCAGACTCCATGAGCTAAATTCTTTTGCATTAAAAAAATACAGCAATTCCTATACAACTCATCCTACATATTTTGCTGTTTACATTTCACATAAGTGAAAAATAGGCTTCGTTAGAGAAATAATCAAAGTTGGATGCGCATTTAAACTCAAATATATTGTCATTGCGTTGTTTCAGTATGTAGATGCACAGAATTTAAGCGAAAATAAAGAGGTTTTACGACGAATACAACACTCAATATGAATTAAAAAGAACTTTAAAAATGACGATTTTGAGACAAGATGGATGCCGTATTATATTTTGAAGTTGGTCAAGTGATCGTTTCATATCATGGTCACGTGATCGCTTCATATAAGAGGTGTAATTATTATTTTAATTTTTATTTAAAAAACTACTGAATATGTTTTGCTTAATTTTTTTTTATATATTTTATGGAATAATTTGAATATTACCTAAAATTTTCGAAGCAATTTGTGAATTTTAAATCCGCTTAAAAAATGTTTGAAAAATTAGGTCCCATAGGGTTCAATATATTTCATTTTTTCAACCCGGGTTCAATCCAAAACTAATTGGGTGATATTATTTATTTATATTCCCATAGGTCCTACAGACCGTCTGAACAACATACTAAAATTTCATTTTGATTAAGTCATTTTTACGGCAGTTATCGTGCTAACGGACAGACAGACAGAATGAACAAAGTCATAAACACTTTTCAACTTTGTTGTAAAGTGTTAAAAACGTAATTTCTTACTTTATTAAAAGAGAATAACTTAGATAAACAAAAATCGTCGATCATGTGCATAGGTTTGTTGCCATTCAGCAAACGATAATAACGTGCGTAAATGACTCACACTCGAAATTAGGTAGTTTGTTAATAACAATGTGTAAATTATATCACTCACTTCATCCTTTTATTTAGAGTAGAACCATCTGTGACCGGAATATCCGTCTGAAAATCGAAGCTGTACGGAAAATGTAAATTACGAACCTTAAATACGAAAAAAAATTGTAACGGGGTTTATACCTCAAAACTTAATAGACAAAAATATAAACAATTTATATTTGTTTTATCGGAAATAGGATGCTATTTTTGAACCAATATTTATGTCATTATTTTAACATTTTGAACTATTTAAAAAAAAAAATGAAAAATTTTTGATCGAGCGAGTTTTTCCATCACTCTGCTTCATTTCACTAGACATATATTTTAAACTATATAGTATAGATATAAACAGTAAGCGACACAAAATTTTCAGTACAAAATCTAATTTTTAAAGATTAATAACTTGATTTTAGAAAGTTCTTAAAACTTTCGAACAATCGTCTTTCGAGAGTTGAAAAAGAGTGAAAATCTTTAGTTTCTAAAGTTTGTAATACTAATATCTTGCAAATTAAAACCGCTAACTGTAATAGAATGTTAGTCATTTGTAGCCCTTAAAAATCCCTACATTGGTATATAATTGTATTTTGAATCTGGTTCTCAGTTTTTGAAATATAGTAATTATAATTTCGAACATAATATAGTAGTATTATATAGTAGTAGTGTAATAGTGTATAATAACATAATAATAACAACATAATAATAACAACGTCAAATTGGTAATAAACCGCCAAATATGGCAACCCTCTTCCGAACTCCAAAAGGTGGTAACCCTAAATTCACGTCATAGGAAAGGCTGCCTGTACGGGTGTTTTCTCATCATGGTTTTCAAAAGTTACTCTAGTGAGAGCATTTTACACGTTCGTAACAATGTATAATTAATATAATAAAGTAGTAAGTAGTATAATGTATATAATATAGTAAGTAGTATAATAGTATAATATAGTATAATATATAATATAGTAAGTAGTATAATAGTATATAGTATAGTAGAATAATTTAGTAATATTATAATATAGTAGTTATAATTTTGAACTATTTTGAAAAGATGATCCTATTTTCGAAACCATTTTGAATTGAAGCCAATATTAATTTTTTTGTGATTAATTGTCAAATTTTTTTAATTTTCAGATTTAAAAGCTTCATTCAAAGTATTTAATTAACATTGTGTCTGCTTTAATGTATTGGGGAAATTTTTGTGAAAAAAAAAATTGAATTTTCTTGCTTTTTTTGGAAAAATTTGGCATCCTTACTTTATCCCATTGATTCCAAGCTATCCTTAACCCTTCCCAGGGACAGAATAAGAAGCATAATTCCATTTTTTGGACCACCTCCAAACTATTAAATGAGGAAAGGGAAAATAAAAATCTTATGTGAGCAGCACATGACTTTCCTTATGGACTCAAATCCATTTTTTCTTTTTCTTTAATAATTCATTAAATTGAGTTTAATGGCACAAAATAACACGCACAATTATTTAAAAAAATCTGATGTGGTCGACACATGACTTTCCTTATATAATACAATGAATTTACTACTTTTACAGTTAAAAAAATATTATTCTTATAGTAGATACTTATATTCTTTCAAAGATATTGAATTTTCTTGAATTAGTCGTCATTTTCATTGATTTAGCGCCAATTTTATCCATTTGGCGAGATTTTCCTTAATTTGGCAACATTTAAAAATGTCGCCAAGTTGCCGACTTTCCGCTAAATTCATCGCCAAAATCTCGCCAAGCGTTATGGACGGAGAAATAAGTTATTCTTATAGCAGATAAATGACTATTGGCGTTCAAATACAAAAGTATTACTCAAAGTATCTTTTTTCATGAATGGAACGAACTAGTTCCATTAGAATGCTGTCACCCAATTTATCTCATGGTATTACATATGAAAAGTGAACATGTTTCTCAATAGGAAATATATTTTTTTTAATTTATATGACTTTTTGATAATTTTTTTGAAAAATGTGCAATATCTTGAAAACGGTTCATGTTAGCGTTCTAAAATTTATGTCAATCGTTTTCTAAGGAAAAATTACATAAGAAGTGTTTATTTGCGTAACTTTATTAAAAGTTTTGATTTTTTGATGATTTTTTCAAAATTTCACTCGAAAATTTCGGAGAGTTCTGAACATTCGATTGTATTTTAAAACAATAGACTTCCAGTAATCATGGACTGTGATTTTTGTACCAAATTTCATTCGAATAGCTCCATTCGTTCGTGAGATATCGTCTCCACAGACTCACTGACACACACACACACACATACTTTCACACACACACACACACACACAGACATCACTTCAAAAATGTTCGATTCGTGATCAGGGATGCTTGAAACGTGCTCTCCCGTCGAAAACTCGAATTCGAATTTTCGACCCCGTCACAATACTTTCCTTATACATTATGTATATAAGGAAAGTAAAAAGCATTTAATGGATACATTTGAGTATACGCAGTCTTTAATGTTAGATTTTGACGATTTTTGCAAGCCATTTCACAAAAAAAAGGCAGGTTATTTTTTTCGTACCAAAATCTAATCAGCACCAGGGTAACACACCTATAAAATTTTAGGAAATTTGATCCATTAGTTTTTCAGTTAGCGTCGATACACGCATTACACACACACGCAGAGAGAGAGAGAGAGAGAGAGAGAGAGTTAAAATAGTTAAAATAATTGTTTTTTCGTATTCTAGCGGTCCCAAAACATGTAATTCCATCGAAAACACGAGTTGCGATTTTCAACATGATTCCAATACTTTCCCTATATAATACCATGTATTGCAGGGAAAGTAAAAAGAGAGCTAGTTTGGGAGAGTTTGAAAAGAATGAATTGTAGAGTGGTGAATGGTGTTTTTGGAAAGCATAGTAATCGAACATGAATGTGGGGTTTCGAGTTATGATGTTTCATTGATTGTTTTTGAGAAATTAGCATTTGGGAGTTAAAAAATGAGATTATTTAATTCTACTAAATAAAATAAACAAGACAAAATGTATTAAAAATTGGAGTATTTGATATCTGATAGGATGTTACATAATGTATTTAAGCAATTCTAGTTATTCTTTGCTGAAAAGTGTTGTTTTGTTCAAAGATCATAATCTTTGTGTTACAAGTAAACATTGTCAAGTATTATTATAACATGATGTTTTCGTCAGCTGTTCGAACGACAGAAAGTTCCTGTTTTCTCAAAAATATTCAGCCAAATGTGTGTTGTCTTCTTGTTACAAAATAGTCTATAAATATGTGTTGATATTTTAAGTATATATGTTGATATTTTACAAATGTTGACAGTTGTTTTGATAAATATTTTACAAACTTCTTGGCATATTTTATGTGTTATCATAAAATATGCCAAGCGTGTTGAAAAGTGAAATGGCTGTAAAAGCTATTTTCATGAATTGTTTTGTATCATTTTTATTGTGTTTAAGCATCAGTGTTTTTATCTTTTGTAAAGGACCGTGTGAAATGAATTTTGTAAAGGACCGTTGACAAATTTTGTCACCCTTTCGGCTACTTTGTTTTTCTTCCTTGCGGGTGATGGGAACATTGGTCATGCGTGTGGATCTCATAGGTTTATGGTGTGGAACTTCCATGGGTGTTTTTCAAATTTTCACACACTTTCAAGTTTTTCTTGAATATATTATCTACCTACAGTAGTTTTACCATTTGGGCTGAGGAAATGTTGCCCCTATAGAGTCCTGTTGCCCCTATAGAGTATATTCTGAAAAAAAAAATGTCGCTGTGTGAGGAAAATTTTCCTTGGGGGGGGGGGGGGGGGGATGTTATGTCGATATTTGAAAGCGCTTGTGTGCCCTGCATTTTTTGACAAAAATTTTTCCTTGGCTTAAAATTCTGTGTGTCGCATTTTCGATTCAAAATCATGCCCATATTATTTTAAATTTCTCTTTTGGCGCTCTTTAGAAGGGTGCACATTTTTATTACAGAGCCCTAGGTAAGCTTTGAAATTGTTTTTCACGGTGTGAGAAAATTGTTTTCTTCTCCGAAGAGGTGAGGGGGGGGGGGGGGTGATATCGGTATTTGCCCGCTCCTGTGTGCCCTGTGTTATTCGGCAATTTTTCCCCTTAGCTGTGTGCCGTATTTTCTATTTAAAATCTTACTCGTATTATTAAAAATTCCTCTTTTGGTGCTCTGAAGAAAAGCTCAATTTTTATTTGTACTTTCTGCAAACTTTGTTTATCGAGAGATTGGTTGGAGCTGAATCATATAAGTCAAAGAGAGTGAGTCCATTTTCTTCCATGGTATGACTAGAAATTGAAAACTTGAAATGAAAAGTTTGATGTTTTAAACTTGATACATTGGTTTGTTAGAGTATCTAAGGGAACTTAAATTAATTGCATTATGTTAGGGGTTGGTATAGTATGTATGTTTTGATAGAGTCGTATAAAAAATAGTAATATTAAATGCGAGGAGTGTATGGCTCGCATGTGTCTGAGGATATTGGGAGTGGGTGGGAGGGTCGATGGAAGTTGATGTACGCCGGTTCCTATTTCCCATACATAGCCTCGGTGTACTTGAACGGGCGTAGCTCACGAAGCACATGAACTTTGCTGGTTCTTAAAAATTTTATTTAGCTGCTTAAATTGGCACCAGAAAATTAATTTATGTTATTGAACCGTTAATTTTATTGTTTTGAATAGGACCTGGTTAAAACTGTTGTATCAGTAAATGTGATCTTGGTAAAGTGGGAATCCACTTTACTTTAGTTTATTAGATTCCGTTAACTTTGACTATTAGCTACGAAATGCGGTGCAGAGGTAATCGCTGGCATTATCTATATTCGCCAGATGAAGAATTTCACTCAAATTTAAGTGAAGAATTTTTAACTTGTTTTACTATAAATGGATGAAGAAACTAAATTATGCGAAGAATTTAACTTGTTTTGTTATAAATGGGTAAATAATTTAACTTGTTTTATTATAAATGGGTGAAGAACTTTAATTAATTTGAAATTAAGGGAACTTGTTTTATTATATGGGTGAAGAATTTAAATTAAGTGACGAATTTAATTATTTTGTTAGAAATGGGTGAATAATTTAACTTGTTTTGTTATAAATGGGACTCTATAAATTATCTATTGATGTATTATTTTTATTACTCTACGATTATTAGTTTCGAAGATATAAGCTTTTAAACAGTTAAACAGTGTTTCTTTCAGGCATACAGACGATTATTCGCCCCCCCCCCCTCCCCCGTAGGCTATGTTAACCTAATTTCTATTTATGTGACAGCATTTAGATATATTAATATAGGACAAATAGAAAATTTGCCCCCCCCCCGCCTCTAAAGTTTTATTCGCCCCCTGGTCAAAAAGTCCAGAAAGAAACACTGCTTTTAAATAATCAAGATTGATATCACGTCTGCATTCAATAGATAAAATCTGGTCTCTCTATATATAAACATTCCATGTTTTTATTATTCATGTAGCCACTGATGAAGGGCGTATACGTCCGAAAGCACTCTGGCAGTTTTTAACATATTTTGTACGTCTTTTAGGATGTGTTAAATAAAAGACCTTTCGTTTTTTAAAAACGCTTTATCCTTAATTTTTTCTACTGCGTTTAAAGTGTGATATGTTTTCGTTAGCTCCGTGCTTCTAATGTTACCCCTTACCCAGCGCCGAAAAGGCCATTTGCGCTAAAAATCCCAATAACTCTTCAATTTATCTTTTAACAATTGCGCAAGTTATTGACAGTATGCGTTCATCCCTGTTTTCGCTACATCCAGTATTTGAGTTTGGCGTGGTATCATTCCCTCTCGAATTGGAAAATCGAGGGGTGAGTTATCGAATTCTATGAAGCCAAGAGCCTCACCCATTTCTAGGGTGACGACGACCTGCACCACTTCTCGTAGATAGGACACGGATGCCCGCTCTTCAGGATGCATAGGATGTTTGATGAAGGAGGAGGCTTCATCGTTTGCGATTTCTGAAGAGATAGAATAGTGCTTTTTAGAATAATGTTTCTGAAGTGTTTTTTTCTTTTTTTATTTCCGCCATTGTATTACGATATGGACAAGAGCAGACGATAAAGTCAAATAAATGTCATCCGATGGAATGTTCCATGGATTTTGCGGAGTTTTTTTTTTTTTTTTTTTTTTTTTTTTTAAATGACAACTTTTTTTTTTTTAATAAAAAGTTTGATTTATTTTATATTTTGATATGAACTACGTGATATACACATAAATTTAATTAAAAATTCTGATGTACAGAACATATACAAGACTTTGCTGCAGTATAACAAATATCGATTTTAGGGGGAAACATAAACGCGAATTAGAGCTTTCTTTAAATCGGTTTTATCATACAAATTAGAGTTTTTTTTTTAACTCGAGAGCTTATCATTAATAGAAGCTTATCATTATTGCTAATACGGAATTTATCAAGGGGACTTCATATGGTGGCAAGTGATTTCATTTTCAATGAAATTATTAAGCATTTAAGCATACAATTTTTAACACTTATTTCGTAAAGTCATACGAAATTTCAGAAAAAAAAATCAGAAGTGGCATGTCCAGAACCAGTGAAAATCCTTAACTTTTCTACCCTCACCATTAATGTTGAATCATATCAGTCAACATCTAAGCTCTATCCATAAACGACTTAAAAAATAATAGACGTTTCAAAGAAACTTTCTGTACCAGAAGTGCAAAAGCATTGGAAATTGGAATTCTTTAGCTGATCCGCCTAACCCCTATGGAACTTATCCTTAAATCCATATAAGTCATCTCAGCTTTATCCGTTGTCGATTCTGAAAGAAAGATGTTTCAAGGAAATTGAAATTTTTTTAATCAGAAGTGAAAAAGAACCGGAAGTGGAAAACCTTAATGAACCTCCTGACTCTCTTTGATTGGAATTTGTTGCTGAATCCATATCAGTCGTCATCTAAACTCCTATTTATAGCCAATCTTTAAAAGTATACGTTTTAAGAAAATGTATTGTTTTTAATCGGAAGTGACATTTCCAGAACCGAAATTGGAAATCCTTAGTGAATTCTCTTATCTCCTCTGGAATTTGATGCAGAATCCATATCAGTCATTAAGTTCTACCCGTAACTAATTCTGAAAAATAAATACTTTAAAGATTTTTTTTTTAATTCTTAGTAAACCACCCTACCTCCTCCAGAATTTCATGCTGAATCTATATCAGTTATTATCTAGGCTCTATTTCTACCCAATCTTGAGAAATAGATTTTTCAAGTAAAATGAAAATTTTTGAACCGGAAATGGAAGAGAGAGAACCGGAAGTGAAGATCCTTTTAATGACACATCCCTTCCCCATCCTTCTTCGGAATTTGATGCTGAATCCAAATCAGTCACCATCTAAGCTCTATCCATAGCAGAACCTGACGAATAGAACGCTTCAAGTATAATTCTTTAATAAAAACAATAAATAGTATGGCAACATTTTTGCCACTCATATCTACACACCTATTCCTTGCTGTAATCAGATACACTCACTCTGCGTGTCGGTCCTGGTTAAAAATAAAGTCTCACTCATAATTTATCTGAAAGCCCATCAATATTTAGGTTGGTGGGTGGAGAATGGTTTTCCATTTAGATAAACGAGGTGTCAGGATTTCTTCTCGTCCGGCGAGATAAGAATGTTTTCTCAAGAGCAACAATTCGTGAGTCACAAAGTGCTTGGAAGACCGCCGATGTTTGTTTTAAAAATTGGTATTGTCCTAACATCCTTTCTTAGAGCATTTCGTGATGCAATGTAGACAGATTGTACACAAAAGCACACCTCGTTTCATAAAAATGGAATCGTTTTTAACTTTTACTGCAAGCTGGAATTCATTTTTTACTTTCTTTCTTTATAGTATAGGGTTCTTGCGAAAATCCTTTAGCACCCGCAATCATTTGCTTACAAATGTCAAGCATTTGACAACTAAGTCATTGGCCTTCTAGCTTTGTAAAGAACCTTGCTGCTCCAACCAGGAATCGAACCCTGGATCTCCGAACTGACCAGCCGACATTCTACCTTTGAACTACTGGGACGAAATTGCAAGCTCTTATCGTCGAAGTGGACTCTGCATTCTCCACCCTCTAATGTCAGATTGGCTGGCAACTGACAGTCTGAGTGACCACCTCCTGCAATTTTTACCTCAGATTAGTCTCCTGCGTGGTCGTTATCCTCTCAATTTGAAATCGGAACTCAATCTTCTAGAGTCCACTGAATCCGTACTAGTCGTACTAGGGTCATTTTCAAATCTTTTTATCTATATTAGCAATAACCCTTTTTCCATATTTGAAAAATGGACGTACTTGTCAAGTTCAAATATAATGTAAAACTGTCTTTTAATCACACTATTTTTCATCAATTGTTATCTTTTTAGATCTAAATATATGTTCGTTTGGTGGGATGGTAGACCTTGGGCGCCTCCTGAGTGCAGGAAGTATCCTTTCCCGGCCGTGCAGCTAGCTACTCTAAACCCACTATGTGAGTTGCACGGTCTAGGGTCTTCAGACATCCAACATCTTTGCACTAACCCACAGGGCCGATTTGTTCTGACTCCATTGTAAAGAGCCTTGCTGCCCCAACCGGGAATCGAACCCTGGATCTCTGAACTGGCCAGCCGACGCTCTACCGTTGAGCCACTGGGACGAAATTGAAAGTTTTTATCTTCGAAGTGGACTCTGAGAGGGTTCTTATGAAAATCCTTTAGCACCCCAATCATTTATGTATACAAATGCCAGGAATTTGACAACTAAACCTTCTAGTTTCCCAATACCTTTGAACAATACAACTAAAACCGTTAACACGTGGCTAAATGTTCTCTATTTATAGGTGGTCCAGAATTACGGAAAGTATAATTAGACGAATTCCCAGGTCCAATTCTAAACAAGAGTTCAGCAAGAAAACGAAACACTACACCAGGGGAACCACGAGAGAAATTTAGAATTGAAGATTTTGAATCAGCAGAACCCCAATTTCGAAATAATTTCGAGTGTGAATTAGATCTCTGGACGCCAGTTGGATTAATCTCCTTCAGGTGAGGACTAACAAAGAAACTCTCCACTTCATGTGTCTAATCCCTCCTCAATGGTTTCCCATTCTCTCAGAGTGAGAGAAATAATTGAGGTCGGATTAACAACCAGGTATTATAATATCCTAATCCCTCCTGAATGTTTTCAGAGATATAGTTTCAGTACGTTTAATTTATGTGGTATACAACACAAAAGTTCTTCCACCTCAAGGTCTCAAGGACGGGTTTAGCGAAGTGCCCAGGAGAGGACAAGTTCTCTCTTTAAACTTCCAGCGAAAAGGAAAAATAATAGAGAAAGCGAGTTTCATAATTTGATAGAGTTTGCATCTAGAATGTGCTTGGAGTTTTTTCATGATTTATAGTGACTTTGTGAGGAAAGGTCTCTAATAAAGTGATCCTAATTGAACAAAAGTTATTGCAGCACTACTGGCGGAGTATTAAAAAGTATATTACAAAGTTATAAAGCATTACCCAATGAGTAGGAATCCACATGCACCCTTACACGAATAGGAATCTAATATTAGCCTGTTTGGGGGAACGACAGCCCAGTGGTTAGCGTGCGGGAATTGCACTCGGTCAGCCCGGGTTCGATTCCCGCCACTGCCAAAACAGCAGCCGTATTCACACGGAGTACGATCAAATTAAACATGTGGGTCCGTAAGTCCTTCCGAGAGGTTGGTGGTAGGGGTAAGAGGGTGCGATCCCTGTAGATGCCTCCCCCACTGGGTTCCGGTCTAAATTGGGTGGCACTTCCCGGCCGTTCAAACAGATACCTTATACCTTTCTGGTAGGTCGGTCGGTCTGGGTCAAAGAAGAAGAATATTAGCCTGTCTAAAATGCTCTCCGTTAGAGGCAATGCATATTTGAATCACAGAAAGAATATTATGATCACGAACTTTGACAAGCATGCAGATATCACCGTGTTATAGGCCCTGATAATACAACTTTTTGACATGTACGCGTTTTGTTCATTCCTGGTGTCGATTCTTATTCATTTGATAATGCTCTAAAACAGTGGTGGTCAACTCGCGACACGCGTACTACTTAGTAATAGAGGAGATGTGTTATGTAGCACACAGAACTCTAATAATTCGCTAGAGAATAGAGAACATATTTATTATGTGGTGATACAAGAAATTCTAACATCATACTAGTTTAATTTTGGAAAAGTAATATAACCAACATATGTCTTCAAATGTATTATGCATCTAACATGAAGTGTATCTTGTTCTGGCTCTCAAGGGCAGCGTTATGTAGGGTTAATCTTCAGAGACACCTTAACCTTTGCCGGGCCCCTAGACAAAAGAAAATTCTAGGGTCTCCTATAAAACTTTTATAGGAAAAAAGATACTTTGAGCACGAAAGATGGATTCCCAGAACTTCACCAGCCCACACCATCATATTGCTTATTTTGCCTCTGATCAAAAACAGATTCGTGTATTGTCCTTTAAACTGATTCTGTGCGGCATGATACAAGGTAAGCGAAAAACTATAAATTTACGAAACTTCTCCTTGAAGAAAGCCGGCATCAGTCGGTTGACGATAATTGTTTCGAGAGTATTATAAGCCCCTTCTTCTGGCCAAAAGCACTGGTAGAACAGTTTGCGCTCTTAACAATTGTTAAGAACGAACTGTTCGAACTACTGCTCTGCCTGTTCTTTTGACCTGAAGAAGGGGGCTTATAAAGCCCTCAAAACAATTATCGTCAACCTATTTTCGTCAAGGAAGTTTAGTAAATTTATTGTCTTAGAAGCAGCAGTTTGGGGTGGTTAACGTTCAGATATTGCACTCGGAAGACCGGCGTTCTATTCCCGGCTCTGCCCAAACTGGTCCCGTGTTTACGGAGTACGTTAAATATGTAAATTAAATATGTGGGTCCGTAAGTCCTTCCGAGATGTTGGTGGTAGGAGAAGGAGGGTACGGTCTCTGTGGATTACCGCCTCCACTGGTTTCCGGTCTAAATTGGGTGGCACTGTCCCAGTCATCCAAACAGATACAGTACACCTTCGGGTAGGTCGGACGCTTTGAGCCAAAAAAGAAAAAGAAACGGCAGTTTGTTTAATAGAAAGACTGTCTTTTTACCAATATCGGTGTCATTTATACTTTCGTGGCTAAACTTTTGCTTTTTGAATGATTTTTCTGAAAACAAATTATCTCAATTCGCTCGAATGCAAGAAAATGGAAAAATATCAGAAAATGCCTCAAATTATGGGAAGTTACACGATGATTCCTCCACAGCAAGATTTTGTGATTTTGAGAAAGATAAGAAACACATTGAACTTTTTGCAAACCCCTTTTCAATTGATGTTGGGGACCTAAATTATACTGTCCTCCATGCAGATAGATATGGTTGACCTTCAGTTTAATATTGCACTTAAAGACAAATATAGAGAAATTATTTTCATTTCAATAAGTCCGAATTAAATTTGAAATCTGGAAAATTCTTCAGTTATTGATTTTCCGACTGTACACAAATTAGCAGTGAAATACTGTTGACTCAACCTAGGTTTGTAAACAACCGTTTCAGTAATGAATACAACTGAAACTGAACGCAGTGAAAAAAAATCTGATACGGGCAGCACATAACTTTCCTTATATAATGCAATGAATTTACTACTTTTACAATTAAAAAAAATGTTATTCTTAAAGTAGATACTTATATTCTTTCCAAGATATTGAATTTTCTTGGACGCCGCAGGCGGACTGCCAACCTTGCACAAGGCATTGGTGTAGGCAACATACAAGTCCGCTGCGTATTTGCAAATAGTTGGAAAATCAGCTCGAGAAAGCACGCGCAGGTGCTTGGCAGTGCATATTGGCTACGGCGTACACAGACACCTGGCCGATTAAAATATTATTGTCTTTGAGTTCTGAGATTGTTTCATTAGTTTGTACAGTTCAAAAGTCCGTCTAATAATAATTTTCATCTATGTACATTATCACTTAAATACACTATGTACACAAATCACTATATACACAGTCACAATCTAGTTCTGTCTATGTACACATTCACTTTATCTAGTTTTTTCCTATGTACACTATCATTCTAACTATGTTTATCTATGTACACAATCACTGTGAATTGGAGTGTGTGTTGTGTGGTGCTGTACTTATGATATAAACTTCATTAATTTCCAGGTAATTGATGATTTTTTTTATTCTTGCCTGTGTTGATGAGTTTTTCAGAACTCTGTCAGTCCAGAGCGCCATACTGTCTGTTGCTGGTGCTCTAAGATGGTATCTGTACGTCAGTGGACAGTATGATATGTAGTGAAGTGGGTCGCCGACATCCCCACAGACACATAAGTCCGTGGCGCTCTTACCTATCTGATATAGGAAGGACGGAAAAGGACCATGTCCTGTGAAGAACATTGTTGTTTCTCTATTTTTAGGTTGTCTGTTTGACCTGACTTGCGGCGTAAATGGGTGTGTCTTACGGCCCTTTTTTGATGCCGTCCAGCGTTGTTGCCACTTTTTTATATGGTATTGCTTTAAGTCCCTCTTAAGGCTTGATACCGGGAGCTTGACACCTGTGTGAATTACATCTTCAGGATGTTCCGTTGCGTTCTTTGCTGCCTCGTCCGCACACTCATTACCCTCTATTCCTGTGTGTGCTGGAACCCAAGTTAGCTGCACTGTACAACCCACGTTTCTAATCAGATTCTGGACATCTCTAACCTGTCCCGATGTCGTTTGGTGCTTCTTCAACGCTTCAAGACTTGACAGGCTATCTGTGGCAATTACCGCCGGTGGCGACCCGTGTTTTATCAACCATGTTAGAGCCTCTGAAATCGCATACAATTCTGCCTGAAAGACTGAGTTCTTATTTTGAAGTCTCTGTGACTGCGTATGTGTTAGTATTTTGTCTGTGTAGACACAGAAGGCCGCTGCCGTACCCACACTTGTCTTTGAGCCATCTGTATATATTGTTATTTTGCTCTTTGTTGGATATTCTGTTATGTATTTACTAACACTGTCCGTGGATGGATGTGTGGTCCAGCTTGGTATCATTTGGACATAATCCTCCGGAACAAGGTTCAAACCTCTTTCCTCATGGGCCACTCTGAGTCTACTGACTTTGGTTGTTAATCCTTCCTTTGCTATAGTAAGGTGGATGGGCATGACACCCGCCAGCACCTGGAGGGCCTCTGTCGGAGTTGAGCGATAGGCCCTTGTCATCAGGAGCAAGAAAGGCCTTTGTGCGGAAGACAGTTTCCTTTCATGAAATCCCTTCAGATTGGTGCAATTGAATTTTCTTCAATGAGTCGTCATTTTCATTGATTTAGCGTCGTTTTTATCCATTTGGCGAGATTTTCGTTAATTTGGCAACATTTAAAAATGTCGCCAAGTTGGCGACATTCCTCTAAATTCGTCGCCAAAATCTCATCAAGCGTTATGGAGGGAAAATAAGTTATTCTTACAGCGGATAAATGACTATTGGAGTTCAAATACAAAAGTAATACTCAAAGTATCTTTTCTCGTGAATGGAACGAGTTAGATCCACGAGAATGATGTCACAAATTTATCGCATGATATTACATATGAAAAGTGAACATGTTTCTTAACAGTTAATATATTTTTTTAATTTATGGGATTTTTTGATAAATTTATTTGAAAAATGGGCAATATCTCGAGAACGGTTTATGCTAACGTTCTAAAGTTTATGTCAATCGTTTTCTAAGGAAAAAAATACATATGAAATGTCTATTTGCGTAAATTTATTAAAGGTTTTGATTTTTTGATAATTTTTTCAAAATTTGACTCGAAAATTTCGGGGAGTTCTGAACATTCGATTGTGTTTTAAAACAATAAGCTTCCAGTATTCACGGATTGTGATTTTTGTACCAAATTTCATTCGAACCGTTCCATTCGTTCGTGAGATACCGTCTCCACAGACTCACTGACACACACACACACACACACACACATACTTTCACACACACACACACATACTTTCACACACACACACATCACTTCAAAAATGTTTGATTCGTGATCAGGGATGCTTAAAACGTGCTCTCCCATTGAAAACTCGAATTCGAATTTTCGACCCCGTCACAATACTTTCCTTATACATTATGTATATAAGGAAAGTAAAAATTAATTTTGCTTGACTGTTCAAAAGTAATCTCAAACATACAGCTGTTATTTTCCAAATGTTAAGTTATATTTGCTCGATATATAAAATTAATTTGGTACTTCAAAATAGTTTTGCATGTTGTAATCCAGAAAAACGACTAATGTCAGTGTTGCATTATGTAGGGAAAGAACACATACTGCACGACTTCAAATTTTCATACTGCACGACATAAAATTGCAGCACAACTAGAGGAGATCGGCTGTCCCATGACATGTCTCCTCGGAGTGTCACACCATATGTGATGGCCGTGTGCTGCACGACAACAAACGCGGGATCGTAATGCGGTCTTGTTCTCTTTCAGACACGTATGCGACGCCTTCCCGGCCGTCCAAATAGTTGCTCAAGTCCATTGGATGAGTCGGACGGTCTGGGTTTTCAACACGTATGCGACGCATGCCACACATAAAACTGCCATAAACCCTAGGGTTGGCCGTGTGGTCTGGGTCTTCAACACGTATGCGACGGTCATCAGCACTAAGAGAGAAGTGGAATTTGTCACTAAAGATAACATGTCTCCAATCGGACATTGTCCAGGCTGACCGAGATCGGCACCCATTCAAAAGGCTCTGCCTTTGTTGAGGTCGAGAATGTCGAGAATTTGTAATACATGAAGTGCCTAGCATATTCCATGCTTTTACCTCCGGGCTGTGAGCACTTGTCTGCAACTATTTTATTGTCCTGTTTTCCGTTCAGTTTGAAGAAGTCCCGCCCCCAAGTGGGCGGGGTTTTTAGCAGCCAGTAGAAAATGAGCTGAAGACTTGACGATACAGAAATGCTGAAGGGCAGACTGCCGGTATTACAGGTATCAATTAATGAACCAAGTTGGCCAGCCAAAACAGAGAAAAACTCAGTTTTGGGGGGAAATAGGTTTTTTTAGTTCAGCTAACATGCTGACGATTTGGAACAGTTGATCTATGGGAGCTTCGTCCGATTTGAAAATTTGGAGGATTTGCTTTAAGATATTTTGAACGTTTTTCAGGTCGAAAATTTTGTCCATCTCTTTATAAAATTCGAGGAGTTGTAAGAACAGATTAGAGGACTGGGGGCCATTCTTTCCAGGCTGCTCGTGAGACGAGTAATCTGCGGATTTTCCTTTATCCGTCTTATCACTCGACCAGGCAGAAGTGGCATTTTTAGTGGGAAGAGCTGGGAAATTATCCTCATCAATATTGATGGGGGGGGGGACTTTAGGTTTAGATATGCTATTTATGGGCACCTGGAACTTTTTACGGTTCCAGGGGTTTTGTGGGCAATTTCGGAAGTTAGCGGGGTGGCTACCGTTACAATTGGCACACTTGGCCGTGGTTTCTAAGGACTTTTCGCATTCGCGAGTTTGATGGTTTTCGCCACATTTAAGGCAGCGGGGGGGGGGGGGGGGAAGAGAACACTGGTCTGAGTGATGGTTAAAACCCTGACAGTTATAACACATCTTAATTCCGCGTGAAATAAAGCTTTTTACCTGGATTTGCATGCCTAATAAGCTATCGATTTCATAAATTTTCTCCCATTTCTCAGCCGGCACAAGTCCGACCAAGAATATGGGGAGGAAAGCCCTATCGCGCCTTCCGCGGAGCTGAGTAAGCCTGTCAACTTGAAATCCTTTATTTAAAAGGGAAGTTTTGATATTGTCTATATTTGCATTAGCAGGGAGGCCTTTAATAATTACTTTTTTTGGGCGATCTTTTTTCAGGTTTAGGGAGCTGAAGGGGATTTTTCTTTGGGTCAGGTAACTCTGCAGCTTCCTGAAGTCCTCTACGGATCCCGGAGTCAGCCTAATTACCCTTCCCGAAAGAAAGCCTTGAATTTTATTGCTAAGAATATTGTTATTTAGTTCCTCTATGAGGGCACCCCAATCACTTGAGGAGTCCACATAAAAGGACGAGACCCTTTCTTTAGCAGGGGGGGGGGGGGGAGCTATCAGTCATTTCGACCGAGTCAACATTAAGTGCTTGAAATTGATTAACTACAGGTACCGGCTCACGAGGTGTGCTATCCGCGGGATCCTCATTTCTTTTAAGTTTTTTGCTGGGTGCTTGATAATTGAAACCTTCAATTTTGTTAAAGTAACTATGTTTAAAATTTAGAAAAATTTCATCCTCCGATTTAGTATCACAATCTCTAAGCAGGGTGGAGATGCTAACATAAGAATTGAGTTTTTTAAGATTTTCAATCATGGGGTGGGTGGCCAACAAGGAACAATCAGAAATGATACCTGTAAGTAGCTTCTTTAACTGCATGGCACTTTCAAAGGAGATGTCATTCTCTTCCAACTCTTTCTCCAGCTTGCGGATGACGAAGTCATAGGCTCTGTAGTGGGCAAGGATTTCTTGATACACTTTGTTGTTGAGGTTTAGTCCCCTTGATGTCAGCTTCTTGCTAAAGGAGTTGGCAAAGGTAGCAGCAGATACAATTTCTTTGTGGTCAGTCTGGATAGCGTCCGATGTCTGTTTGTCGTGGATATCCATAGTTTCAGCCCAGCTGGGAGAGTTCATTGTCTTGGAGGTCGAGGTTGAAAAGCTACTTACACCCTCTGCCATGATGTACGCCTAAGCAGAACAAGCATGGACAAACAAGTGTAGCACGTGGTAAGCAGGAGCGGAGCACAGAACGACCGTACACTTCTTCACATGAAATCAATGATGAATATCTATGGAAGACTAAATGTTTCAAAGCGGTTGCGAATAGCCTTTGTTGAGGGGTCAGTTGTAGGCGTATTTATGGACGTCGACACCCAACCCCACCTTTTTCTGATTGTCTACAAACAGTATCTCTTGACGCGAGCCATTGGTGTGGACGTGACTCTATTCTGACTGCACGATCTTCTTGAGCAGTTGTCTATCTGGGGCGTCCTGAGCCTCTGCAAGGTTAAATATGTCTTCTCTGATCCACTGTTGCCAACACCGAGCAAATGGCATATCGCTCTGACGAAGATGGCGACTGATACGTCTATTGGACCAATTAGATTCCCTTAGGACTATGATGCGACCTCTCTCTAAATCCAACAATTGTCCGTAGCGCCACCGAGTACGTCTCAAAGGCATATCTGTACACAACTTGTAATATCAAAGCAGAAAATTCGTTCCACTTGCCTGTAAGTGAGAACACCGACCGTTTTAAATGCTGCATGATACATCGTTCTCATGCGCGTTTCATAAGCCCCATAACATCATTGGCGCTGACAGTTTGATTATTTGCATGACTCTTAAAACAACATTTGCATGTTGAGTTTCGCGTCTGTAGCTCACTTTTTATGGGTATATATATATATATATATATATATATATATATATATTGCAACAGAGTGTGTTTTAAATCTCGAGCAACTTCGGGTACATCTGCTAATTAAATTATATAACTTTCGGCGCGTTTCAGTTTCATCAAACTAGCCTCTTAACTTTTAAAACAATGAAATGTCGTTGCACAAATCCTCGGAGGGCCTCTAATGATAGTAGGCGTGAATCACACCGGACTCGGGAACTGGAGCAGAACAGGGAGTAAACAGAAAGAGCTTACACTTAATTGTGCATAGTCAGATGAAGCAAAGCACGGAAGAAGAGCACCTTTGACATTTCACGTTTTAAACTTTAGAAAAGAGCAACGATGCATTACCAATAATTATGCAGGATTCCTAATAAGATTCGCAAGCAGTCAAATAATTTATAAGGAAACATCAATGAGTGTACACGTTAGCTCTATCTATAGTAAAGTGACCATGTCCGATCGAATAATAGAGGTTGCAGCTCTCCTAGCGGATAATTTAGAAAGATATAATAACGAGCTCGGCAACAGAATGATACAGGCCAAAAAATTTGCTGTGGGCAGCACATGACTATCCCTACATAATGCAATGACCTTTGCTTCTTTCAATACGAAATAACAATGGACGACAAGATCCATGGCACGGAGTGGGACAGCCTACTGGTTAGCGTGCGGGGATTGTATTCGAACGACCCATTTTCTAATTCCGGCTCTGTCCAAACTGTCTTCGTGTCGGGTGTATGCGCACAGGTACGTTAAATATGTGGATACGTAAGGCTTTCCGAAACGTTGATGGTAGGGGAAGGAAGGAGGGTAAGGTCCCTGTGGATGCCGCCCCCACTGGGTTCTGGTCTAAATTGGGTGGCACTTTCAAACCGACCGTCCAAGCAGATACCTTACACCTTTGGGTAAATCAGACGGTCTACATCGAAGAAGAAGCAGATCCATGCAACAATGGTATTTACTTTGGGAAGTGCAATCACATTGGACGCTTTTTGGTAGACAACATGTAAAATCAGTTTGAAGTACCCAATTAACTTATATTTCGATCAAATATATCTTGAATGGAAATATTACTAGCATCTGTTAAGCAATGTAATCCATTATATTAAAACACGTATGTTTCTTATTAATCCATCAATTTGACGTCATTTTTGCCAACTTGCCGACATTTCATCTATTACCAAGTCGCCAAATTGGCGATATTTCGCCCAATCAGTTGCCGCTGTCGGAACATTCATTGCTAAGTGTAAAATACTTGATGATACTAAGGTTCATTTTTATGTAATTCTTAGATATATTTATTTGATAAACGTGCTATATCTCGAGAACGGTTCAAGTTAGCGTTCTAAAGATTGTGCCCCCCTCCTCCACCTGTAATCTAAAAGGCTAAATATTTGCCCACTTATAGTTATAGACCACGGGACATAACGTAATTGAAAGCCAACTTTCGATAAAGACGACAATTTTCTACGGTAAGCTCAATGCACTGTTAAAAATATGTAATATTATATTTTGTATAACAATGGGTACATCTAAAATAATGCCTTACATCATTACTGGGTTCGAAGTAAATATATCTCCCAGAAAAATTCTAAACTCTTTGCTTTAAGGCAGGGTCCCCAAACTCGGGCCAAACGGGGCTCGCGGGCTGCTTCAATCCTGCCAGCAGCCCGATGCTTGATTGGTGTAATAAACGAGAATGAAATCAATGCAACATTTATCATAATTTAAGAGCATCCCGTTTCACATATGTTACGCTGTTTCTATTCTTTGCATATGAAATCTGCTGTTTTTATCGAGAACCTAAAATCAGAAAACAGAATTACTACGGTGATACAATTACAATAGATATTGTTTTAAGTTTTACCTTCTCATTTTACTTTCCCTGCAATACATGGTAATGTCCAGATTGCGGGTTCGAGTCCCGCCTGCGGGCATGGATGTTGTAATGTCTTATTTGGGGCAAAAGTCAGACTTCTACTTTCGGGTGCCCCGGGTCATTAGACTAAACAGAAGCAGTGCACTCATTCTTCCTTAAATGTAATGTTAGGGAGACGACAACAACAACCTGGTAATGTATAGGGAAAGTATTGGAATCATACCGAAAATCACAACTCGAGTTTTCGACGGATCTACACGTTTCGAGACCTCTAGAATACGAAAAAACTATTTTTAGAGTGACGTCTGTGTGTGTGTGTGTGTGTGTGTCTGTCTGTCTGTGTGTCTATCTGTCTGTGCAGATTTTGTATCCAATCTATCTAAAAAACTAATGGACCGAATTTCATAAAATTTGGTAGGTAAGTCACTTGTGGGCGAATCTGGTGCTGATTAGTTTTGGGTACGATTCGGGATAAAAGAACCCGCCTGTTTTTGCGAAATGGGCCGCAAAAGCTTGTATCCACTCCAGCTGAAAATCTAATGGACCGAATTTCACAAAAGTCGGCAGATAAGGTGCTTGTGGGTCACCCTGGTGCTGATTAGATTTTGGTACGATTCAGAAAAAAATAACCTGTCTTTTTTTGCAAAATGGCCCGCAAAAATCGACAAAATCTAAAATAAAGAACTACGTATGCTGAAATATATGCATTAAATGCTTGATTTGTACGTAATTTTTAACGAAGAAAAGAATAAGATCAACCCCATTACACTAGAACTAGCCGTTCTCGAGATATTTTCGTTTTTTCTCTACGCCACCTTTGAAAATGAATCCAGTTACTAAATGAGAACGAAAATTGAATTAATAGTGAATTAAATTTAATTAAAATAAAGAGAATGTGTATATAAGTCTGCAGGGAAAATCATGTGCTGCCCGCATCAGATTTTTTTATTTTCTCGCCCACCGTCACGCGTGGTGTTCGAAAAACTCGCAACTTCTAGGAGCAAATTACTAGCACATTTTTATAAATTTCTTCAAAAAAATTATGGGGGGAGGGGGGGGTGATCATCTCCTGGAGGCTTTGACCCTCCGCCCCCCCTCCCCAGTTGTATGCCTAAAAGAAACACTGCCTCCGGTTCCTTCCGATCCGGGTTTCGACTGCACTTACGATTCTAACAAATCCTACCTGGCCTTTATAAACCATTCGTGAACCTTTGAAACATAACCAGAGCGTGCGTGCATGTAAGAATTATTTAAAACGTGCCATTTTTAGAAGTGAACGTCATAAACATGGGTGTGACTTGCTCAACTTCAATGAAGGAGGAGCTCAACGTAAACATCCTAATTACATCTTGATGGATCTGTATAGGACACAGTACGATAAGAGGAAGGATTTGCCAAGATGAGCCTGCTTAAGAGTTTAATGGATCGGCCCATATCATGAAACTGCTCTGAAACTATTTATAACTAACGAGTCCCCCTGAAAAATCACGGTATAATTTTTATATTCTGCAGTGACCGGAGAATAATGGAGGAAACGGTGATTGTCGGTGAGATCTTATGGAAAATCCCCGGTGAAACTTTTACTCTGGTTTAAAATTTAATTAATTAGCTGAAAGTTATGAAATAAGACAAAAATATTGTGTATAAAGCTTTATTAGTGCAAAAAGGTATTTTAAAATAACGTAATTTCTTACTTTATTGAAAGGGAATAACGTAAACAAATCCAAATCGCCGAGCATATGCATAGGCGTGTTGCTATTCTGATAATAACGTGCTTAAGGGGACGGTGACATTTTTTTTATTTATTTATTGAGTTAGAGACATTAAAATTTGTATAAATATTCTTCTTAACATTACTACATAAAATAACATTTATTTTTTTTCAATTTTGTTATAATTTTGTATTTTTTTTTAATTTATAATTTTTTTTAACGAAAATTTGAAAATACTCCTTGCGTGCTATTTGTTCACATTTTTGATTCATTACTTTCCTTATATACATAATGTATAAGGAAAGTATTGTGACGGGGTCGAAAATTCGAAATCGAGTTTTCGACGGGAGAGCACATTTCAAGCATCCCTGATCACGAATCAAACATTTTTGAAGTGATGTCTGTGTGTGTGTGTGTCAGTGAGTCTGTGGAGACGATAACTGACGAACGAATGGACCGATTCGAACCAAATTTGGTACAAAAATCACAATCCGTAAACACTGGAAGCCTATTGTTTTACGTAATCGAAAGTTCAGAACCCTCCTAAATTTTCGAATAAAATTTTGAAAAAATCGTCAAAAAATCAAAACTACAAAAAAAGTTACGCAAATAGACATTTCTTATGTCATTTTTCATTTGAAAACGATTGACATCAATTTTAGAGCGCTAACATGAACCGTTCTCGAGATATTGTACATTTTTCAAAAACATTATTAAAAACTCATATAAAATAAAAAAAAATATTTCCTGTTGAAAAACGCGTTCACTTTTCATATGTAATAAATTGTGATAAATTGGGTGACATCATTCTCGTGGATCTAGCTCGTTCCATTCATGAATAAAGATTCTTTGAATAATACTTTTGTATTTGAACGCCAATAGTAATTTATCTGCTGTAAGAATAACTTATTTCTCCGTCCCTAACGCTTGGCGAGATTTTGACGACGAATTTGGCGGAATATCGCCAACTTGGCGACTTTTTGAAATGTTGCCAAATTAACGAAAATCTCGCCAAATGGATAAAAATGACGCTAAATCAATGAAAATGACGACTAATTGTCGAAAATTCAATATCTTGGAAAGAATATTAGTATCTACTATAAGAAAAACCTATTTTTTTACTGTAAAAGAAGTAAATTCATTACATTATATAAGGAAAGTCATGTGCTGCCCACATCAAATTTTTTTACATTATGATCACTCAAAAACACATTATGAATACATTTGGGTATTCATTTTTAAATCCCTTAGAAAGTTAATTTTTAAAAAATATTGTTTTGCATTAAAACTTAATTTTCATCATTTAATTGGGTTATTATTCGCTTTTAATTACCTGAATAAAGTTTAATTATAAAATGCATACCCAGTTTCATTAAAAAGTATGAAAAGTGTCTTCTTACCAAGTTTCATGCATCTCAAACAAAAATTAAGATACATGGAGCACTTTAAAAATGTAAAACCCTTGAAAATTCTATTTCGAAAAAAAATGCGTTTAACCTTTTGCTTACGGGTGGGACAGCGTCCATCCCAAATGAAGACCCCCCCCCCCCCCCCCAAAAAAAAAAGACAGGTATTTGACATACCCTATCCCAAACAGTTGATCCCCTTTGCAGGCATTGGCGTCCGTAGAAATCGCCGACAGAAACATTGCACCTGCTGCAGCAGGTGCAATATTTTTGGAAGCAGGTGCAATGTTTCTGTCGGCGATTTCCAAGAACGCCAATACCTGCAAAGGGGGATCGAACTGTTTGGGATAGGGTATGTCAAATACCTGTCTTTTTGAGAGGTTCTTCGTTTGGGATGGACGCAGTCCCACCCGTAAGCAAAAGGTTAAATGTGTAAAATAATTTTTATGTATTTAAAAAAAAAAACTATTTTTGGGGATTTTTGCTCATTTCAACGTCCACCGTTCCCTTAAACGGTAAAGGCAAGATGATGTGGTTGCCATCCCCAAATTGGGTTCCGGTCTTCTAGGAGCAATTAAGATAAGAACTCGTTGGTTTCGATCAAAATTAGATGACAACTTTCCGGCCGTCCAAACGAATACCTTACATTTTCGAATAGGTCAGACGGTCTAAGCAGAAAGAAAGAAAGACACAGCTATCATTGAAAAATGTTTGATTCCTATTCAAGGATGCCTAAAACGTGTAATCCATTTATAACTCGCCACCCACATCCGAGATGCGCTCTTTTGAGAGATTCCTAAAGTCCTAATTCCATGCAGATTCCTAAAGACCATGCAAAGTTATTCCTAAAGTCCTAATTCCATGCAGATTCCTAAAGGCCATGCAGAGTGATCCCTAAAGCCTTAATTCGACTAAATAACTTTGGAACAAACACAGCTACAGCTATGGAAGTTAAATATTGGTACAGTAAAATAATAATACGCTATCAGATGAGCATGATCGCAGCGCTACTAGTGGTAAAATTTGGAACTTAAAACTCTTATCTTGGAAACTATGAGAGATACGGGAAGAAACTAAATTAGAAACTTGTAAGAGTATCCACGAATTAGTAGGAAATGACATGTGGCAAAAAAATGGTGTAATTAAAAGACCGTAAACACCAACTTTTCGGAAGTCAATCGCAGCAAAAATCTTGCAGATGAACCTCATACTCATATGATTAAAAGTTATGCACAGTACCGTTGTTGCATTAAGTACTAACAATGTACTCAATTTACTTTATGACTGAGAATCATAAATCTTCTGTTTCCGTTACGTTTACAGCCGTTTAATTACACTAACATTTTGCACAATACGTCATTTCCAACTAATTCGTGGATGCTGTACAAGTTTCTAATTTAGTTTTATACCGTATCTCTCATAGTTTCCAATATAGCAATGTTAAGCTCCAAATTTTGCCACTAGGGGCGTTACGGCCACTCTCATCTGATAGCGCATGGTTATTTTACAATACAAAAATATCTAACTTCCATAGCAGCAGATGTGTTTGTTCCAAAGCTATTTAGATGAATTAGGACTTTAAGAATGGCCCTGTATAATACATATAATAGAAAACATCTGATGTGGACAGCACATGACTTTCCCTGCAGACTCATATTCAAGTTCTCTTTATTTCTTCAATAATTCATTAAATTGAGTTTAATTGCACAAAATAGCACCCATAATTATTTATAATTACACTGAATTTGCACTTTTAATTCAATTTTTGTTCTCATGTGGCAACTGGACTTATTTTTAAAGATGTCGTAGCGAAAATGCGAAAAAACTACAATATCGCGAGAACGGCTAGTCCTAGTGTAATGAGGTTGATCTTATTCTTTTTATCGTTAAAAATGACGTATTAAACAAGCATTTAATCGATATATTTGAGCATACGTAGTTTTTATTTTAGATTTTGACGATTCTTGCGGGCCATTTCGCAAAAAAGACAGATTATTACTTTCCCTGCAATACATGGTATTGTATAGGGAAAGTATTGGAATCGTGTCGAAAATCGCAACTCGAGTTTTCGACGGATCTACACGTTTCAAGACCTCTAGAATACGAAAAAACCATTTTTAGTGTGACGTCTGTGTGTGTGTCTGTCTGTCTGTGTGTCTGTCTGTCTGTGGAGATTTTGTATCCACTCTAACTAAAAAAGTTATTGACCGAATTTCATAAAATTTGGTAGCTAAGTCACTTGTGGGCGAATCTGGTGTTGATTAGTTTTGGGTACGATTTAGAATAAAAAAACCCGCCTTTTTTTGCGAAATGGCCCGCAAAAGCTTGTATCCACTCTAACTGAGAAACTAATGGACCGAATTTCACAAAATTCGGTAGCTAAGTCGCTTGTAGGTTACTCTGATGCTGATTAAATTTTGGTACGCTTCGGAAAACAATAACTTGCCTTTTTTGCGAAATGACCAGCGAAAATCGTCAAAATCTGAAGTAAAAACTGCGTATGCTTAAATATATCCATTAAATGCTTGTTTTATACGTAATTTTTAATGAAAAAAAGAATAAGACCAACCTCATTACACTAGGACTAGCCGTTCTCGAGATACTTTATTTTTTTCGTATTTTCTTAACGCCACCTTTGAAAAAAATCTGATGTGGGCAACACATGACTTTCCTTATATAATGTAATGAATTTACTACTTTTACAGTAAAAAAATAGGGTTTTCTTATAGTAGATACTAATATTCTTTCCAAGACATTGAATTTTCGACAATCAGTCGTCATTTTCATTGATTTAGCGTCATTTTTATCCATTGGGCGAGATTTTCGTTAATTTGGCAACATTTCAAAAAGTCGTCAAGTTGGCGACATTCCGCCAAATTCGTCGCCAAAATCTCGCCAAGCGTTATGCACTAAGAAATAAGTTATTCTTACAGCAGATAAATGACTATGGGCGTTCAAATACAAAAGTATTACTCAGAGTATCTTTTTTCATGAATGGAACGAGCTAGATCCACGAGAATGATGTCACCCAATTTATCGCATGGTATTACATATGAAAAGTGAACATGTTTATCAATAGAAAATATTTTTTTTTTATTTTATATGACTTTTTGATATTTTTTTTTTAAATATACAATATCTCGAGAACGGTTCGTGTTAGCGTTCTAAAATTTATGTCAACCGTTTTCTAATGAAAAATTACATAAGAAATATCTATTTGCGTAACTTTATTAGTGGTTTTGATTTTTTGACGATTTTTTCAAAATTTCATTCGAAAATTTAGGGGGGTTCTGAACATTCGATTGCGTATAAGAACAATAGGCTTCCAGTGTTTACGGATTGTGATTTTTGTACCAAATTTGGTTCAAATCGGTCCATTCGTTCGTCAGTTATCGTCTCCAAAGACCCACTGACACACACACACACACACACACACACACATACTTTCACACACACACAGACATCACTTCAAAACTGTTTGATTCGTGATCAGGGATGCTTGAAATGTGCTCTCCCGTCGAAAACTCGAATTCGAATTTTCGACCCCGTCACAATACTTTCCTTATACATTATGTATATAAGGAAAGTAATAAGTCCAGTTACTAAACGAGTACGAAAATTGAACTAAAAGTGAATTAAATTTAATTAAAATAAAGAGAACGTGGATATAAGTCTGCAGGGAAAGTCATGTGCTGCCCACATCAGATTTTTTTTTCCGAATTATACCAAAATCTGATCAGCGCCAGGGTCACCCACAGGTGACTTAATTAAAATTTGGTCCATTAGTTTTAGAGTTAGAGTGGATACATACATTGCAGAGACAGACAGACACACGCATACACACACACACAGGCGTCACGCTAAAAATAGTTTTCTCGTATTCCAGAGATCCGAAAACGTGTAGATCTGCCGAAAACTCGAGTTGCGATTTTCGACACGATTCTAATACTTTCCCTATACATTACAATGTATTGCAGGGAAAGTAAGAATGAGTTTGGCCAATGGGGCAGGTACAAACACGCTTCATCCATAGATAAACTTAATTAATCGCGTCTGAACATCTCACCCTCTCTTCCGTCTGATTTCGGCCAAAATATTAGCCAAGGTGACCCTATTTTGACTGATTAACTGGACTGCGAAATGAAATTGTAACTGCCAGTAGAGCAGTTACCATAGTAACTGGAAGAAAGTTGGCGCCGTCCAGACTTCATGGTCATTATACGGAAAAATAAATAGCTCATTTTCAATGACAGTGTTTTTCAAAATATGTCAAGCTATACGTTGTAGCAGTTTGGTTGGGATGTTTAAAACACAATCGATATTCGTCGTTTTTTCATATTAAAAGTGACAGCATTGTTATTGTTGATACTATTTGGGGCGCAATTAAAATTTATTAAACAGGATTTTACTCGCAATTTTGAGCGAAGCACAAACAGATGGATCTTTAGATCTGAGGGATTTTTTTTTAAATTTTTTTTTTTTACATACATAGTAATGTATAGGGAAAGTATTGTGATGGAGTTGAAAATTCCAATTCCAGTTTTCGACGGAAGAGCACGTTTCAAACATCCCCATGCTCGAATCGAACACTTTTGAGATGGCGTATGTGTATATGTATGTGTGTGTGTCCGTGAGTCTGTGGATGAGATATCTCACGAACGAATGGAGCGGAACGAACGTAATTTGATTCGATTATTACGATCCATTACTGGAACCTTATTGATTTTAAACGTGATCGAATGTTTAATAGATCTCCCCCCCCCTTAATTTTTGAATAAATTAAAAAAAAATTTAAAAAATCAGAACATTAAATAAACATTATTTTATAAGTATATTTTTTATTCTGAAACAAATGACACAAACTTTACAACGCTAGTTTGAATCGGTCTCGAAGTATTGCACATTTTTCAAATAAATTTATCTAAAAAATTACATAAAAATGAGTATTTGCAGATATATAACTCTTGACGCTTTTTTTTTTTTTTTGGCGACCTTGGTTATTAATTTGTTGAAATATCGCCATGTAAGCACATTTTTTTTAATATGTTTCTAAATTGGCAAAAATGCCAAACTGGAAAATCTCGGAAACTTCAGATTGATTTTAGACAATGAAGGGGACCATAACAGCTTGGGGGGGGGGGGGGGGAGAGAATTAGAAACGATACAAATTCTCGAGTGGTGTATCAAAAATTCGGGTGCAGAGAGGATAAGAGAAATATTTTAAAGTTTTAATTTTTGTTTTGCAGTCAATAGGGAAAGGGGCTTAAAAAAAAAAATCAATGTTTTGCTTTTATTTTAACTGTAAGAAAAATAATATACAGACATCTGAAACAATTTTCACAGACATATTAACCCAACCAAATATGGAAAAGTATACGGATGAGGAAATTAATGTAAAAGGATAGAAACAGCGGAAATATAGGAGTAGAGTTTTAAAAAATAAGAATTATCCAGACTAAGAGAGAAATGCCAAATGGTTTTTTTTTTTGTGTGTGTGTGTGTTGTTGTTGTTGAGACCCATACCGTCCAACCTACCAGAAAGGTATAAGGTAACTGTTTGGACTGCCGGGACGTGCCACCCAATTTAGACCGGAACCCAGTGGGGGAGGCATCCACAGGGACCGTACCCTCCTTCCCCTGCCACCAACCTCTTAGAAGGAATTACGGACCCACATGTTTAACGTGATCGTACACCGCATGAACACGGCGGCAGTTGTGGCAGCTTGCAAATCCAGCGCGCAAACCACCGGGCTACCGCGCCCGAAAGTTGGCAACAGCACGCGGTGTTCCCAGGTGGTCACCCACCCAAGTACTAACCGCGCCCGATGCTGAATATCTTATGATTTGATTGGAGTATCTCTGGAAGTAATAGGAGAGTTACGAAAAATGAAAAATCATTTGACATTTATACCTATACGAACTTAATAGATAAAAATTTGAACAATCTTATGTGTCTTGTCGGAAATAGGGTTCTTTTTTTTTTTCTTTTCTTCTAGAGGTTCTTCGTTTGAGATTGACGCTATCCCACCCGTAAGCAAAAGGTTAATATTTTTATTTTTATTTATTTATTTATTTATTATTATTATTATTTTTGAGAAAAGAGAAAAGTTTTTGTCTGAGCAAGTTTTTGCCTCATGTTTTTTTTTATTTTCACTCAAAATATGTTTTAAACTATAAAAGCAGCTCGATATAAACAGCAAGCTACAAAATTTTTCAACAGGAAATCCAGTTTCTAGATCAATCATTTGTTTTTGCAACGTTCATGCTGTTTTGAGAGGAATCGTCTGAGTTGAAGAAGATTGAAAAATTCCCTTTTTCCAAGTTTGTAAAGTTTATATATGTATGTTTATATCTCGAAATTGCATGCTTATATCTCGAAATTGTATGCTTATATCTCAAAAATTGAAAAGAACTAGCTGGGACTAAATTAAAAATAATTAAATTGACTAAAAGAACTAAATAAAAGAACTAAATTGAGAAAAACTATTTGAGGTAATTTAGTCCTTTGAAAGCCCTTAAAGGATTATAATTAGATTCCGATAAGGTTATTAGTTTAGAAAATAGAGCGATTATAATTTCGATATTTTAATATTTTGAACTATTTTGAAAATGTGGTTCTAATTTCGACATTTTAATAATTTGAAAATGTTTAAAGACGCAAACCACCTATGTTATTCACGTAAAATCATTTTGACCACATTGGACTGGAATCACTGCCGATTTTTTAGTGACTGATCACTGAGTAAGAACGGTGTTGCAAAAAGCATTACCTTTGACTTTTACCCCCCCCCCCCCCTAGCGAAAAAATAATTAAAAAAAACACATCAGAAACACTACTTTTAACTATGGAACACTGTGCAGCACGAATGCGCGTGTTTACGTTTTTAATTTCTTTGATCCCATTCCGGTGTCACAAAGAATAACAGTTACTAAGAAGTTATGTTACAAGATTCATGCATACATTTCCTTAATTTGATTAAAAAATGGTTATTTTTTTGCATAAATCAAAAATGACTTAAACACATCGTGGGCATTGTGTAAAATTTTCTATCACAAAAATAATAAAACTATCATAGAATCCCTCTAACTCCCCCCCCCCCTCCCCCAACTAAACATGCCACATCGGAAAATTTGAAGACTTTTAGTATAAAATCTGTTTGTAATCCAACCCCTTTCCAATCTTGTTACGTAAGTTCTCAGTGCTTATACATTTTAGCTAGAATTTCTTACTTCATACGGTAAGAGTTTTCATTTTTATTTAATAATTTATAAATTAATTGCTGTTTTATGAAAAATTGCATTTAATGTTAATTAAAATACTCTGATAACATTGCAAAATTTTTAAGATATAGGTCTAATTAAAATAATAAATTTCTAATTTTGGCACTGACCCCCTCCCCCCTAAATACGCCCATGCTAACTGCTAACATGCATACACAAACTAACATACATACACACACATACTAATATACACACACAAAGAAACATCTGCTGAAAACGTTCGATATGTAGGGAATACATGTATGGAAAGTAATTAAAGCTTTGGTGCTCATCATAACATTCCCATTCTAAGCATTATTCTGTAATTTAATTTCCTTATAGTTTATAAGCATATCAACCCCCCTTTAATGCGCCGCTAAAGCAGTGATAAGATACGTGATTTGATAGTAGGAGATAAGGAGGGGGTGGTTGCTCATCCTCTCCTCCCTATTGTTGCAATTTTTCTGTTTAATTGCTCGGAACAATCCCATCTCGATATGGAAGAGGCAATTATGGAGGAAAATGGTATTTTTTTTCTTCTGTTAGCATGTTTTATTACCGTTTTCTATCCTGATAGTAAAAGAAAATCATGTCTTAGAAACAAGTTGAAGAGTACACGAAAATCGTCTCAAGAAATGTGTTTTTGTAATAGTGATTATGTACTGGCAGTTAGGTCATTTATTGCATTTTCTGCCATTTTTACTTT
The DNA here is from genome assembly GCA_951213105.1 of Amaurobius ferox. Taxonomy (NCBI): domain Eukaryota; kingdom Metazoa; phylum Arthropoda; class Arachnida; order Araneae; family Amaurobiidae; genus Amaurobius; species Amaurobius ferox. Next base: position 6,589,391 of record OX578153.1, read on the forward strand.
CTCGTACGTAATATAATGTTTTATACGTACTGGTTTACTCGTACGAAAGTATTATTTTTCTGAACATTTTCGATTTCGATGCCAATATATGTTTTAAGACATCCTGAACATGTTTTGACTATTTTTGGAGTGATGTCCGTCTGTCTGTGGTCGATTTTTTGTTTACACGATAGTGGCCACAAATATTAATAGATTTTCACGAAACATTATGTCCGGCTTTGTTATTAAAAAATCCAGAACTAGATATAATATTTTTAAATTCAAGGGAAAAATTCGAAAATGATATAATCCTGCAAAAAAGGATTTATTTATGGCTCAATGATCACGGGACTTAATAGTTTCAATCATTGTCGTGAAAAATAGCCGGGATACAATTTTTTCGTTCGTGACGTCAATAGTCTCCATCGGGGGGCATGTTACATCCCCCCCCCCCCCCGGAGGACACACTATCAAACATGGTATCAATCGAAAGACTTTTTTAAACCCTTTAAAATGAAAAACAACACTCTATAACTATAATTATTTGAGTCCACTTGAGTTTCACAAAATTCGGTAGATAAGTAAGTCACTTGTGGGACTCCCTGATGCTAATTAGATTTTGGTACGATTCGGAAAAAAAAAATAATCTTCCTTTTTTGCAAAATGGCCCGCAAAAATCGCCAAAATCTAAAATAAAAACCTACGTATGCTCAAATATCTCCATTAAATGCTTGTTTAATACGTAATTTTAAACGAAGAAAAGAATAAGACCAACCCCATTACACTAGAACTTGCCGTTCTCGAGATATTTTATTTTTCGTATTTTCTCTACGCCACCTTTGAAAATAAGTCTAGTTATCAAATGAAAACGAAAATTGAATTAAAAGTGAATTGAATTTAATTAAAATAAAGAGAACGTGAATATAAGTCTGCAGGGAAAGTCATGTGCTGCCCACATCAGATTTTTCATATTGGTTCAATATTTCGAATATTAGCTGCCAATATTGGATTGATACTTGGGTTAGAGAACAGGTTATGTCTGATTCTGACTTTCAGGATGTGTCGCAGGGTTACGGCTTGCTTTTGTAGTTACTTTTAGGCACAAGTATCAATTACAATAAGACCCTTTACATGCAGCGAATTCAATTTACCAAGCCAAAGCAATAATAGGTACAGATAAACTGTGTAAGCTCTCTGGTGACTCCAGGGAGCTACACAGTTTATCAGGGAGCTACACAGTTAAGAATCAGCGGAGAAAGTGTTTTATTAGACGGCGCCTCATAAAGGGGGAACTGAATAATTTTGTATTGTCTGCAGAGTATAAGAAAAGATAAATGACATATCACTACTCCCAGAATGCTTAGTGAAGATCCAAAGGGTTTGAAATTAATATCAAAGATGGCCGAAGTGAAGCGTTCAGACAAATATCGATTATTTAACATTTAATTATTTCACCCCCTGAAGATATCGATTCGTATAGTTATCGATTAGTGCAACTATCGATTAGTTTATATCACTTGTTAAATGTCGATTATCACGCACCTCGAGTATTACCTCAATATATATTACTATATAACATGACTCAACGAGGTATTTTTACTTTCTCTTACTATATAAATATAGCATAGAGAAGGTATTGTTTCCACGACAATTTTGGAATTCGAGATTTTGATGCCAATATATGTTTTAATACCTTCTGAACACATTTTGACTATTTTTGGAGGGTTGTCTGTCTGTATGTCTGTGGTCGATAGTAGCCACAAATATTAAAGGATTTTCACGAAACTTTATATTCGGCTTTGGTGTCAAAAAATCTAGAACTAGATAGAATATTCTTTTAATTCGAGTGAAAATTTCGAATTTTAAAATTTCGAATTTTATTCGAAATTTTATATTCTTTTAACATGGCAGCATAGGACAAAATTTGACACAATCATGTCTAAAAGGGTTTATCTATGGCTCAACGATTACGAGATTTAAGGGGGCGGTGGACGTTGAAATTTTTTTTATATATTTATTGACTTAGAAACATAAAAATTTGTATAAATATTCCTCTTAACATTATTATATAAAATACCATTAAATGTTTTTCAATTTTGTTATAATTTTGTATTTATTTTTAATTTAATTCTTTTTAAAGAAAATTTGAAAATTCTCCTTGCATGCCATTTGTTCACATTTTTTATTAATTTTACATTATGATTACTCAAAAACACATTATGAACACATTTGGGTATTATTCATTTTTAAATCCCTTAGAAAGTTCATTTTTTTAAAAATATTTTTCTGCATTAAAACTTAATTTTCATCATTTAATTAGGTTCTTATTCACTTTTAATTATCTTAATAAAGTCTAATTATAAAATGCATACCCAGTTTCATTAAAAGGTATGAAAGATGTCGTCTTGCCAAATTTCATGCATCTCAGACAAAAAGTAAGACGCATGGAGCATTTAAAAAGTATAAAACCTTTGAAAATTCCGTTTAGAAAAAAAAAATGCATTCAACCTTTTGCTTACGGGTGGGACAGCGTCCATCCCAAACGAAGAACCTCCCCAAAAGACAGGTATTTGACATACCCTATCCCAAACAGTTCGACCCTCTTTGCTGCCATTGGCGTCCATGGAAATCGCAGATAGAAACCTTGCACCTGCTGCGGCAGGCTTTTATACCTATTTTATACCTATTTTTGGTTGTCTTTGATTTTAAAGTTTAATTAAAGTTGACGTGTATCCATTTTATTTATTAAAAGTATAAAATAGAATAAAAGTAAAAACTATTTATTTAATAACACGTTTGTTCATTTTTAGTAGAATTTGCATCTCAAAATTGCAATCAGATAAGCAGGATCTTTTGGGAAATAACACATCTGAATATAGCCATATAAAAAATCAACAGTCATGAGGCAATGGCCTTCTTAACCCTGCAGCATCGAAAGACAGGTATTTATGTAGTTTCTCCTCGTTCTCTCTCAGGAACCGGCATATGCGTTCGACGGCAGAATGCATTGAGTTCCATCTCGACCTATTACTTTCCTAATATACATAATGTATAAGGAAAGTATTGTGACGGGGTCGAAAATTCGAATTTGACTTTTCGACGGGAGAGCACGTTTCAAGCATCCCTGATCACGAATCGAACATTTTTGAGGTGATGTCTGTGTGTGTGTGTGTGTCAGTGAGTCTGTGGAGACGATAACTGACGAACGTATGGACCGATTCGAACGAAATTTGGTGCAAAAGTCACAATCCGTAAACACTGGAAGCCTATTGTTTTTAAACGTAATCGAATGTTCAGAACCTCCCTAAATTTTCGAGTGAAATTTTGAAAAAATCGCCAAAAAATCAAAACCGCTCATAAAGTTACGCAAATAGACATTTCTTATGTAATTTTTCATTAGAAAACGATTAACATAAATGTTAGAACGCTAACATGAACCGTTCTCGAGATATTACACATTTCTCAAAAAAATTATCAAAAAGCCATATAAAATAAAAAATATATATATATCCTATTGAGATACATGTTCACTTTTCATATGTAATACCATGCGATAAATTGGGTGACATCATTCTCGTGGATCTAGCGCGTTCCATTCATGAGAAAAGATACTTCGAGTAATATTTTTGTATTTGAACACCAATAGTCATTTATCTGCTATAAGAATAACATATTTCTCCGTCAGTAAAGCTTGGCGAGATTTTGGCGACGAATTTGGCGGAATGTCGCCAACTTGGCGACTTTTTGAAATGTTGTCAAATTAACGAAAATCTCGCCAAATGGATTAAAATGACGCTAAATCAATGAAAATGATGACTAATTGTCGAAAATTCAATATCTTGGAAAGAATATAAGTATCTACTATAAGAAAAACCTATTTTTTTACTGTAAAAGTAGTAAATTCATTGCATTATATAAGGAATGTCATGTGTTGCCTACATCAGATTTTTTGGTATTATGAGGCGGGCACTTAGCGCTGAAGATATCTCATCAGCTAAAACAACCGACATTTTTTATTTATTCCGAAACGCTTGGCACTTTGCAAATCGTACATCGTTGCGCAGAACACTAAATTTCGTACAAATAAAGGGTGATTACATGATATGTAAAATATCACCTTGTTTGTTTACTGAAGTAACTTTAAAAGTAGCGTCAAAACTCGATACAAACTAGTGATTTATTGTATCGCGCTACTCGCTACACTAATTATTTTTAAAAGTAGCGCGTTACACTATAAACTACGAGAAAAAGTAGTGATTACTGTATTTTCCCTACTTGCAGCGCGCTACTTCCGACCACTGGTTTGAACAGCATCCGTAATTTCCCAATTTTTTCATATTTTTTTAAATACATCGTAATTTTCATTTTTTAAGTTATGTGATGCTATTTTCGTCACATCCGAAAAATTAAAATTCGCACAATTCCATAGTTTTGTCAAAAAGTTGGAATTCCTCAGATTATAACAATTTATTTTTCATTTCATCCGTAATTTTAATTTTGAGGATATTTTAAGCGAGCTAACCTGTAAGATTTTTGATGCCCAGCATTTTCTACCTCAGACGAGGTAGAAAACTCTTCTGTCGACCCCCGCTTCGGCGGCTGCGCCGTAATTTCAGTTTTTGTTTATTCTCATTTCATCAATTGTTTCTTTCTTTTAATTAATTAATTCTTCACCGAAAAGGACAAATGTAGTGTAAAATGAAGGAAAATAAAAGGGGGAATAAAAATAATTACAATTTAGATAATTAAAATAAATTTAAACTGCAAAAATTTAAAAACAAAACGAACTTCCGCCATTTTTAACCACAACTACAATGAACCACTTTTTGAACAGAAATTTGGGATCTTAAATGAAGGCGAAACGGGTACATAAAATTAATAAAAAGGAAAAGTCTTTTGAACCCGTTAGGATAAAGAACAAACACTCAAACATCACTAATTATTAAGAAACAACCCAAAACTGCTGAGACCATAGCATAGAACCATGGAACTTTCTCAGAGCTCCTTCTAGGCAAACCTAAGGCTCCTCTATATACGAGCTGACTCATCAAGCATATTGAAGCCCACCCTAGCTGGAAGCGCAATCCATTAGCATTAGCTCTATTCGTATTTTCACTTTAAGAAGTATAATTGAAATAATTATGGGTAGTTGTTCTGCACCGAACTGCTCTAATCATTCTAGAAAGGGTTCTAGGTTATTTCGCTTTCCTAGGAACAAAGAAAGAATAAAACAATGGCTAATAAATAATTGGATACCCGGTACTGGAGCATACTTGTGCGAGCTAAGTTCTGTAATATTCTAATTGAAACTTCTTTTTTACATAAAGTATTTATTTTAAACACTTATTTTATAATTTCTGTAACTGTAGTATGGAACCCTATGGGCTTCAATATGCTTGATAAGTCAGCCTGTAGTAGAGCAGCTCTAACGTCAGTTGGACACACTTAAAGATAAGATGTACAGCATCGACTAGCATGATACCAACCTTTATGACGTTGAATGTCCAAGGGAGGGCAAGTGCTCCCTCTTGCCCTCCCATGGGCGCCCATGGAGCATAGTAAGGGCAAAACCAATCCACGAATGATGTTATCTACAACGAGAACCAAATTTGGAGATAAAAGACGTATGTATTCTACCATCTGTGAATTGAGTAAATAATTAAGAAACAGTGCTTTTGCGGAAAAGCTTGTCCTAAATCTTTGATCACCATCCCTTATCTTGAATGAACAGCTGCAGATTCTTCTCATTTTATGTGATGTGCTATATAAAAATGATATTTTCCTCAATATACCCTGAATTTCACACATCCTTTTACACGATTTATTGCACTGTTAGCATACAGATGAAATACATCTGGATAATATATTTTGTGGGTTTAAAACACGGTGACTAGCCAAATATGTTAATTATTTAAATAATTGCCTAACGTAGTGGTTCTCAACTGGTGGTACGCGAGAAAATTATTTCTGGTGTTATTGTGATACGATTTCCCGCATTTTCATTGTATTCAATATTCTTGTATTATTCCACATTCTAAATTATCAATTGAAAAGTTTAAAAGTCTACTTCGAAAATAAGAGCTTGCAATTTTGCCCCAGTAACTCAACGATAGAGTCAGCTGACCAGTTCGAAGATCCAGAGAACGATGATTGGAGCAGCAAGGATTGGTTCAAAGTATTTTCTGTTTCGATTGCAATATTAAGTTTAACTCCCAATTTATATTCCACAGATAAAAGTTACATATTTTTTCCGCTTTCATTTGACATGAAAACAATGGTGAAATTTCCGGTAGAAGAGCGAAATTCGATTGAAGAACGAAATTCGATTTAAAGACAAATTTAGGTTTAATATCAAGTAAAACATAACCAGATATAAAGAAGGTAATTTCTGTCAAACTAGGACATGTATCACATTAAATAATTCTGTTAATCAATAATTACGTTGTTTGTTAATCATATTGTTAATCGTATTTGCTAATATTTATTATTTTTGAGATATATGTTAACTTTCCTTATATACATAATGTATAAGGAAAGTGTTGTGACGGGGTCGAAAATTCGAAATCGAGTTTTCGATGGGAGAGCACGTTTCAAGCGTCCCTGATCACGATTCAAACATTTTTGAAGTGATGTCTGTGTGTGTGTCAGTGAGTCTGTGGAGACGATAACTGACGAACGAATGGACCGATTCGAACGAAATTTGGTATAAATATCACAATCCGTAAACACTGGAAGCCTATTGTTTTTATACGCAATCGAATGTTCAGAACCCCCCTAAATTTTCGAGTAAAATTTTGAAAAAATCGTCAAAAAATCAAAACCGTTAATAAAGTTACGCAAATAGACATTTCTTATGTAATTTTTCATTAAAAAACGATTGACATAAATTTTAGAACGCTAACATGAACCGTTCGCGAGATATTACACATTTTTCAAAAAATATTAAAAAGTTATATAAAATAAAAAAAAAAATATTTCCTATTGAGAAACATGTTCACTTTTCATATGTAATACCATGCGATAAATTGGGTGACATCATTCTGATGGATCTAGCTCGTTCCATTCATGAAAAAAGATACTTTGAGTAATACTTTTGTATTTGAACACCAATAGTCATTTATCTGCTGTAAGAATAACTTATTTCTCCGTCCATAACGCTTGGCGAGATATTGGCGACGAATTTCTCGGAATATCGCCAACTTGGCGACATTTTTAATTGTTGCCAAATTGATAAAAATGACGCTAAATCAATGAAAATGACGACTAATTGAAGCAAATCAATATCTTGTAAAGAATATAAGTATCTACTATAAGAATAACATTTTTTTAAACTGTAAAAGTAGTAAATTCATTGCATTATATAAGGAAAGTCATATGTTGCCCACATCAGATTTTTTTTACTGTAAAAGTAGCAAATTCATTGCATTGTATAACGAAAGTCATGTGTTGCCTACATCAGATTTTTTTACTTTAGAGTTTTCATCTCGGAATCAGCGGTTAGATCAAAGAACGTCCTTCCTAACAATCATTGAATCGAATCCGTAGGACAATTCCTTCATATTTATTTATTTATTTTTATACACATCGAAATATGTTTTAACAAGTTTGCTACAACTACTGGTTTACGAATCAATAAAAGTAAAAAACAATAGTCTTAAGAATTAATGAAAAAACGTCTGAAAATGTAAAACTAGATGATGAATCCATTGAAGCTTTTATAAATAACTTTACTTCCCTTGGAGCGCTGGTGAACAAGGAAGGTTGTTGTTGAGACTTAGACCGTCCGACCTACTAGAAAGGTGTAAGGTAACAGTTTGGACGGCCGGGAAGTGCCACCCAATTTAGACCGGAACCCAGTGGGGGGAGGCATCCACAGGGACCGTACCCTCCTTCTCCTACCACCAACCTCTCGGAAGGACTTAAGGACCCACATGTTTAACGTGATCGTACTTCGCATGAACACGGCGGCAGTTGTGGCAGCGTGCAAATCCTGCGCGCAAATTACCGGGCTACCGCGCCCGAAATGTGCCAACAGCACGCGGTGTTTCCAGGTGGTCACCCACCCAAGTACCAACCGCGCCCGATGCTGCTTGACTTCCATGATCTAACGAGCGGGCCAGCACGGTAGGGCCGTTGGCCACGGTGAACAAGGAGGGTGGAACAGATGAAGAAATCAAAATAAGAATTGCAAAAGCTCAAAATTGTTTTAGAAAACTAAATAAAAGAAAAATTTAGAAAACTAAATAAAATAATCTACCAATCTTAATTTGAAAATCAAAATCAACCTTTTTAATTCCTTAGTGAAGAGCGTTTTATTGTATGAACCATGGAAATTAACAAAGGATCGACACAACACGTTGAATGCCTGGCAAACTAAACGTATGAGGAAAAATTTGAGAGTATTTTGGCGTTATATTATTACTAATACCGAACTTTACGGGAGTACTGGACAGAAAACAATCGAGACAGAAATATAAAAACGAAGATGGGGATGGACTGGACCTGCCTTAAGAATGCCGCAGCATAACATCCCTGCTGTGGCACTTACTTGGGCGTCCAAAGAAAAAAAATCTCGAGATAGACCCAAGCTAAGTTGGAGGAGACTAATAGAACAGGAAGGAAATCAGGTGGGATGGGCGAGCTGGTCAAAAACAAGGATCGACCAGGATGGCGACGCGAGCTGAAGGAATTATGTGACACTAGGCACGATTGCTGATGATGATAATGATGATCTTATTTCCCCTTATTCAAAAAAGGAAGATTATCACAATTCTATGGTAAAAATATGGGGTATATCTTCGTATTCTACCCTCACAGCAAAGATCGCCACATGTGTGACAGTGACGTTGTAGTCACGTGACACCTTGGTCACAATGTGACATCATATTTGTGACTTCTATGCGACGTTACGTATTAGTAAATTTGAAACTTAATTGTGACTATATTCTGTGTGTGTGACGTTTCCACAATTTAATTAACACGTAACAATGTGACGACATTACAATGGCAATTACAATGTGACGTCACAAACAAGTTAATATGCGACGTCACAAACGACCATGAAAATGATCAAAATCACTTCGTTGTGACCTCAATATGACATTACCCAGACATACTGCGACGTCCTGTGACGTCCCAAAGTCACAGTGTGACGTAAATCTTACGTCACCGCGAAAAAAATTGCTGTTAGGGTAACAACAGCAATAACAATATAATATTTGTATCATTCTATTTTCTGATTTTCTGTTCATTTTCAACCAAAACCAAAAAAATCGAAATTTTTTATCCCGTTCTTTTACTGATTTGCTGGACATTCCTATTTAAAGCAGTGGACGTTTGTGAATATGCGTAATAAATAATTGCGCACGACAACACATGCGTTAAAACTAAAAGACTTGGACTGAACCGAAAGTGGGAATGATTTAGGTTCAAAGCATGCGATTTGGAAATTGAGTCGTATTATCTGTGTCTGTATTATTTATGTAGCGGGCGCCTATTTAGGTTCCAGGCAACTTCGAATATTTCATTCTAGTGCTTTATAAGATGTAAATTTAATGCAGAACATTCCTTTAATAAGAATTTTACTCCTTTCGTTTTTGCAATTTTGTTATTAATCTTTTTTTCGGGTATGACTACATTTTACTTTTTCTCCTACGCGCTTACTTCATCAAGGTCAATTCATAACATCTGCTCTATTTGCCCTGTAATTGCTTCCTAACGCCGCCAACGTTATTTCCAGAAACCTCTAATGAAATTTTATTCAAATATTAGGCTTAATAAACACGATGACTGTAATAAAGCGTTATTAAGTTGCCTATCAGAAAACAAATTATGAGTGATATTTTCCCCTGTTGTTATTCACGCCGAAAAAAAAAAACGACCGGCCGTCTGACATAAATTCTACGGCAGATTGGCTATTATAGTTGCCAGATTTAGAAACATAAATGAAATATGTTTTGTTGCCAAAATTCATTTCGATTTATTTCATGATAACAAAGGGCTAGTTAAAATGGCTGTTGCTCATTTATCTCCAGAGTCATTTATTTATGTCATTAAATAAAATGGAATAATTTAGAAATATCATTCATTTTTTACTTTCCCTACAATACAGAAATCTCAACTCGCGTTTTAAACGGATCTATATATTTCAGTCCATCTAGAACATGAAAAATCCATTTTTACCGAGACGTGTGTGTGTATGTGTGTGTATGTATGTATGTGTGTGTGTGTGTGTGTGCGTGCAATATATTTATTCACTCTAGCTGAAAAACTATTCGATGGGATTTAACAAAATTGGATCCATAAGTTACGTGTAGGTTACCCCCTGGTACTGATTAGATTTGGGTACGATTCGATAAAATAGAACCTGCCTCTTTTTTTCTTTTACAAAATGACCCGCAAAAACTATCAAAATTTAGAATATAAGACTAAATATGCTGAAATATATTAATTAAAGGAGGGGGCGTTTTCAAGATTACTAATGTTTATGGAATATTAAAACTATGTTTCCACTGTAGTTAAAAAACTACTTGATGAAATTTCTTCTTCTTCTTAAGTCACTTGTGCATACTCAAATGCTGGTTCAAATTTGGTACCTTTTTTTTTTTACGAAATGGCAACAAAATCGTCAAAATCTAAAGTAAAAAACTGAGCATGCCTAAAAGTATTCATCAAATGCTTATTCTACATGTCATTTTTAATAGCGAAACGAAAAATACAAAATCCATCATTCTATGACAAACCGTTTTCGATATATTTAAGTTTTTTGGAATGTTGAGGAGTTATCAACATTTGTCGACGTTTTAAAATGCCTATTGAAAGAAAAAATAGATATTAAAACTGCAAACTATATAATATCAAGTGCGTATTCGTGCCAATTTGAGCAATTAAACGAATTATGAATTTCAGTCTGTAAGGAAAGTCATGTGCTGCCCACATCAGATTTTTTATTTTCCATACATTAAATAATAATATATAAGGAAAGCATTAGAATGCGATAAGACTACAATTAACGTGTAAAAATAAAATAAGAAAAAATGAACTGTGTGTAGGAAAGGTCATGAGCAGCCCACATCCTATATTCCACTCCATACATAGTAAATGCATATTTTATTTCAGGGTTATTGCTCCGGTTATTGAGCGATTTGAGCTTAGAATCTTGCGACGTTTGATTCTACAAATTTGCAGGTTTCAAAATTTTAGGAACGAGGCAGAGTTCGTCAATTCGTCACACCAGTGTCCGTAGCTGACAAGTGCATATCATACGTCACGTGACAAACCCCGATTTCTTTGGGTCTGTAACTGAACCTTCACGAAAGCTAAATACTTCGCCCTTTTTCTCTATAAAGCAGTCTCAAGCAGTGGTCGGAAGTAGAACGCTACAAGTAGCGAAACTACAGTAGTCACTACTTTTTCTCGTAGTTTGTAGTGTAACGCGCTACTTTTAAAAATAAGTAGTGTAGTGAGTAGCGCGATACAATAAAACACTAGTTTGTATCGAGTTTTGACGCTACTTTTAAAGTTACTTCAGTAAACAAACAAGGTGCCATTCTACATATCACGTGATCACCCTTTCTTCATTTGTACGAAATTTAGTGTTCTGCGCAACGATGTACGATAAAGGGCTGCAGAGATGCTGCACGGTTAGGAAGGCCATTGTCTCACGAAGTTGATTTTTTATATGGACATATTAAGATGTGTTATTTCCCAAAAGATCCTGCTTATCTGATTGCAATTTTGAGATGCAAATTCTACTAAAAATGAACAAACATGTTTTTAAATAAATAGTTTTTGCTTTTATTTTATTTTATACTTTTAATAAATAAAATGGATACAAGTCAACTTTAATTAAAATTTAAAATCAAAGGCAACCAAAAATAGGTATAAAAGTCCTTTAATAAAATCGCCTTTTTTCGACGTACAAAAATTAGCCCGAAAGCGCTTTGGCCGTGCAAGTTTTGCACGTCGAGGAAAGGAGATTTTATTAAAGGACTTTCAAACCTATTTTTGGTTGCCTTTGATTTTAAAGTTTATACTTTTATTTTATTTTACTGTTTTCAGAAGTGGGTAAAAGCGTAAAGATTGGTAAGTTGATCAGTAAATTTGGGAATCAGTCAATTTTAATTATTCAGAATAAGTATGTTAAATGACTACAGTATACCCACATCCTCAACTTTTTGTGAAAATTGAAGCTGTGGCAAAATTCGTCTTATAAAAGTAGTTGTGTAGTGACTACATTTTAAAAGTAGTTTGTAGTCACTACTTTTTAAAAAAAGCAGTTGTAGTTGTAGTTAACTACATTTGTCATAATGTAGTTGTAGTTGTAGATCACTGCAATAATAAAGTAGTTTTTCCAACCTCTGGTCTCAAAGCTGAAAGAAACAAGTAAAACTTAACTGGAATGCTGCTTAACTCGACTTCTTCATACCACAATTCATTTTTAGTAGCTTTTTTTTTTCTAAATTTTACAAGAACGTTTTTGAAAAATCGGTATCATGGGTTCATTTGGAACCGTAATACCGATTATAGCGAGTTACCCTTTACTTTAAAAGGCTTGCAACAATCTTTCGATTGACATCATACTTGACAATGTACCTCCCGGGGGGGAGGGGGTAACTTGCCCCCAAGGGAGGCTAATGACGTCACGTCCAAAAAAATATATATCGCTGCTATCTTTTGCTACAATGTTTGGAACTATAAAGTTTCGTAATCATTGAACCATAAGTAAACGCTTTTATGCACGATTTGTCAAATTTTGTTTTATGCTGCCTGTGGCGTGGCTCCGCTGAAATCTTACAATTACACATTGGCCGTTAATCGTACTTCTGCACGCCACTTGCTCGATTACCGAGCATATCTCCAGGTTCTGATTAATTAGAAAATGCATCACGAGAACACACAATAAATACTAATTAAAAGTTAATAAAGCTTTTATTTTAAAATACTTATATTCAAAACTTGTTACTTAAAATTTAAAAAACCATAAAATGTCATCTTAATTACATAGAACATATTTACATTCGCTAAGTAGGTATTGGATAATGATCGACCTGATCATTTCCCCCTCTCTAGTTAAATTAAATATCATAATAGCCCTCAAGTTAGGCAGTTAACTTCCTTATTAAATAATATATATTCTCTGATACTCAGTCTGCAGTGGGAGAGGACAAAAGGACTTACCCCTTTTAGGTACGGCAGGACGGCATCGAGGTGGCACTCATCCGTCGGTTATTAGACGACCCAGTCTAAACTCTGAAAATTACCAACTGACTTCTCTCTCCGCTCTCCTTCTCCTAGTCGGGGTCTCGGACAGCCCCCTGGCCGGGCTCCATAGCTGACGCTTGGCCGCTATAGGTTCGAAAACCCATAAATTCAGTGACGCGGCCGGGCTCCCTCGAATCACTGGATTTGGCCCCTTCCAAAGGGTTGGCTAAAAATTGGGGGGCTCTAGCCCTCTTGCAGGTGTCCATTTTATTTAAAAATAAGATAGCGTCCTTTGCCATTTTCTCACCACTGCAGCTGGTCTCTTACTCATAGCCAAGGAATGTCAACCGTTCCCAAAGAGAGAGAGGGGGGGGGGGGGGGGTAATACTTTCTAGAAGTGAAGTGGCGACAGGAAAATTCCAATACTGTCCCACGACACTGGCTTCCCCCAAACAAGGGAAAAGAAACCAAGTTTCTTTTTCAAAAGCTTAAACTACCAAAAGAATAAAGGGTTACAAATTATGCACAGTATACATATATAAACAGAGATAACAATAACATTTAACAATAAAATTATACATTAAATTATATACATAATGACACGCCCTATAGGTATGGAGATATTCTGTCTCTCCAAGTATGTCCAAAGCCTAATTAAGGTGCAATATTGTCACTGTCCGTATGGCGTAAATATTGTCACTGTCCGTTGGCGTAAATATTATCACTGTCTAATGTAGCATACTGATTGTACTTTCCAGTCTGTTACTTGTGTTCACAAAATATGAAAGTTTGTCATGAGAACACATGAATTGGGAACAATTGTTCGTTCACATTATACACTAAAGGATTGATATTGTTCTGTAGGCTGTGACAAAATTAGTGATATTCCATATGGAAGGAATATTCTCTGAGCAGGATCAGCTGTGACATCACTTTATACAAAGAAGTTGCACTAACTGTGTAAATGACGTTGAACTTAACACTGCGAACATGGAGTTGCACTAAGACGTTGCATTAAAATGATAAAAATGCAGTTGCATTACAACGTTGCACTAAACGATGAAAATGAAGTTGCATTGTTTGGTACCCTTTGGTCCAAGGAAGGCATGATTTCGTTTTCGGTTAATGATGCTGCATACATGTGCTGGTAAAGGCTTATGTGAGCTGTAAAACTACGCCTTTGTTGCTGCAAAAGTCTTTATAATGGCAACTTTCGTTTTTTGAAGACCGGATCCGTGTCTGCAAACTTCTGCAGTAATCATAGTTAGGGTATGTAAATGCACATAGTTTTTTCCACAATGTACTTTATCAATATAAAAAAGCTGATGTAATTTCAGATTAGACATTCTATTCGTACTTTAATATACAACTAGACTTAGGAGCTTTAGAGTCCTTGAACTCTGTCCACTGCATTGTACCAGAGAACATTTTACTTTTAATGTTTTCTACATTCTTAACATACCTATTTTACATTAAATACATTTATTTTATCTTAATCACCTTTATTTTACATTAATCATTTATATACATATTCTTTATAGAAATTCTTATTGAACAAGGAATTTTTGTTTTCTTAAGAATTATTTATTCTTATTTTCAAGAGCCCTCTTAAATGTCTTATTTCATTCTAGACCCTAATCAATCACCTCAATCTATCCTCTAACCATTTCTCTACTTAATTCAATCTTAACCAATTACTTTACTCCATCCTCTAATCACTTCTGTACTAATTTCTACTTAATTCTCTAACCATTTCTCTATTCATTTCTAATCATTTTTCTGCTAATTTCTACTTAATTCTCTAACCATTTCTCTATTCATTTCTAATCATTTTTTTGCTAATTTCTACTTAATTCTCTAACCATTTCTTTATTTATTTCTAATTAATTTCTACTAATTTGTACTTAATTCTCTAGCCATTTCTCTATTCATTTCTAATTAAATCTCTAATTACTACTTAATTCTCTAACCATTTCCAATTAATTTTTGATTCCCCTCCTTACGTAACACCCGGCTGTCCGGTTTAAAAGCAATCCCTGGCAAAGGCCTGTACCGCAATATACTTTCTATGCTAGCAGCGGTCACTTTTCGTACGACCTGACAAAAGTTTTTTTTCTCTTTTCTTTCTGTTTACGTGGGCCAATAACAGACGATGTCTTTGATTCTGTCCTGCGGTAATTCTCTCTAATTGAAACCGCGTACGTGATTTGCTTCCGCTTGTCATGTGACTAGAGCGAGTAGAGTCGAAAAAAAATTCAAAGTCAACGCGGCAGTGTGCCTTCTCTTTGTGTGCTGCACAACGGATTTATACAAATTGGATTACACATATTAATTTTTCTGGAAGTTCCGTGAGTGAAATTACTCTTATTTTTTATTTAGGATTACAGTTTAATGTACTTGTTTCGCTTGGGTGCTTAGATTTGCTTACTTAAAGTTTAAATTACTTATTTTAGGAATTAGATTTGCTTAGGTTGTTCGACTGACAGCCGATCGCTCTGTCTGTCCGGTCATTTAAACTTTAGACGCCTGCATCTCAGTTTATTTTACCTTAACTCCCTAAGTTCTAAATTACGTGAAAGTTTAATTTAATTGCCTCACTTTTACGGTTATTTCTTTAAATTTTATTTATAATGGCACGTTAATGATAAAAAATTCTTGTTACATTTCGTTTTACTCCTCTAAGTCTTTACTGAGATAACCTTTTCTCTGGATTAATTTTAATCGGTATTATTTTAACTTATATTTACGTGACCTACGTGTAACTTTAAATTATTTTCCACTGACCTATTCATGTTATTTTATTTTCCGTGGCCTCAGATTATAATGAGAGTTGCGAAATACTCTCCCGTAAACGGTTGATTTCTGTTTATGTATATTTTCTACGTTCTCCTCCTCTTGGGGATTATTTATATTATTTGAGCTAACTTTGTCCGTGTTCGTTGTATTCTCTGTGATAGGAATAGTCGATTGACCTCTCGATCTCTCTGCGACCCTTTTCTCTTTCTCTTGAACCTGTTCCGGCGGGAGGGGGGAGCGGGTTTCCCTCGCGGAGCGACCTTCTTCCAATTCGAGTTGAAATGGGAGAATGCCCTCGAAGGAGCCATCATCAGCCTCTGCTGTTTCTCCGGTGGCAACGCTTATCTCCGGCGCAATGTTTGTTTCGGTTTGCAAGTCGCCCTCCTGAAAGTCTCCTCCCGTAAACGGTTGGATTTCCGCGTCGAACCGTGCTGAATGTAATAAATGCGGTCTCCTGTCAGGCATTTCATATATACGATTTATATTTATTTTGATTGGCTTTGCCCTAGGATCTTTAATTAGTTTTAATAAAAATAAGTGGGTTGTTAGTTTTTCTATTATTCTATACGGGCCTCTAAAACGTTTTTTTCCGAAGTTTGGAATGTTTTTGACAAAAACTTTTTGGCCTAATTCTAGTTTTCTAAATTTTGCTTTTTGTAAATATTTTTCCTCCTGTATCTCTTGTGTGCGGATTAAATTTTCGTAGGCTTGTTTGTATGCTACGGCCATAGTTTCCAGCTTTTGAGGTTGGTTTCGTATATAATTTTGAGTCTCTTCCGCGTTATTTGGTACGATGTCCATAAATAATGGTAGGTCCCGGGAAAAGAACAAGAAGTTCGGTGACATACCTGTGGCTGGGTGGTCTACTGCATTATAACATGCTTTATGAATTCCTACGGCTGTTTCCCAATCGTCTTGCTTGTAACACTCGATTGCACGTTTTATGGCAGAATTTATTCTTTCTGAGATTCCGTTTGTTCTCGGATTTGCTGCTGAAGTTAATTTTGCATGTATATCTAGTTTATCAAGTATAGATTTGAATAATTGACTAGTAAATTGGCTCCCGCGATCCGTCAACACAAATTCACTTTTGCCGTAAGTAGTTACATACGTAATTAATTTTGTTGCAATGGTGTCCGCCGTAATATTATCTATCGGATAAAGTTCCGCGTGCCTGCTAAAATGACATACCACAGTCAAAATGTACCGGTTCCCATATTTACTTCTGTATTTACACACCTTCCTATCCTTATGAATTTGTACATTCTTTATTTCTCCCTGGTTATCAACATAACCAAATCCATCGTAACTTAACTGGGGCGGGTTTTCTGGGAGCTTATAATAATTGCCGCCCCTCTCTAGTTTAAAGATCTTCTGGGGAATGTATTTTCTCTCTCATTGTATCTGTTTCCTCTAAATGTACGTGAAAACCCCGGATTTCGCCTTGCGTATTCTCCGCGGGGGAAATTGTTAGCTGGCCCCTGCCTTTCTCTTTGCGTATATTGCCTTTCGCTCTGGTTGTTAAACTGCTGTGGGCGTGAACTCTGGGATCTACGCATTTCATTTTCCCGGTTATATAATCTACAATTTATCATCAGATGGTTTGTGCGTCCGCAAAATAGACAAAACATATCATTAGGGATATTATTATTAGAAGTTCTAGCTTTAGGTGTGTTTTGTTCCAATCTACGTGCGTTAATTTGTTCGCCTAATGTTTCTAACAGATATCTGTTAGCATTTTCCTGTTCTTTTCGTAGTTTTTCGATTTCCGTTTGTAAAGCCGGTGGTCCAGGGTGCGCGAAAATATTGTTTACAGCTTCTGTTTCAGGTGGAGAAATTGCTATTGCGTTTTCAATATTTTCTGCTATTACAATCGCCGCTTCGAAGGATAACGGGTTTGCTTTTAGCACCTCTCTCTTAATTTGCGTGTTTAGTGCGTCCAAAAATTTTCCTAGTCTTAATTGGTCAATGATTTTTTTCGACTCCTCGCTACTCAAATCACCTGCACTTTCTAGATAAGTCAGCGTGATACATTTGATTCTGTGTGCTAATGCCTTAACGCTCTCACCTTCAAATTGTTTAGTTAGAGTAAATTGTATTTGGCGGGTCGTTATGCTAGTCCTCTGTGAAAAAAATTCTAGTAGCCTTTCCTTTAGTACTTCGTACGAATTTTCTTTACGTAATTCCGGCGAACTCGCTAGGAATTTTAGTGCATTTCCCTTTAAACGCGACTTTAATACTACGAGTTTTTCTGGTTCGGTCCATTTTCCTAGCTTGGCTATCGAATCAAATTGATCGAAAAATATTTTACAGTCTGTTTCAGCATTTCCTTCGAATACCCCAAGTAAAAAGGTTAACCCCTGTAAACGACTTTGATTTCCGCCTCTCTGCTCGGGCGCTTCTGTACTATTTGTATCCGGCATCTTGTACAATTTTTATATCTACTTTCAAATTATTAAATATTAACTCACTTATTATTTACAATATTACAAAGATCTTCCCATGATGCATATTCATTTCACAAAAAAAATTTTCTCTGAATTTTGAATTTTGAATAATTACATTATCCAGTCAAATATTAATCGAGGCACTTTGATAACTGTGCACAAGACTGGTCTCGGCGCCATAATATGTGGCGTGGCTCCGCTGAAATCTTACAATTACACATTGGCCGTTAATCGTACTTCTGCACGCCACTTGCTCGATTACCGAGCATATCTCCAGGTTCTGATTAATTAGAAAATGCATCACGAGAACACACAATAAATACTAATTAAAAGTTAATAAAGCTTTTATTTTAAAATACTTATATTCAAAACTTGTTACTTAAAATTTAAAAAACCATAAAATGTCATCTTAATTACATAGAACATATTTACATTCGCTAAGTAGGTATTGGATAATGATCGACCTGATCATTTCCCCCTCTCTAGTTAAATTAAATATCATAATAGCCCTCAAGTTAGGCAGTTAACTTCCTTATTAAATAATATATATTCTCTGATACTCAGTCTGCAGTGGGAGAGGACAAAAGGACTTACCCCTTTTAGGTACGGCAGGACGGCATCGAGGTGGCACTCATCCGTCGGTTATTAGACGACCCAGTCTAAACTCTGAAAATTACCAACTGACTTCTCTCTCCGCTCTCCTTCTCCTAGTCGGGGTCTCGGACAGCCCCCTGGCCGGGCTCCATAGCTGACGCTTGGCCGCTATAGGTTCGAAAACCCATAAATTCAGTGACGCGGCCGGGCTCCCTCGAATCACTGGATTTGGCCCCTTCCAAAGGGTTGGCTAAAAATTGGGGGGCTCTAGCCCTCTTGCAGGTGTCCATTTTATTTAAAAATAAGATAGCGTCCTTTGCCATTTTCTCACCACTGCAGCTGGTCTCTTACTCATAGCCAAGGAATGTCAACCGTTCCCAAAGAGAGAGAGGGGGGGGGGGTAATACTTTCTAGAAGTGAAGTGGCGACAGGAAAATTCCAATACTGTCCCACGACACTGGCTTCCCCCAAACAAGGGAAAAGAAACCAAGTTTCTTTTTCAAAAGCTTAAACTACCAAAAGAATAAAGGGTTACAAATTATGCACAGTATACATATATAAACAGAGATAACAATAACATTTAACAATAAAATTATACATTAAATTATATACATAATGACACGCCCTATAGGTATGGAGATATTCTGTCTCTCCAAGTATGTCCAAAGCCTAATTAAGGTGCAATATTGTCACTGTCCGTATGGCGTAAATATTGTCACTGTCCGTTGGCGTAAATATTATCACTGTCTAATGTAGCATACTGATTGTACTTTCCAGTCTGTTACTTGTGTTCACAAAATATGAAAGTTTGTCATGAGAACACATGAATTGGGAACAATTGTTCGTTCACATTATACACTAAAGGATTGATATTGTTCTGTAGGCTGTGACAAAATTAGTGATATTCCATATGGAAGGAATATTCTCTGAGCAGGATCAGCTGTGACATCACTTTATACAAAGAAGTTGCACTAACTGTGTAAATGACGTTGAACTTAACACTGCGAACATGGAGTTGCACTAAGACGTTGCATTAAAATGATAAAAATGCAGTTGCATTACAACGTTGCACTAAACGATGAAAATGAAGTTGCATTGTTTGGTACCCTTTGGTCCAAGGAAGGCATGATTTCGTTTTCGGTTAATGATGCTGCATACATGTGCTGGTAAAGGCTTATGTGAGCTGTAAAACTACGCCTTTGTTGCTGCAAAAGTCTTTATAATGGCAACTTTCGTTTTTTGAAGACCGGATCCGTGTCTGCAAACTTCTGCAGTAATCATAGTTAGGGTATGTAAATGCACATAGTTTTTTCCACAATGTACTTTATCAATATAAAAAAGCTGATGTAATTTCAGATTAGACATTCTATTCGTACTTTAATATACAACTAGACTTAGGAGCTTTAGAGTCCTTGAACTCTGTCCACTGCATTGTACCAGAGAACATTTTACTTTTAATGTTTTCTACATTCTTAACATACCTATTTTACATTAAATACATTTATTTTATCTTAATCACCTTTATTTTACATTAATCATTTATATACATATTCTTTATAGAAATTCTTATTGAACAAGGAATTTTTGTTTTCTTAAGAATTATTTATTCTTATTTTCAAGAGCCCTCTTAAATGTCTTATTTCATTCTAGACCCTAATCAATCACCTCAATCTATCCTCTAACCATTTCTCTACTTAATTCAATCTTAACCAATTACTTTACTCCATCCTCTAATCACTTCTGTACTAATTTCTACTTAATTCTCTAACCATTTCTCTATTCATTTCTAATCATTTTTCTGCTAATTTCTACTTAATTCTCTAACCATTTCTCTATTCATTTCTAATCATTTTTTTGCTAATTTCTACTTAATTCTCTAACCATTTCTTTATTTATTTCTAATTAATTTCTACTAATTTGTACTTAATTCTCTAGCCATTTCTCTATTCATTTCTAATTAAATCTCTAATTACTACTTAATTCTCTAACCATTTCCAATTAATTTTTGATTCCCCTCCTTACGTAACACCCGGCTGTCCGGTTTAAAAGCAATCCCTGGCAAAGGCCTGTACCGCAATATACTTTCTATGCTAGCAGCGGTCACTTTTCGTACGACCTGACAAAAGTTTTTTTTCTCTTTTCTTTCTGTTTACGTGGGCCAATAACAGACGATGTCTTTGATTCTGTCCTGCGGTAATTCTCTCTAATTGAAACCGCGTACGTGATTTGCTTCCGCTTGTCATGTGACTAGAGCGAGTAGAGTCGAAAAAAAATTCAAAGTCAACGCGGCAGTGTGCCTTCTCTTTGTGTGCTGCACAACGGATTTATACAAATTGGATTACACATATTAATTTTTCTGGAAGTTCCGTGAGTGAAATTACTCTTATTTTTTATTTAGGATTACAGTTTAATGTACTTGTTTCGCTTGGGTGCTTAGATTTGCTTACTTAAAGTTTAAATTACTTATTTTAGGAATTAGATTTGCTTAGGTTGTTCGACTGACAGCCGATCGCTCTGTCTGTCCGGTCATTTAAACTTTAGACGCCTGCATCTCAGTTTATTTTACCTTAACTCCCTAAGTTCTAAATTACGTGAAAGTTTAATTTAATTGCCTCACTTTTACGGTTATTTCTTTAAATTTTATTTATAATGGCACGTTAATGATAAAAAATTCTTGTTACATTTCGTTTTACTCCTCTAAGTCTTTACTGAGATAACCTTTTCTCTGGATTAATTTTAATCGGTATTATTTTAACTTATATTTACGTGACCTACGTGTAACTTTAAATTATTTTCCACTGACCTATTCATGTTATTTTATTTTCCGTGGCCTCAGATTATAATGAGAGTTGCGAAATACTCTCCCGTAAACGGTTGATTTCTGTTTATGTATATTTTCTACGTTCTCCTCCTCTTGGGGATTATTTATATTATTTGAGCTAACTTTGTCCGTGTTCGTTGTATTCTCTGTGATAGGAATAGTCGATTGACCTCTCGATCTCTCTGCGACCCTTTTCTCTTTCTCTTGAACCTGTTCCGGCGGGAGGGGGGAGCGGGTTTCCCTCGCGGAGCGACCTTCTTCCAATTCGAGTTGAAATGGGAGAATGCCCTCGAAGGAGCCATCATCAGCCTCTGCTGTTTCTCCGGTGGCAACGCTTATCTCCGGCGCAATGTTTGTTTCGGTTTGCAAGTCGCCCTCCTGAAAGTCTCCTCCCGTAAACGGTTGGATTTCCGCGTCGAACCGTGCTGAATGTAATAAATGCGGTCTCCTGTCAGGCATTTCATATATACGATTTATATTTATTTTGATTGGCTTTGCCCTAGGATCTTTAATTAGTTTTAATAAAAATAAGTGGGTTGTTAGTTTTTCTATTATTCTATACGGGCCTCTAAAACGTTTTTTTCCGAAGTTTGGAATGTTTTTGACAAAAACTTTTTGGCCTAATTCTAGTTTTCTAAATTTTGCTTTTTGTAAATATTTTTCCTCCTGTATCTCTTGTGTGCGGATTAAATTTTCGTAGGCTTGTTTGTATGCTACGGCCATAGTTTCCAGCTTTTGAGGTTGGTTTCGTATATAATTTTGAGTCTCTTCCGCGTTATTTGGTACGATGTCCATAAATAATGGTAGGTCCCGGGAAAAGAACAAGAAGTTCGGTGACATACCTGTGGCTGGGTGGTCTACTGCATTATAACATGCTTTATGAATTCCTACGGCTGTTTCCCAATCGTCTTGCTTGTAACACTCGATTGCACGTTTTATGGCAGAATTTATTCTTTCTGAGATTCCGTTTGTTCTCGGATTTGCTGCTGAAGTTAATTTTGCATGTATATCTAGTTTATCAAGTATAGATTTGAATAATTGACTAGTAAATTGGCTCCCGCGATCCGTCAACACAAATTCACTTTTGCCGTAAGTAGTTACATACGTAATTAATTTTGTTGCAATGGTGTCCGCCGTAATATTATCTATCGGATAAAGTTCCGCGTGCCTGCTAAAATGACATACCACAGTCAAAATGTACCGGTTCCCATATTTACTTCTGTATTTACACACCTTCCTATCCTTATGAATTTGTACATTCTTTATTTCTCCCTGGTTATCAACATAACCAAATCCATCGTAACTTAACTGGGGCGGGTTTTCTGGGAGCTTATAATAATTGCCGCCCCTCTCTAGTTTAAAGATCTTCTGGGGAATGTATTTTCTCTCTCATTGTATCTGTTTCCTCTAAATGTACGTGAAAACCCCGGATTTCGCCTTGCGTATTCTCCGCGGGGGAAATTGTTAGCTGGCCCCTGCCTTTCTCTTTGCGTATATTGCCTTTCGCTCTGGTTGTTAAACTGCTGTGGGCGTGAACTCTGGGATCTACGCATTTCATTTTCCCGGTTATATAATCTACAATTTATCATCAGATGGTTTGTGCGTCCGCAAAATAGACAAAACATATCATTAGGGATATTATTATTAGAAGTTCTAGCTTTAGGTGTGTTTTGTTCCAATCTACGTGCGTTAATTTGTTCGCCTAATGTTTCTAACAGATATCTGTTAGCATTTTCCTGTTCTTTTCGTAGTTTTTCGATTTCCGTTTGTAAAGCCGGTGGTCCAGGGTGCGCGAAAATATTGTTTACAGCTTCTGTTTCAGGTGGAGAAATTGCTATTGCGTTTTCAATATTTTCTGCTATTACAATCGCCGCTTCGAAGGATAACGGGTTTGCTTTTAGCACCTCTCTCTTAATTTGCGTGTTTAGTGCGTCCAAAAATTTTCCTAGTCTTAATTGGTCAATGATTTTTTTCGACTCCTCGCTACTCAAATCACCTGCACTTTCTAGATAAGTCAGCGTGATACATTTGATTCTGTGTGCTAATGCCTTAACGCTCTCACCTTCAAATTGTTTAGTTAGAGTAAATTGTATTTGGCGGGTCGTTATGCTAGTCCTCTGTGAAAAAAATTCTAGTAGCCTTTCCTTTAGTACTTCGTACGAATTTTCTTTACGTAATTCCGGCGAACTCGCTAGGAATTTTAGTGCATTTCCCTTTAAACGCGACTTTAATACTACGAGTTTTTCTGGTTCGGTCCATTTTCCTAGCTTGGCTATCGAATCAAATTGATCGAAAAATATTTTACAGTCTGTTTCAGCATTTCCTTCGAATACCCCAAGTAAAAAGGTTAACCCCTGTAAACGACTTTGATTTCCGCCTCCCTGCTCGGGCGCTTCTGTACTATTTGTATCCGGCATCTTGTACAATTTTTATATCTACTTTCAAATTATTAAATATTAACTCACTTATTATTTACAATATTACAAAGATCTTCCCATGATGCATATTCATTTCACAAAAAAAATTTTCTCTGAATTTTGAATTTTGAATAATTACATTATCCAGTCAAATATTAATCGAGGCACTTTGATAACTGTGCACAAGACTGGTCTCGGCGCCATAATATGTGGCGTGGCTCCGCTGAAATCTTACAATTACACATTGGCCGTTAATCGTACTTCTGCACGCCACTTGCTCGATTACCGAGCATATCTCCAGGTTCTGATTAATTAGAAAATGCATCACGAGAACACACAATAAATACTAATTAAAAGTTAATAAAGCTTTTATTTTAAAATACTTATATTCAAAACTTGTTACTTAAAATTTAAAAAACCATAAAATGTCATCTTAATTACATAGAACATATTTACATTCGCTAAGTAGGTATTGGATAATGATCGACCTGATCATTTCCCCCTCTCTAGTTAAATTAAATATCATAATAGCCCTCAAGTTAGGCAGTTAACTTCCTTATTAAATAATATATATTCTCTGATACTCAGTCTGCAGTGGGAGAGGACAAAAGGACTTACCCCTTTTAGGTACGGCAGGACGGCATCGAGGTGGCACTCATCCGTCGGTTATTAGACGACCCAGTCTAAACTCTGAAAATTACCAACTGACTTCTCTCTCCGCTCTCCTTCTCCTAGTCGGGGTCTCGGACAGCCCCCTGGCCGGGCTCCATAGCTGACGCTTGGCCGCTATAGGTTCGAAAACCCATAAATTCAGTGACGCGGCCGGGCTCCCTCGAATCACTGGATTTGGCCCCTTCCAAAGGGTTGGCTAAAAATTGGGGGGCTCTAGCCCTCTTGCAGGTGTCCATTTTATTTAAAAATAAGATAGCGTCCTTTGCCATTTTCTCACCACTGCAGCTGGTCTCTTACTCATAGCCAAGGAATGTCAACCGTTCCCAAAGAGAGAGAGGGGGGGGGGGGTAATACTTTCTAGAAGTGAAGTGGCGACAGGAAAATTCCAATACTGTCCCACGACACTGGCTTCCCCCAAACAAGGGAAAAGAAACCAAGTTTCTTTTTCAAAAGCTTAAACTACCAAAAGAATAAAGGGTTACAAATTATGCACAGTATACATATATAAACAGAGATAACAATAACATTTAACAATAAAATTATACATTAAATTATATACATAATGACACGCCCTATAGGTATGGAGATATTCTGTCTCTCCAAGTATGTCCAAAGCCTAATTAAGGTGCAATATTGTCACTGTCCGTATGGCGTAAATATTGTCACTGTCCGTTGGCGTAAATATTATCACTGTCTAATGTAGCATACTGATTGTACTTTCCAGTCTGTTACTTGTGTTCACAAAATATGAAAGTTTGTCATGAGAACACATGAATTGGGAACAATTGTTCGTTCACATTATACACTAAAGGATTGATATTGTTCTGTAGGCTGTGACAAAATTAGTGATATTCCATATGGAAGGAATATTCTCTGAGCAGGATCAGCTGTGACATCACTTTATACAAAGAAGTTGCACTAACTGTGTAAATGACGTTGAACTTAACACTGCGAACATGGAGTTGCACTAAGACGTTGCATTAAAATGATAAAAATGCAGTTGCATTACAACGTTGCACTAAACGATGAAAATGAAGTTGCATTGTTTGGTACCCTTTGGTCCAAGGAAGGCATGATTTCGTTTTCGGTTAATGATGCTGCATACATGTGCTGGTAAAGGC
Organism: Amaurobius ferox; assembly: GCA_951213105.1. Lineage (NCBI taxonomy): Eukaryota > Metazoa > Arthropoda > Arachnida > Araneae > Amaurobiidae > Amaurobius > Amaurobius ferox. The sequence goes on from OX578153.1 coordinate 6,615,441, forward strand.
TTATGTGAGCTGTAAAACTACGCCTTTGTTGCTGCAAAAGTCTTTATAATGGCAACTTTCGTTTTTTGAAGACCGGATCCGTGTCTGCAAACTTCTGCAGTAATCATAGTTAGGGTATGTAAATGCACATAGTTTTTTCCACAATGTACTTTATCAATATAAAAAAGCTGATGTAATTTCAGATTAGACATTCTATTCGTACTTTAATATACAACTAGACTTAGGAGCTTTAGAGTCCTTGAACTCTGTCCACTGCATTGTACCAGAGAACATTTTACTTTTAATGTTTTCTACATTCTTAACATACCTATTTTACATTAAATACATTTATTTTATCTTAATCACCTTTATTTTACATTAATCATTTATATACATATTCTTTATAGAAATTCTTATTGAACAAGGAATTTTTGTTTTCTTAAGAATTATTTATTCTTATTTTCAAGAGCCCTCTTAAATGTCTTATTTCATTCTAGACCCTAATCAATCACCTCAATCTATCCTCTAACCATTTCTCTACTTAATTCAATCTTAACCAATTACTTTACTCCATCCTCTAATCACTTCTGTACTAATTTCTACTTAATTCTCTAACCATTTCTCTATTCATTTCTAATCATTTTTCTGCTAATTTCTACTTAATTCTCTAACCATTTCTCTATTCATTTCTAATCATTTTTTTGCTAATTTCTACTTAATTCTCTAACCATTTCTTTATTTATTTCTAATTAATTTCTACTAATTTGTACTTAATTCTCTAGCCATTTCTCTATTCATTTCTAATTAAATCTCTAATTACTACTTAATTCTCTAACCATTTCCAATTAATTTTTGATTCCCCTCCTTACGTAACACCCGGCTGTCCGGTTTAAAAGCAATCCCTGGCAAAGGCCTGTACCGCAATATACTTTCTATGCTAGCAGCGGTCACTTTTCGTACGACCTGACAAAAGTTTTTTTTCTCTTTTCTTTCTGTTTACGTGGGCCAATAACAGACGATGTCTTTGATTCTGTCCTGCGGTAATTCTCTCTAATTGAAACCGCGTACGTGATTTGCTTCCGCTTGTCATGTGACTAGAGCGAGTAGAGTCGAAAAAAAATTCAAAGTCAACGCGGCAGTGTGCCTTCTCTTTGTGTGCTGCACAACGGATTTATACAAATTGGATTACACATATTAATTTTTCTGGAAGTTCCGTGAGTGAAATTACTCTTATTTTTTATTTAGGATTACAGTTTAATGTACTTGTTTCGCTTGGGTGCTTAGATTTGCTTACTTAAAGTTTAAATTACTTATTTTAGGAATTAGATTTGCTTAGGTTGTTCGACTGACAGCCGATCGCTCTGTCTGTCCGGTCATTTAAACTTTAGACGCCTGCATCTCAGTTTATTTTACCTTAACTCCCTAAGTTCTAAATTACGTGAAAGTTTAATTTAATTGCCTCACTTTTACGGTTATTTCTTTAAATTTTATTTATAATGGCACGTTAATGATAAAAAATTCTTGTTACATTTCGTTTTACTCCTCTAAGTCTTTACTGAGATAACCTTTTCTCTGGATTAATTTTAATCGGTATTATTTTAACTTATATTTACGTGACCTACGTGTAACTTTAAATTATTTTCCACTGACCTATTCATGTTATTTTATTTTCCGTGGCCTCAGATTATAATGAGAGTTGCGAAATACTCTCCCGTAAACGGTTGATTTCTGTTTATGTATATTTTCTACGTTCTCCTCCTCTTGGGGATTATTTATATTATTTGAGCTAACTTTGTCCGTGTTCGTTGTATTCTCTGTGATAGGAATAGTCGATTGACCTCTCGATCTCTCTGCGACCCTTTTCTCTTTCTCTTGAACCTGTTCCGGCGGGAGGGGGGAGCGGGTTTCCCTCGCGGAGCGACCTTCTTCCAATTCGAGTTGAAATGGGAGAATGCCCTCGAAGGAGCCATCATCAGCCTCTGCTGTTTCTCCGGTGGCAACGCTTATCTCCGGCGCAATGTTTGTTTCGGTTTGCAAGTCGCCCTCCTGAAAGTCTCCTCCCGTAAACGGTTGGATTTCCGCGTCGAACCGTGCTGAATGTAATAAATGCGGTCTCCTGTCAGGCATTTCATATATACGATTTATATTTATTTTGATTGGCTTTGCCCTAGGATCTTTAATTAGTTTTAATAAAAATAAGTGGGTTGTTAGTTTTTCTATTATTCTATACGGGCCTCTAAAACGTTTTTTTCCGAAGTTTGGAATGTTTTTGACAAAAACTTTTTGGCCTAATTCTAGTTTTCTAAATTTTGCTTTTTGTAAATATTTTTCCTCCTGTATCTCTTGTGTGCGGATTAAATTTTCGTAGGCTTGTTTGTATGCTACGGCCATAGTTTCCAGCTTTTGAGGTTGGTTTCGTATATAATTTTGAGTCTCTTCCGCGTTATTTGGTACGATGTCCATAAATAATGGTAGGTCCCGGGAAAAGAACAAGAAGTTCGGTGACATACCTGTGGCTGGGTGGTCTACTGCATTATAACATGCTTTATGAATTCCTACGGCTGTTTCCCAATCGTCTTGCTTGTAACACTCGATTGCACGTTTTATGGCAGAATTTATTCTTTCTGAGATTCCGTTTGTTCTCGGATTTGCTGCTGAAGTTAATTTTGCATGTATATCTAGTTTATCAAGTATAGATTTGAATAATTGACTAGTAAATTGGCTCCCGCGATCCGTCAACACAAATTCACTTTTGCCGTAAGTAGTTACATACGTAATTAATTTTGTTGCAATGGTGTCCGCCGTAATATTATCTATCGGATAAAGTTCCGCGTGCCTGCTAAAATGACATACCACAGTCAAAATGTACCGGTTCCCATATTTACTTCTGTATTTACACACCTTCCTATCCTTATGAATTTGTACATTCTTTATTTCTCCCTGGTTATCAACATAACCAAATCCATCGTAACTTAACTGGGGCGGGTTTTCTGGGAGCTTATAATAATTGCCGCCCCTCTCTAATTTAAAGATCTTCTGGGGAATGTATTTTCTCTCTCATTGTATCTGTTTCCTCTAAATGTACGTGAAAACCCCGGATTTCGCCTTGCGTATTCTCCGCGGGGGAAATTGTTAGCTGGCCCCTGCCTTTCTCTTTGCGTATATTGCCTTTCGCTCTGGTTGTTAAACTGCTGTGGGCGTGAACTCTGGGATCTACGCATTTCATTTTCCCGGTTATATAATCTACAATTTATCATCAGATGGTTTGTGCGTCCGCAAAATAGACAAAACATATCATTAGGGATATTATTATTAGAAGTTCTAGCTTTAGGTGTGTTTTGTTCCAATCTAAGTGCGTTAATTTGTTCGCCTAATGTTTCTAACAGATATCTGTTAGCATTTTCCTGTTCTTTTCGTAGTTTTTCGATTTCCGTTTGTAAAGCCGGTGGTCCAGGGTGCGCGAAAATATTGTTTACAGCTTCTGTTTCAGGTGGAGAAATTGCTATTGCGTTTTCAATATTTTCTGCTATTACAATCGCCGCTTCGAAGGATAACGGGTTTGCTTTTAGCACCTCTCTCTTAATTTGCGTGTTTAGTGCGTCCAAAAATTTTCCTAGTCTTAATTGGTCAATGATTTTTTTCGACTCCTCGCTACTCAAATCACCTGCACTTTCTAGATAAGTCAGCGTGATACATTTGATTCTGTGTGCTAATGCCTTAACGCTCTCACCTTCAAATTGTTTAGTTAGAGTAAATTGTATTTGGCGGGTCGTTATGCTAGTCCTCTGTGAAAAAAATTCTAGTAGCCTTTCCTTTAGTACTTCGTACGAATTTTCTTTACGTAATTCCGGCGAACTCGCTAGGAATTTTAGTGCATTTCCCTTTAAACGCGACTTTAATACTACGAGTTTTTCTGGTTCGGTCCATTTTCCTAGCTTGGCTATCGAATCAAATTGATCGAAAAATATTTTACAGTCTGTTTCAGCATTTCCTTCGAATACCCCAAGTAAAAAGGTTAACCCCTGTAAACGACTTTGATTTCCGCCTCCCTGCTCGGGCGCTTCTGTACTATTTGTATCCGGCATCTTGTACAATTTTTATATCTACTTTCAAATTATTAAATATTAACTCACTTATTATTTACAATATTACAAAGATCTTCCCATGATGCATATTCATTTCACAAAAAAAATTTTCTCTGAATTTTGAATTTTGAATAATTACATTATCCAGTCAAATATTAATCGAGGCACTTTGATAACTGTGCACAAGACTGGTCTCGGCGCCATAATATGTGGCGTGGCTCCGCTGAAATCTTACAATTACACATTGGCCGTTAATCGTACTTCTGCACGCCACTTGCTCGATTACCGAGCATATCTCCAGGTTCTGATTAATTAGAAAATGCATCACGAGAACACACAATAAATACTAATTAAAAGTTAATAAAGCTTTTATTTTAAAATACTTATATTCAAAACTTGTTACTTAAAATTTAAAAAACCATAAAATGTCATCTTAATTACATAGAACATATTTACATTCGCTAAGTAGGTATTGGATAATGATCGACCTGATCATTTCCCCCTCTCTAGTTAAATTAAATATCATAATAGCCCTCAAGTTAGGCAGTTAACTTCCTTATTAAATAATATATATTCTCTGATACTCAGTCTGCAGTGGGAGAGGACAAAAGGACTTACCCCTTTTAGGTACGGCAGGACGGCATCGAGGTGGCACTCATCCGTCGGTTATTAGACGACCCAGTCTAAACTCTGAAAATTACCAACTGACTTCTCTCTCCGCTCTCCTTCTCCTAGTCGGGGTCTCGGACAGCCCCCTGGCCGGGCTCCATAGCTGACGCTTGGCCGCTATAGGTTCGAAAACCCATAAATTCAGTGACGCGGTCGGGCTCCCTCGAATCACTGGATTTGGCCCCTTCCAAAGGGTTGGCTAAAAATTGGGGGGCTCTAGCCCTCTTGCAGGTGTCCATTTTATTTAAAAATAAGATAGCGTCCTTTGCCATTTTCTCACCACTGCAGCTGGTCTCTTACTCATAGCCAAGGAATGTCAACCGTTCCCAAAGAGAGAGAGGGGGGGGGGTAATACTTTCTAGAAGTGAAGTGGCGACAGGAAAATTCCAATACTGTCCCACGACACTGCCATGTTAAGAAACTATAAAATTTCGAATAAATTTCGAAGTTTTCGCTCGAATTAAAAAAAAAAAATCTATCTAATTCTAGATTTTTCGATAACAAAACCGGATGTAAAGTTTCGTGAAAATCCATTAATATTTTTGGTCGCTATCGTGTACACAAGAAATCGATCACAGAAATCATCACTCCAAAAGTAGTCAAAACGTGGTCAAGAAGTCTTAAAACATATATATTAGCATCAAAACCTCGAATTCGGAAATTTTCGTACAAACAATACTTTTTCTATAGTATATTACATAGTGTGAGAAATTAAAATTTACAAATGGTGCAATAGCACTCGAAAACAATAATTTTAAAATGACATTTTTTACGATTGTTGTTCCGGCCTGGTTGTTGTTCATATATATATATATATATGTGTGTATATATATATATATATACATATATTTGTATTTTGGCCATTTTGTATTTTGTGGGCCATTTACATTATTTCTGTAATACATTTTACAGTTGTGTAAACAGAAACGTAGAATCAGCATGTATGGCCCTTGATAACGTACATGGTTTCAGAAATGTTTTTCATATCCATTTTATTCCTTTTATAATCACTAGATTCCATTTATTCAATTTCCAAACTTCTTGCATAGCTCATCGTGCTACACTAGGCTTCTGATTTGCAAAAACCTTCAGTTTACAAGCAATTTTCATTGGTATTTCTCGGGTATATTTATTACAAGTAATCATAAAAATCTTCAATTATATATATATATATATATATATATATATATATATACAAAATAGGATCAAAAAGTTCGGAGACTGTGCTGATATCGCCAACCCTGATTGGAGGAGAGGGGAACTATTTTACCGTGGCGTAGAGGCACATGTGAAGCGAAATGTGAAAAGGAAGAAGCAGGTGTTTTTCCAGACAATGCGTGTCAGTGAACTGTAATTGTTCGCGTTCGTCGAAAACGGAAATGGCGTTTGAAGAACAACGTGCGAATATCAAATTCTGCCAGCGTTTGCGAAAATCGCCGACAGAAACATTGCACCTGCTGCAGCAGGTTCGCCTCACATGTGCCTCTAAGCCACGGTAAAATAGTTCCCCTCTCCTCCAATCAGGGTTGAAGATATCAGTACAGTTTCCGAACTTTTTGATCCTACCTTGTATATTTTACTATGCATCATATTATGTACATAGGGAAAGTTAAAATATCTTAATCTGAGGAAGAATACAAGGAAAGCGTTATTTTCTCTTCGAAATTCCACATTCAATATCGTTAGATAAATTTGCTCCGACACATTTTCCAACTCGCATGACTAAGGTAACATGACCCAACCGACAAAAATTCGTGCCCAGGAACTCATTCATCTTTTTGAACACAACTTTTATCTTAAGCATGTTTTCTCTATCGGCAACATGTAACATCATCCCATAATCCCCGAGAACCGCATAAGCGTACCATGCTCTATTTGCGACACAGTTGCTTCAAAGTCTGATTCATAATTCTGGCAACTATGTTGGCAAGTGGAATTCCACTATCCACCCAGACTTCAAAGTTTTTCCTTTTACTTTCCCTGCAATACATGGTAATGTATAGGGAAAGTATTGGAATCATACCCAAAATCGCAACTCGAGTTTTCGACGGATCTACACGTTTCGAGACCTCTAGAATACGAAAAAACTATTTTTAGCGTGACGTCTGTGTGTGTGTGTGTGTGTGTGTCTGTCTGTGCAATGAATGTATCCACTCTAACTAAAAAACTAATGGCCCGAATTTCATAACATTTGGTATGTAAGTCACTTGGGTGAGACCTTGGTGCTGATTAGTTTTGGGTAGGATTCGTAAAAACAGAACCCGCCTTTTTTTGCGAAATAGCCCGTAAAAATTTAATGTATCCACTCTCGCTAAAATACTAATTGACCAAATTTCACAAAATTTGGTAAATAAGTTACTTGTAGGATGAGTTATTAAAGAACAGGAATTATTAAAGAAGAAGAAGAGAAAATGAATTTGGGTCTGTAGGGAAAGTCATGTGTTGCTCACATCAGATATTTTGTTATACAGGGTAACTAAGAAATTGTGCACATCAAATTTTAATATCAAATAATATACCGATATATTAAAATAGCAGAAATTTCTTTAACTGGGCGGCACTGCACTAATACACCCTCAAATGTATTTCACAAATATCGTCTGCTGTTTTTAATATGTCAGACGATCATCACAGACCATCGAGGTAGTATTATATTCTAACTCGTTGTCACAGACCTATTTTTCATCTATCGAAGAACAGGTGCTTTCCCAGAGTAAAAGAATGTTTATTTTAGATCAATATTTCACTAGTCATTCTTATGAGAGTTTCGTTGAAGAGTTTCAGAAGAAATGCCCCTGCTCTAAAACCTCTAACAATTCAACAATTACTCATTGTCCTGGTTTAAAATGGAAGGCCTACCTGTTTTCACTTTGCCAGCAACAGTACCATTTTCTCGTAAACGCTTTACTAACGTCGTAATTTTTCATAGAAAACCTAAAATAACTAATTCGAATAAAAAGAAATTTTCTCGAACGGAATCTAAACTATCACTGTTCCAAATTTCTCAGCTGTGTGTCAATTAGATTTTTCTCTACGCATCCGACAGACGAACAAACTTTTATTATTATAGATTTAAAGTGCAAAAAAATGACTGCCCTCCCTGTCGATTAATAGTTACAGGGCCGCCCACAAGGTGGGTATCACTTGAGTGTGTGTGTATGGGGGGGGGGGGGGATTTCTTTGATCTTTTTGAGGGAGGAAAAATATGAAAGATTCATAAGGAAAGTGAAAATCAAAAATGGTCATGATAATTGTTTGCATGGAGCCCATGGCAATTGTTTGTATAGAGCTCGTGGCAATTGTTTGTATGGAGCAACTGTTTGTATGCGCTGTCCTTGTGAACAAAGCGTTGACTGGCAATGCGGAGATCTGTAGTTCAAAACCCAAGTCTACATTTAGCATTAGTCTTGCATAATAAAAGAAGATGTGTATGTGTGTGTGCGTGTGTGTATGTGTTGAAGACCCAGACCGTCCGATTCATCCGAGGGCTATAGAGCAGCTATTTAGACGGCTGGTAGCGTGTTTATGTGTGTGTGTTTGTGTGCATGTGTTTGTTTGTGTGTGTGTGTGTGTGGTGCTTCAGGACCCGGAAAGGTGCACCTTAGTAAGGTTTTTTTTTTAAATTCGAGTTAGTCTTTTAGTTACTTTATGTTTTTGCACGGTTTTGAAAGATTTTCACCATTTTCATACAAATCGGTTCTTTTATAGCGATTGAACAGAGTCACAGGGTTTAAACTTGACACCATTGGAGCGATCGAAGAACGTTCTTTCCAACGATGTTTGAACCGCATCCGTAGTTTAATTCCTTAATATTTATTATTTTTCAAGTACATCGGAATTTGCATTTTTTAGGTTAGCAGATACTTCTTTTGCCGTATCCAAAAAGCAACATTAGCAGAATTCTATATAGTTTGGCACAAAGTTGCGTGCGCTTCATATTCTAACAAAAAAAAAATTCTGATTTAATACGTAATTCAATTTTCTGCGATGTTTTTTAAGCGAGCGGTCCAATCTGATATTATCGATCCCACGCGTAAATTTTTTGAACCATCTGCGGTCGGTTGTAGGCGACTGCGCATGCGTTTAAAGCCTTCTCTCCTAGAGAAAGGATATCGTTTTGAATCATTTATTTACTTAATTTTTGTTTTTGTTTAGAGGTTTATGGTTGCGGAAAACACGGTACGGGGCCATTTTAAATTATGTACGTAGGGGGAACGGGCAAAATTTTGATTTGATGATAGGGTCCTATCACGCCCGTTGCACTAGTGTGCACGAATTGTATGCAATTTACTCTGTTATTTAGATGAATAAAATTTATTTATATTATTACTTATTTTTTAAACTAATAATAACATCATTTTATACCTGCTTTAACTCTCGAACAACTCCGGGTACATTTTCTAGTAATCAATAAGTTTGAGAGCTGCAATTATGTAGAATCAAGAATAATTGAACTCCAACATCCTTATGACGTTGAGAAAATCCTTCTAGCCAGTAATTGATATTGACGTCAAGAGCGTATGCATCATCACATCATCCTCTTAGGGAATGATGTAAAGATTTATATTGGGCGAGCGGATCTACTTTTTGATTTTGACGTTTTACGCTGAAGAAGTGTCAGAAAGAGAGATGAGTAAGTAACACCCCCACGTGCATTAAGAGTTAGTCATTGGAATTGGCGAGTTTCTTGAAAGTTGCAGAACATTCTCCTTTTATTTTAAGCAATCCCCATCAATCACCAGTAAAGGGCGTTTTTACTTTCCCTATAAAACATGGTAATATTGTGGACCAACGTAATTTAACCAAAGTAACATACAACAAGAAAGATCAATCATGCATAAGCATTGATTATGAAACACTTTCCAACTGAAATGTAATTTCATTTAAAAATTTCTAAAATGTGATTCATTCAGTGGTAATATCTTTTACATTATCACAGTACTACAGTAATTTATTATACTTAAATATTTAAAACTGTATCGAAATATAAATCATCTGATTCTTTATGCAAAATCAATGAATATTTCATTCATATAACCTGTATTCCAGACTCCAGAGCTAAATAATTTTGTGTGAAAAAAATTCAGCAATTCTTATGTAATTCATCTTACAATCGCTTGAGATATTTGCATTCTGCATATGTTAAAATTAGGCTTCCTTGAAGAAATAATAAAAGTTTAGGGATCATTTAAAATCACAACTATTGTAATTGCATAGGCACGGAATTTAGATACACAGATAATATATATGTGTATGTGTATGTACTCAAAGTATTGGAATCGTGCCGAAGATCAGAACTCGAATTTTCAAAGGATCTACACGTTTTGGGACTTCTAGAACACGAAAAAACTACTTTTAGGAAGACGTCTGTGTGTGTAAGGGTGTATCTGTGTATGTTTCTGTGTGTCTGTGTGGATATTACATCCACTCTAATTGAAAAACTAATGGACCGAATTTCATACAATTTGGTAGGTATGTTTTTTGTGGGAACTCCTGATGTTCATTAGATTATAGTACGATTCGTAATAAAAGAATCTGCCTTCTTTGCGAAATGGCCGCAGAAATTGCCTTTATCCACTCTAGCTAAAAACTAATGAACCAAATTTAACAAAATTTGGAGTATAATATTTCAATAACCTACAAGTGATTTATATACCAAATTTAACAAAATTTTGTATATAAATCATTTGTAGGTTATTCTACTAAGATTCGGGAAAAAGGAACGGGCTATTTTTGCGAAATGGCCAGCAAAAATCGTTATATATAAAAATAAAAGACTACGTGTGCTCAATTATATCAATTAAATTCCTATTTTATATGTGATTTTTGACAACAAAAAGAATAAGACTAACCCCATTACTCTAGGACTAGCCGTTCTTGAGATATTCTAGTTTTTTCGCGTTTTCGCTACGCCACCTTTGACAATAAGTCCAGCTATCAAATGAGAACCAAATTTAAGTTTAACGTGTAAATTCAATGTCATTTAAAATACTTATGTTGTGCAGATAAACTCAAATTATCATTGAATAAATAAAGAGAACGAATATGAGTCTGCAGAGAAAGACATGTGCTGTCCACATCAGAATTTTTAACAATATTACACCAATGATTTATAGAAGTGAACGGGGATTATTTTCAGGCCATTTCGAAAAAAATGTATGATCTATATTTAAAGATCCATCAAATTTTTGTCGAATAAAATGTTCAACAAATTTAAGCTGTGTACCAAATTTTAACTCTCTAGGACGTAGGAAAGTGCATTTAAAATGCCATCAATTAAATTTATCATGAAGAGTTATATAAAATTTTAAAAAAATGAAAAATTGTTATCTACCAAATTTATTTTAAAATATGAAGCCACTCCCATATGCAAAACGTTTAAACAAATGGAGAGATATTTATTGTATAATATATCTCTCTTTTCTTTCTGGAAGATATCCCAAAGTCAGAATTTAATTGAATTTGTTTTTTTCCCTATATTAAATAATTTTTTTAATTAAAAAACTACTTAACATATTTTACTGAATTTTTTTTTATATATTCTATGGGATAATGTGAATATTTCCTAAAAATTTCGAAGCAATTCGTGAATTTTAAATTTACTTAAAAAATGTTTGAAAAATTAGGTCCCATAGGGTTCAATGTATTTCATTTTTTCAACCCGGGTTCAATAAAAAACTAATTGGGTGATATTATTTATTTATATTCCCATAGGTCCTACAGACCGTCTGAACAACATACTAAAATTTCATTTTGATAAACTCATTTTTACGGCAGTTATCGTGCTAACGGACAGACAGACAGACAGACAGACAGACAGACAGAATGAACAAAGTCATAAACACTTTTCAACTTTGTTGTAAAGTGTTAAAAATTGAACAAAATTTCATTTTGGATATCCCAATGTTACGAAATTTGTATTGCATGTTCTACACTGTACACTGTTAACAGTTAGTTACCTTACACCTTTCTGGTAGGTCGAACGGTCTGGGTTTCAACAACAACACTGTACACTGTTTGACAATTTTTGTATAATTTTGGATGCAACTACTTAGACGAATTCTTTACATGTTGTACACTGTACACCGTTCGACAATTTTTGTGTAATTTCGAGTGCAACTACTTAGACCAATTATTTACATGTTCTACACTGCACATTGTGTTCAACAATTTTTGTGTAATTTCGAATGCAATTACTTAGACCAATTCTTTGCATGTTGTACACTGTACACTGTTCGACAACTTTTGTGTAATTTCGGGTGCAACTACTTAGACCAATTATTTACATGTTCTACACTGCACACTGTGTTCGACAATTTTTGTATAATTTCGAATGCAATTACTTAGACCAATTCTTTGCATGTTGTACACTGTACACTGTTCGACAATTTTTGTGTAATTTCGGATGCAGCTACTTAGACCAATTCTTAAGCATGATTCTAAATGTTAGTATGATAAAATGGTACTGTATTTAGATTCTATATTCTCAGCGAAAATGTCTATTCGCATAAAAATATCGAACCGAAACAGGTTTTCAATACATTTTCTCAAATTAGAATACCTATTTTCTAGTAAACAGTTCCAGAATTTCCTTCGAGAGACTTTGCTTTGATGTAAATATTGATTTAATTAATATTGCTTTAAATAATCTTTGAAAAATAATACTATTGCAAAAATATTATTCCAAATAATTAGAACAAGAATTTTAAGATGGTGGGGAATTATCTCAACAATCAGTGCGATAATTAAATTATCTCAAATATTCTATTATTTCTTTCCACTTCTTACATTTACCATAACGTAACTGGGTTTCTTCGTTTTCCTCAAGCGATGATGAGCAAAACATAAACTTATGTAGGTAATATATTAAAATATGTCAATTATTAATACATCAATTTGTCGTCAGTTTCTTAACTTTAGCGTCATTTTTGCCAATTGGCAACATATTAAAAAAGTTGCCAACTTAGCGATATTTTGCCAAATTAATCGCCAAAGTCGCAAAATAAATCGCCAAGTGTAACATATTCTATGAAACTTATTTCTATTTATTTTTTTTAGATCATTTATTTGAAAAATGTGCAATATCTCGATAAATGTTCAAGCTAACGTTCTAAAGTTTGCGTCATTTGTGTTATAATAAAAAAAGTATACGTATAAAATGAGTATTTATTTAACATTATTAAATGTCTTGATTATTTTATGATTTTTTCAAAAATTCATTAAAAATTAAGGGGTATTCCGAACGTTCGACAACGTTTAAAATCAATAGACTGTCAGTATTTACGGATCGTATTAATTGCACCAAATTACGTTCAAAACGCTCCATTCGTTCATGAGATATCGCATCCACAGACTCACGAACACACATACATACACGCACATACACACTGACATCACGTCATAAACTTTAGATTCGAGTTCAGTGATGCTTGAAACGTGTTCTTCCGTCGAAAACTCGAATTCGAATTTTCGACACCGTCACGATATTTTCCCTATACATTACTCTGTATGTAGAGAAAATAAAAATTACTGGGTATCAGGACCCCCCCCCCCATCCACCCTCCCACCTCACACATATTCAAGTGGCGTTCACACACACACACACACACACACACTTATAGATATCCCTTCAAAAACCTTCGATTCAAGTTCATGCATGCTTAAAACGTGCTGTTCCATTGAAAACTCGAATTCCGAATTTTCGGCCCTACTGTTCCTATATATATTATACTATATATGTAAGGAAAGTAATAAACTCGACCTTAAATCTTTCACATTTTCTGTGTGACTGAGTATAGGATTTAGAACTCGGGCTTTGGTTAACAGCCTTTTAATCGCGGTTAGAAGAAACAAGATTAATGGAACATTAATAAAGTATTCTACAGACCTTGGGTAAAAGTCCGACCACTTTCTCGAGATATGCAGAGTTGAGAATTTAATCGATATCGTTCTGTGCTCAATTCCAAGTCAGTGTGATCCTTAGTATCTCACATTCTTCGGATAAGAAGTATCAAACCCCCTTCACTGTGAAGACAACACTTGTAGCGCAAATGCAGACACTCTTAATAATTCGTAGATACATCTAGAACAAGGTGTGTTATCTATTTATTCAAGATTTGATGACCTTGAAAGTGACTGGAATATTTTGCAATACAATTTCGCTCGAAAAACTTCCTTTGGAGTTTCCCCGATAAAGTTATAAAACAGATAATCATGCATCCATGCCATATTTTGCCAATTATCTGTTTAACGTTGAACAAGGGAGATTGGCGGCTGACAGCAGACGATTTTCATAATCTCAAGGAAGGAAAATAGGAAAATAATCTAAATATATAGTGCACTGCATAGTAAATCGAAAAATGAAGTTGAAGGTTGCGAATTGTTCGTTCGTACGAGTCACCACTTGTAGGGAGTGCGTGAAAGATCAACTTGGCAGTGCTAGGGGTTTGATCTTTGAAAAAGTGCGGAAGGCGATTATTATAGTGTTGAGCAAAAAAAGTCTCTAGAACAATACAATGCATTTATTACTACATTATAACCACTCGCTAAAATGTGACCAGGATATTAATGAATTTAGGCGTTTTGAGCATCCCTGAACACGAATTAACAGTGTTATCAATGTATGAGTCTGTGATTAGGATATCTATCAAATACATGGCGCTATTCGAGTGAAATTTGGTACAATTATTTTTATCTATAAATATCAGAGGTTTATTGATTTTCTATGAGATCAAATAAAAGTAAGGCCCTTTATATTTAATTTTTTTTTTCGAAAATTGAAAAACAAATGTAAAAGAGTATGTTTAAAAAAATTAGTCATTTTGTATGTAATATTTTAGTTCAATCGAATTCCATAATTTGTGGGACGGTAGTACACGCCATTCCCGAGATAGTGCACATATGATTTAAAATGGGAAAGCCTAAATATAAAACTCATGTATTGGACACATAAAATTTGGGTGAACGCACAAAATATGAGATTATGCTTACACACAAATATCCCAATTAAAAATCTACCATACTGAACAATAACCATTAATTACTATCGCAATAGATTTAGAGGCTGCCTTAATTAAAACACGTGCCGCATCTAATTGTACGATCCACTGGCCTACTGCCCACTGAACCAGATGCTAAATCGTGCCCTTTTCTAAATGAAAGCAATTTTCATCTCCTAGCCATCCGACTTGTCAAATCTTGGAGTCACACTTCTTAGCGAATCACATCCATCGCGTGACAAGTCGTCACGACTGGCAGCCACTCAAGAGGCCACGAACGATTTTGGACTTCCTCATTAATAAACTGGACGGGCTTTTCCGCAGCACTTCATTGATGAATATCGAAAGGGAAAATAGCGCCACCTACGAAAGTGCATCGCTGATCGTAGTTGCGATTCTGTTCTACGTACGGAAACTGTGGAGTTATTGTGAACAATAAAAGTGGAGCGTTTGTAAATTGCTGACCCTCAGACTTTAGGAATATATTATCAATTAGTTGGCAAGACCGTCATATGACTGAGTATATAAAACAGAAGTCTCACTGACACACACACAGACAGATATCACTTCAAAAATGTTCGATTCGTGATCAGGGATGCTTGAAACGTGCTCTCCCGTCGAAAATTCGAATTTTCGACCCCGTCACACTACTTTCCTTATACATTATTGTATATAAGGAAAGTAACGCATGGAGCATTTGATTTACAATTTCCGGAACCTCAAACGATTTTTCAAGTCGGCGCCTATGTACCCGGGCCTTTACAGCAGTTAAATGATAAGTTCTGCGTGCAGTTAAATGATAAGTTCTGCGTGCATTGTCTTTTAGCTCCCTTCCCTATGCAATATAATCTGACGGGATAGACATTTCGAGATTTGTCTCTCCTTAACAATAGACCGTCACTTGAGAGCATGGCGCCAGTCCAAGCAAAAATATGTCTGAATCTCTCTTCGTTCAATCACACAGAAAATATTTTATACGCTTATTTCGAACAATATATTATTAAAATCACTGTCTACCTTGTTTTCCTGAAGCTTCGCTACTGATGATAATAATAATAAAAAAATAATAACCCTGATATCATTTCTGACAGAGCTTACAAAATGGAACTAAGCTATAATGACACTTCAAATTGTCAAAAAATTGTATTGTCTCGAACTTTCACTCAGAAAAATGAGAGCTAAACGCGCTTTGAATGGCCCCACTTGAAAATTCATGCAAGATATTCAAAAACAGTCATTTCTACTTTGGGGTAAAAAGTGCTTCCTCATTATTTCACACATGAAACTGTTATGGAGCGGTCATTGTTTCAAGGGATGGCACAAAATGGCAGCTAATAAGGAAGCTCTTATTTTGCATTCATGAATGGCAACGACAGAACCCACTCATTTTTCAAATTGCTTCTGGAAAAAAAAATGTAGGAAAATAGAAGGAAAATATATGAAGTGGGAGTTTCCACTCAACTCTCTCATACATTCATACTCAACAGCGTATTGTTTTTCTGAAAATTTTCAAAATCTAAATCTTGACATACAAACACGTTTTAAAACTTTGCAAAACCATTTGAAACAATGCCCCTACCTCTCGCTCTCTATCTATATATATATATATATATATAATATATATATATATATATATATATATATATATATATTATATTATATATTATATATATATATATATTATATATATATATATATATATAATATTATATATTATATATATATATATATTATATATATATATATATATATATATATAATATTATATATTATATATATATATATATTATATATATATATATATATATATATATATATATATATATATATATATACATATAAATATACATATAAATAACTATTAACCTCATCTAAAACAATCTACTAAAAATATACCCAAAGGCGCTAACCTGCACAAACAAGTACATTTATATACTACATAAGAAATAGAAAATTGAAGAATGACAATGTATCAACATTTCGCCGGGGGGGGGGGGATTGTGACCCCCACTTCCCGGTTTAGCCAGCTTCATGTCATGACGACACTCCCGGAAGCGGATACAATGTCGCAAACCTAGTACATATACTAAAACTAAAAATGTATAAAAGTTGAAAGACCAATACTGACTTTACACCTAAACATAAACAACGAGATTTACTACATCCAAACAGAAACACAAAATACATTGTAAATATCAAATATCTAACACCAATATATCAAGATAAACAAGCCCCGCATACACTTCACCACTCTAACCTCCAAAAAGTAATAGACTCTTACTTTGTACAAATTGAACTCCAACAGACAGTTAAACAAGGACATCCGCAATGCTGCGTATCTTCAGATCAGACTGAAAGTGTACTCCTATTTAAATATAAGTTGTAACTTTCAATTACGGTTATGCTGAAAAATTTACATAAAATGTCACTAAGAAAACGTAGAGGGTAACCCTTTGCAATTGCTTCATTTAGATAGCCCAGATCACTTACAAAACGATTTTCTGCACTGCTATTTAAACGTTTGCTTCTTGTTAAAAAATTTATAATAATGTTCCTGAAAACATTACGATGCAGACAAGAATGCCAATTAATTACGTAATTTATTTTAAAATTAAAGTCATTTCTTTTATCATATAATTCAAAACTTACTTTACCATTAGATTGTTTATATATAGTTAAATCCAAAAAATT
This sequence comes from Amaurobius ferox, assembly GCA_951213105.1. Lineage (NCBI taxonomy): Eukaryota > Metazoa > Arthropoda > Arachnida > Araneae > Amaurobiidae > Amaurobius > Amaurobius ferox. The sequence continues at coordinate 6,632,863 of OX578153.1, forward strand.
AATACTATTATCAATGTTACGGGAAGTTTATGTCAATGTCAAATGTGATGGAAAAAAAGTAAAATCCAAGTGATCCCGGCCATCGTGGCATGCATATAATATGTCATCCACATAACGAATATATACAATCTCATTTAATATATGAGTTCCCTCTTCGTATTTGTTCAAGCATATATCAGCAAGAATAGAGGAGCAAGCCCCTCCCATTGGAATGCCATTACGCTGTTTATAAAATTCAGTTCCATCATAAAGCACAGCTTCAAACAAGACCATTTCGATCAGACACTTGTAAATATGTTTTTTAATGAGATTTTGCATCTCATACTTTTCATACATCTCCATTAATATGCAAAACAGATCATTTATATCGATATTGCAAAAAAGGTCATTAAAATCACAACTCCTGTACTGTAAATCGTCAGAAATATTTTTAAGTTTCTCAATTATTTCACAACTATTATTTATGAAATATACACCAGAATTTTTTATTTCTTTCAATATGTTCTTCAGAAGTTTTAAAAGTCTAGCATTGGCATAAGTTAAATATGTTTTATAACCATTAGTGACAGGTCTAAATTTTATGAGTTTTTTATGAAGTTTAGGTATAAGAGTTATATATGGGAATTTGATGGAATTCATGTTGTAACTCAAAATTTTATATTTCGCCTTGATACGATTTTCAATTTCCGTTTTAGACTGATTGAGCTTTAAATATGCATTTTTATCAAAGTAACTTGCTATAAGCTTTATATATATATATATATATATATATATATATATATATATATTATATACATATATATTATATATATATATATATATATATATATATATATATATATATATATATAACATGTATATCTTCTTCCATACCTTAACTTATATATGGAACAGGGGAGAAAGGGTATTTTGTACCAATTTAGTACCTGTTTTATTTATAATGTTTACTTAAGTTTTATTAAAATATTCAACAGCTTGTCGTATAGTTTTTTTGATATCACATTTACATTTCAGTTCATCTTCCTTTCATCTTAGCTTTACAGAACATTTTCTATTAATGATCAATCTCAGGTATATATAATACAAGTAAAATAATTAAAAGGTTCGAGATAAAAATCATATAAATGAAACGCGCAATGTAGCATTTTCCTCATTATACGAAATATAATAAAATAAGATAGAAAGAGGATACAAATGGAATAAAAAATGAAGGCTAACGGGCAATATGCTAATAAAAGCCTAAGGGGGGATTGTGACCCCTTTAAATCCCCGGTTACAGCATGCTGCTAGGCCGCGGCACACTCCCGGTATGGCCACAATTCCCGTAGCACTTCTCCAATGCATGTACCTCGAATGAATAGACCTTGATTTTCAAAGGAGTAAAGAAGAAATTATACCTAATTCCTATAGAACGTTGTTAGAATCCAAAAACAATATAAGAAGAATTTATCCCTCCCCCTCATTATTATAAACAATCATAAACCATACCATATTTCTCTTTCCCATATCAAATCATTAGAACATTCTGTTGTTTCTTCTTTCGTCATGAGTGAAAGTAGTCATAAAATCGTGATCCAAATCTCTATTTCTTTTTGTTACCATTTCGTCATTACAAACTTCCATGATGTTATGTACTTGTGAATATTTATTTTGCAATGATCATTTAGTTGAGGTTTTAAAAAGGCCTTAGGATACTTTTGCAGCAGTATTCGAATTTCTATATGGTATACCGATGGGAGGAGGATGTTCCTCAATTCTGGCAGACATTTATTTAAAAAAATACGAAGAAGGAACCCATCTTTTAAATGAATTGATGTACATACGATATGTGGACGACATATTAGTGGCATGTTGCAGTGAGGAATATGTTATGGACTTTGGTTTTTATCCCAAATGTTTAAAATTATCTGAAACTCCTTTTAACCAAGATCAGAGTTTAAATTTCCTATTTATAAGGATAACAAGAAATTTAACTATTTATAAGGATAACAAGAAATGCATCTATTTATAAGGATAACAAGAAAGATCAACCATGCTTAAAGCATTGATTATGAAACACATTCCAACTTCAATGCAATTTTATTTAAACATCTCTAAAATGTAACATATTCCTCGGTAATATTTTAAAAATTATCACAATACTACATTAATTTATTATATTTGCAAATTTAAACCTTCATTGAAAAAAATAAACTTCATTCAAATGACGATATTGAAATTGCCTGGTTTAAACATCTCTAAAATGCGATACATTCCTCGGTAATATTTTTAAAATTATCACAATACTACAATAATTTATTATATTTGAAAACTTCATCGAAAACAACTGAAATTCATTCAAATGACGTCATAGAAAAAATAACACGCCTGGCTCTCTCTATACAAGCAGCATTTCATTCATAAACAGTTTCCCATTCATTTCATTCGTCACAGTACTAAAATAATTTATTTTATTTAAAAACTTAAGATCATGGAGCTACAAGTAATTAAACTCTATGCTTAAAACTTTATCGAAAAAATCGTCCTTTTCTCTGTAAAATCAATGATTATTTAATTCATATCAGCTATGCAGGCTCCATGAGCTAAATAATTTTGCGTTAAAGAAATACAGCAATTCTTATACAACTCATTCTACATATTTTGCTGTTTACATTTTACATAAGTGAAAAACAGTCTTCGTTGTAGAAATAATCAAATTTGGATGATCATTTAAACTCAAATATATTGTAATTGCGTTGTTTCAGTATGTAGATGCACAGAATTTAAGCAAAAATAAACCGGTTTTAGGACGGATACAACACTCAATATCAATTAAAAAGAACTTTAAAAATCACGATTTTGAGACAAGATGGATGCCATATTTCATTTTGAAGTGGGTCACGTGATCTTTTCATATCGTGGTCACGTGATCACTTCATGTAAGAGGTGTACTTATTATTTTAATTTTTATTTTAAAAACTACTGAATATATTTTGCTGAAATTTTTTTATATATTTTATGGAATAATTTGAATATCACCTAAAATTTTCGAAGCAATTTGTGAATTTTAAATCCGCTTAAATTTTTTTTGAAAAATTAGGTCCCATATGGTTCAATGTATTTCATTTTTTCAACCCGGGTTCAATCCAAAACTAATTGGGTGATATTATTCATTTATATTCCCATAGGTACTACAGACCGTCTGAACAACATACTAAAATTTCATTTTGATTAAGTAGTTATCCTGCTAACGGACAGACAGACAGAATGAACAAAGTCATAAACACTTTTCAACTTTGTTGGAAAGTGTTAAAAATGGTACAACCGGTTATCGATTATACGATAAACGTAGGGATTTTGGATTTGAGATCAACTATATTATATCGTGGAATTCAAGTCTGTACAAAAACGTGTTCAGAAACATCGTTATTAATCAACTTTTACGTAGCAAACGACTGAACAGCAATGAAAGTGATCGCTGTGTCTGGGACCACAGATTTCTAACTGGAACGATCGAACAGGGATTTCCGAAAAAGTTTTTGCGTGACATCATTTGCGGTTTCTTTGGCGTAACCGTAACTGAAAGTTATAATTTCTAGTAAGATAAAAGTTCAGGTGAAAACAGTAAATTTACTAGCTTTGTGCCATGGCCATGTCCAGTAAAGAATGCAAAAAAAATTAAAAGTATCAAAAGTTGGCTGGGGGGAGTTGTGAGCCCCACTCTCCGGTTTAGCATGATATCCAGTAAATATATTTACTGAATATCATGCTAAACCGGCTGCCTAACCAGCTACACAAATCCTCGGATGAGTCGGGCGTTCTGGGTCTTCAACTACCTTCGGTGGTCATAAAGGCTTAGAACGTATCTATGGGCGTATCCTAAGATCTGTGGCGTATCCAGGAGGGGATTGAGCCTTAGAAGTTGCAACCACGTACTAACATGTCAAACCTATTATAACACTTTGATTTCTTTGGTATGTACCTGAAATAAAATTGTTCTCAGCAGAAATTAAGATAAAAAAGAAGATAAGTGTATCACATCAAATGACAAGAGATAGTTAAAGGATAAAAATATTATTTAATCCTTCTCGGCAACGTATCTGATCATTGTATACCACGTTTTGATTCCTGTCAATTCAATCAGAACCTAACAGAAGCGATCTGATAACCCAAGTTCAAATAGCGAATAAAAGAACAGATTAACAAAAAGAGGACTTTTATTTTATGCATTGCCTTTGTGTTTATAAAATGTGTTCATTGCTGATATTTATTTTTTCACTGATTACTCTTTTTAAAATACAATCTTACATTTTACTTTCCCTGCAATACATGGTACTCTATAGGAAAAGTATTGGAATCATTCAGAAATTCGAAACTCGAGTTTTCGACGGATCTACACGTTTCGAGACCTCTAGAACAAGAAAAAACTATTTTTAGTGTGACGTCTGTGTGTGTGTCTGTGTTGATATTGTACCCACTCTAACTGAAAAACTAATTGACCGAATTTCATAAAATTTGGTAGGTAAGTCACTTGTGGGCAAAACTATTGCTGATTAGTTTTGGGTACGATTCGGGATAAAAGAATCCGCCCTTTTTTGCGAAATGGCCCGCAAAAGACTGTATCCACTCTAGCTGAAAAACTAATAGACTGAATTTCAAAAAAATCGGTAGATAAGTCGTTTGTGGGTCAGCCTGGTGCTGATTAGATTTTGGTATGATTCGAGAAAAATTAACTTACCTTTTTTTGCAAAATGGTCCGCAAAAATCGTCAAAATCTAAAATAAAAAACTACATATGCTCAAATATATCCATTAAATGCTCGTTTTATACGTAATTTTTAACGAAGAGAAAAGAATAAGACCAACTCCATTACTAGGACTAGCCGTTCTCGAGATATTTTAGTTTTTTCGTATTTTCTCTACCCCACCTTTGAAAATAAGTCCAGTTACCAAATGGGAACGAAAATTGAATTAAAAGTGAATTAAATTTAATTAAAATAAAGAGAACGTGGATATAAGTCTGCAGGGAAAGTCATGTGTTGCGCACATCAGATTTTTAAATTACAAAATATAAAAACAATATCAGTGAATTTTCATTACTTTTTTTTTAACTGGCCATTTCTTTTGTGTTTATACAATGTATTTAAATGTTGCTATCTATTTTTTCACGGCTTGCTCCTTTTGAAATACACTTTACAAAATCTAGTGAATTTTCATTAATTTTTAAACTGTTTTATTCTCCTTGTGTTTATATAATGTATTTAATGTTGATATATATTGCTTTCCCGATAATATACGGTAATGCATTGGGAAATTATCGAAATCATATCGAAAATTGCAACTCGAGTTTTCGACGGATCTGCACATTTCAAACACTCTAAAATCCGAAAAATTATTTTGGCGTGACGTGTGTGAGTGTGCAATGTATATATATATCCACTCTAGCTGAAGAACCAATTAACTAAATTTAACAAAATTTGGTAGATAAGTCACTTTAAAAATTCGTAAAAAAACCCAAAAAACTATTGACTTTTTCGAAGTTTTTCAGCTCCCTTTATAAAACCTTCAGCTCTCCTTTAAAAAGAATTCGAGATGGCAGATAGAAAACTAAGGAAGAAAATACGTTATTTAGGACGGGTGGGAAAATTGCTCAACATCGTGCTTCAAAATAAAATAACTAAAAAATAATTCGAATTCTTAAGAAAATCTCGCCGAGCCATATTGTCTCGGAACCTGAAGTACCTCTGTACTAAATTTTTCTGCTGTCCGAAACTTATATTTCCCGCTATAAACGACATACTGACAAACATTTTCTTTGATTATGCAATATTTATTCAAATAAACTACAGGACAAAATTCCAATGAAAATTTCATGACATTACAAAAAGAAAACAAGAAAATACTTAAAAATTACAGAGTTAGTATAAACAAGCAAACACAAAGAATAAAACTATACAAAAGACAAAAAAGTTGCATATAAAACACCATAAATATATTAAAAGACAAAAGAATAAGTACATTAAAAGTAAACAAGAAAGACCAATCATGCACAAAGCATTGATTATGAAACACTTTCCAACTTCAATGCAATTTTATATAAACATCTCTAAAATGCGATACATTCCTCGGTAATATTTTTAAAATTATCACAATACTACTTTAATTTATTATATTTGAAAACTTAAATCTTCATCGAAAAAAATGAACTTCATTCAAATGACGGCATTAAAATATAAATTGCCTGGTTTAAACATCTCTAAAATGCGATACATTCCTCTGTAATATTTTTAAAATTATCATAATACTACAATAATTTATTATATCTGAAAACTTCATCGAAAACAAATGAATTTTATTCAAATGACGCATCGGAATGTAAATCGACTCTATATAAAAGCAGCATTTCATGCATAAACTTTTTCCATTCCTGCCATTCATCACAATACTATAATAATTTATTTTATTTAAAAACTTAAAACCATGGAGGTACAAGTCATTTAACTCTATGGTTAAAACTTCATCAAAAAAATCGTTTGCTTTTTTGTGTAAAATCAATGAATGTTTCATTCATATCAGCTATATTGCAGGCTCAATGAGCTAAATAATTTTGCGATAAAGAAATGCAGCAATTCTTATACAACTCATTCTGCATCTTTTCGTGCTTATATTCTCCATAAGTGAAAATTAGGCTTCGTTGTAGAAATAATCAAAGTTTGATCATCATTTAAACTCAAATATATTTTAATTGCGTTGTTTCAGTATGTTGATGCACAGAATTTAAGCAAAAATAAAGCGGTTTTAGGGCGGATACAACAATAAATATAAATTAAAAAGAACTCTAAAAATTACGATTTTGACACAAGATGGATGCCATATTTCATTTTGAAGTGGGCCACGTGATCTCTTCCTATACTGGTCATGTGATCGCTTCATATAAAAAGTGTAATTATTATTTTAATTTTTATTTAAAAAACTACTGAATATATTTTGCTGAAATTTTTTTTATATATTTTATGGGATAATTTGAATATTTCCTAAAACTTTCGAAGCGATTTGTGAATTTTAAATCCGCTTAAAAAATGTTTGAAAAATTAGGTCCCATAGGGTTCAATCTATTTCATTTTTTCAACCCAGGTTCAATCCAAAACTAATTGGATGATATTATTCATTTATATTCCCATAGATTCCACAGACCGTCAGAAAGTTAAACGTCCTAGTCTTACTAAAATTTCAGTTTGATAAAGTTAATTTTACTGCAGTATCGTGCTAACGGACAGACAGACAGAATGAACAAAGTCATAAACACTTTTCAACTATGTTGTAAAGTGTTAAAAAACAAACATAGCACATTAAAAGCTACTTAAAATACCACATAAAAGTAAAAAAAAATACCCCTGACAAAAAGTAATAAATACTTTTTTAAATTGACAGAAGACAAATAAGAAATTCTCCCTAAAAATCAAATGTGTTATAGGGAATGCCTTGTATTATAGACATCAGATTGTTTTTACTTTCCCTGCAATGCATGGTAATGTATAGGGACAGTATTGGAATCATACCGAAAATCGCAACTCGAGTTTTCGACAAATTTACACGTTTCGAGACCTCGAGAACTCGAAAAAATTATTTTTAACGTGACGTCTATGTGTGTGTCTCAGCAGAATTTATATCAACTCTAACTAAAAACTAATTGACCGAATTTCATAAAATTTGGTAGGTAAGTCCCTTGTGGGTGAAGTTGGTGCTGATTAGATTTTAGGACAATTCTGAATAAAAGACCCTGCCTTTATTTGCGAAATAGCCAGCAAAACTTGCCTGTATCCACACTAGTTGAAAAACTAATAAACCAAATTTCACAAAATTGGGTAGATAAATCACCTGTAGACCTGGTGCTGATTATATTTTGGTATGATTCGGAAAAAAACCTGCTATTTTTTTTTAAATGATCCACAAAAATCGTTAAATTTAAAAATAAAAGATTACATATACTCAAATATATCAATTAAATGCTTATTTTAAACGTAATTTTTGACGTTGAAAAAAATAAGACCAACCCTATTACTCTAGGACTAGCCGTTCTCGAGATATTTTAATTTTTTCGCATTTTCGTTACGCCACCTTTGAAAATAAGTTCAGTTACAAAATGAGAACGAAATTTGAATAAAAAGTGCAAATTTAGTGTCATTTAAAATAATCATGGTTGCTATTTTGTACATTTAAACTCAATTTAATGAATTATTGAAGAAATAAAGAGAAAGTTAATGTGAGTCTGCAGGGAAAGTTATGTGCTGCCCACATCAGATTTTTTTTTCATTTTTTGTCTCACGTAAACTTTGCTACAAAGTTATTTGAATGAAAGCAAATATTTTTATTAATAATTCTACAAACTCTGTTTAACATTCCCCCCCCCCCCCCTAGGATATGGGTTTTCTGTCTAAATACTGGACCTCCCACGTTGGCAGACTTACAAAACAACTCTTTGAAAGATGAAATCCCTCGAAAACACTTAAAAATAAAAAATTCGGAGATAAGTGTAATTTGCATGGCAGCAAAGGAAAATCTGAATTTGGATGTCGTCTTCTAAAAGTGTACGAAGTGAAAAAAATAATATTTAATTTTCGAACTTTTTATTTTCTCTTATATTTCCTGAAAGTCTGTTTGATGTGCCTAAAACCAAAAAATTATGGATTCCCGTTTAAATAAAACGTAAAAATTAGAAATAGACGTCATATATTCTAAGGTTGCTAACTCATCTTCCAAATGTAAACAAAACACATATTTCTAAAAATAATTATGCAAACAGGATTGCTTTTAAAGATGTTTTTGAGCGAAAGATTATCTCTAATTTTAATATAGAAATATTTCAGTGACATGCAAAGTAAGGCCGTAAAGTGGATATAAAAGTGGACAAAGTAGGGTAAAGTGGATATATTAAGCAATGGCTTTTCCAGAATATATATATATATATATATATATATATATATATATATTATACATATATATATATATTATATATATATATATATACATACATATATATATTATATATATATATTATATATATATATATATATATATATATATATATATATATATATATATATATATATATATATATATATATATATACATATATATATATATATATATATATATATATATTAAAAAACATAGCTGACGTCGCCGCCGCTGTTTGACAGATTCCTCGTTTCTCGAGATTCTTTGCTTCGTACCACAAAAACTATTGCATATAAAAATAGAATATTTGGTACACTTGTAGAAAAAGCTTTGGGAAATACGCTGAAATAAATCGTTTTTTGATATACAGGTATATTGTAGCAGATATAGAGATATTTGATACACAAGTATTTGTACTTGTATATTGTAGTTTAAGAAATATTTAATGTCAAAGTCAAAGACAAAATATTTGAGCTGCGAGTTTGCTTTCTGAATAGACTAACAACAGCAAAGCCACGAATGTTTGCAGGCAGATACCTACATGGGTGAATTTTTACAGGACGGAGTCATTTTTTAACACTTTACAACGAAGTTGAAAAGTGTTTATGACTTTGTTCATTCTGTCTGTCTGTCTGTCTGTCTGTCCGTTAGCACGATAACTGCGGTAAAAATGACTTAATCAAAATGAAATTTTAGTTTGTTGTTCAGACGGTCTGTAGGACCTATGGGAACATAAATGAATAATATCATCCAATTAGTTTTGGATTGAACCCGGGTTGAAAAAATGAAATACATTAAGCCCTATGAGACTTAATTTTTCAAACATTTTTTAAGCGGATTTAAAATTCACAAATTGCTTCAAAAATTTTAGATAATATTCAAATTGTTCCATAAAATATATAAAAAAAAAAATCAGCGAAATATATTCAGTAGTTTTTTAAATAAGAATGAAAATAATAATAACACATCTTATATGAAGCGATCATGTGACCACGATATGAAAAGATCACATGACCCACTTCAAAATGATATATGGCATCCATCTTGTCTCAAAATCGTGATTTTTTTAAGTTCTTTTTAATTTATATTGAGTGTTGTATCCGTCCTAAAACCAATTTATTTTTGCTTAAATTCTGTGCATCTACATACTGAAACAACGCAATGACAATATATTTGAGTTTAAATGATCATCCAAATTTGATTATTTCTACAACGAAGCCTATTTTTCACTTATGTAAAATGTAAACAGCAAAATATGTAGAATGAGTTGTATTAGAATTACTGTATTTCTTTAACACAAAATTATTTAGCCCATGGAGTCTGCATAGCTGATATGAATGAAATATTCATTGATTTTACAAAGAGAAGGACGATTTTTTTTATGAAGTTTTAAGGATAGAGTTTAATTACTTGTAGCTCCATGGTCTTAATTTTTAAATAAAATAAATTATTATAGAATTGTGATGAATGAAATGAATGGGAAAATGTTATGAATGAAATGCTGTTTTTATAGAGAGATCCAGGCGTGTTATTTTTTCTATGACGTCATTTGAATGAATCTGAGTTGTTTTCGATGAAGTTTTCAAATATAATAAATTATCGTAGTATTATGATAGTTTAAAAAATATTACCGAAGAATGTATCGCATTTTAGAGATGTTTAAACCAGGCAATTTATATTGCAATGAAGTCATTTGAATGAAGTTCATTTTTTTCGATGAAGGTTTAAGTTTTCAAATATAATAAATTAATGTAGTATTGTGATAAGTTTTCAAATATTACCGAGGAATATATTGCATTTTAGACTTGTTTAAATTACATAAAAATAAAAAGTTTTTTTTAATTGAATTGAAGTTGGAAAGTGTTTCATTATCAATGCTTTAAGCATGATTGATCTTTCTTGTTTATTTTCGATGTAGTTTTTGAGATATTTTACTTTTTATGCACTCCTGAAGTGAACTTTTTTTTTCGTATTGGCGCGTCTAGCGATTTCTCTGTTTTGTACCATAAAAACTATAGCATACAAAAATATGAAATTTGGTATATTGATGGAGAAATAATAGGGTAACACGATGAAATAAACCGTTTATCAATTTAAACTTTAGTTTGGCACGGAATAGCTCGTGAAGTGAACTCATGATCAAGGAAATCCGTTTTTGGATTTCTAAGAAAAATTCCTGCTTTTCCCTCCTGCGGAAAATAGGCAGAGATAGAAAAGAGAAGTAGAATTTTTAGGATAGATATGAAGCGGGGTCTGCGAGCAGGGGACAGAGCCCCGTAGATATATATATATATATATATATATATATATATATATATATATATATAATCATCATTATTATTATTATTATTATTATTATTATTATTTTAATACGTAAATACAAGTACAGTGAAGCTGGGGGGGAGGGGTATAGTAAGGGGCCACCCTTGGGACTGATAAAACTAGTTGGTTACTTTATGAAAATGGGATCGTCACTGTGTAAAAATGGTGATTGTCACTGTTGAAGACCCAGACCGTCCGACTCGTCCGAGGACTTAGAGCAGCTATTTTGATTGTCACTGTGTAAAAATGGTATGGTCACTTTGGGAAAAGTGACTTTAGTCAAGTAGTCAATATACTAAAGTGGTCACTTTACTAGGTCGCAAATTTCTTCCGCTTTGCAAATTAAAATGAATCAGAATTTTGTGAAATTATCTTTGAATTACAAAAACGGTAACATGGTACAGAGAGACGATAGACGGTAAACCAATGGTTTCTTCAGGTTTATATAATAAAATAATAGTTTTTAATGGTTAAAATCGTTTAATGTATGGACTCTATTGCTTAGTGGCTGATAGATATTTTTCTAGCTGTCAATTTAGGTTTGGGAGACAAATAAATTAATTGGGCACTTCGAAAAAGTTTTAGATGTGTGTTATTTAAAAAAGTGGAAAATACTGATGCACAATTCAACGCCAAAGACATTATGCCGTGGATGTTGTACATCACTATTTCACTGTGTATGAAGTAAAGTCTTTAAATTATACAAGTGAAAGTCATGTGCTGACCACATCAAATTTTTATATATAAAGAGAGAATCAACTACGGTATGCAAGTTTATTTTGTGACTCACGGTCTTGTAGTGAAAAGAAAACTTTTTTATCTTACGGTAGGGATGGAATTCTGATGCTTCGTTTATTTAAGAAGAAACTTCCCAACCTATATATAAATATTAAATGGGCCCGGTGATAAATAATCAATGAGGTATTTATTCTCTTTGAACCCACGCCGGTGTGTTCGGGTGACATCTTTGAATGAATATTGAATCATGTATTTGTATATTTATCTTGTGAACTAACTTCAAACATGAATGCCATTTTTACTTTCCTTACAATCTGTATAGAAGCATGCAGTGGTTCTCAAACTTTTTTTAACTCGTAGCACATTGTTTCACTGTATGGTATTAAGGCACACCCAGGTGGAAGCACACTCTTGATGGCGTCCCCCACCCCCACCCCACATTTTGTAAAGAGAATAGGGCTGAGATCCATTTAGATCCAATGTGGGCCTAATCCTTACTAAGATCGATTAGGATAATCGTAGTTCAAAAAACGTTTCGAAAGCTCCCGAATCAACCCCCCTCCCCCCTGGCGGAGGGAAAAATAAACCATACTTATACTTATCGCGTACTTAAAAAAAAAGTTGTTGAAAATATTTAATGCCGGGTATACATTTTCTCTTACTACTTTCCCTGCAATACATGGTAATGTATAGGGAAAGTATTGGAATCATGCCAAAAATTGCAACTCAAGTTTTCGGCGGATCTACATGTTTTGAAACCTCTAGAATACGAAAAAAACTATTTTTAACGTGACGTCTGTGTGTGTGTCTTTCTGTCTGTCTGTGTGTCTATCTGTGTGTCTGTCTGTCTGTACAATCTATGTATCCACTCTAACTCAAAAACTAATGGACCGAATTTCATAAAATTTGGTGTCACTTGGGTGTGACTCTGGTGCTAATTAGTTTTTGGTACGATTCGGAAACGAACAACTTGCCTTTTTTGACGAAATGTCTCACAAAAATCTAAAAAAAGAGACTACGTATGTCCAAATGTATCCATTAAATTCTTGTTTTATACGAAATTTTTGACGAGGAAAAGACTATAACACACTACATTATACTTTAAGACTAACCGTTCTCCAGATATTTAAGATTTCTTGCATTTTTGTTTCGCCGATTTCGGAAAAATGTCCAATTACCAAATAAAAACAAAAATTGAATTAAGAATGCAAATTTAGTGTTATTTGGTGCATTTAAACTCAATCTAATGAATTATTAAAGAAATAAAGAAAATATGAATGTGAGTCTGCAGAGAAAGTCATGTGCTGCACATCAGATTTTTTTTTTCATTTCAATGATAATATTTTTGTTGTTTTTCTCCCGGCACACCCTTTGAGAATCGTTTGTATAATACATAGGAGAGAGTGTTGTGATAGTGTCGAAAATTCAAATCGGTCGTTTTGACGATTAAGTTTTAAGCATTCAGGGTCGTTTGGCGTTTTAAGTATTAACGTTTCAAGAACTCAGATCCAATGTTTTTGAGGAGTCTGTGAGTGTGTGTGTGTGTGTGTGTTTGTACACGATGTCTTCCAAAAGAATAGAGAGTTTCGCAAAAAACTGTTTATTACTATCAGTGAATACCGGAACTCTATTGTTTTTAAAGCAATCAAGTTGTTGAAAGAATCCCAGCTACACACACACCCTCGCCATTTTTCGAATAATTTTTCGAGAAAACAAATCATAAAAAAATCGTGAAATTCAATAATGTTTAATAAACAAACATTTTATACGTAATTTTTCAGAAAAGAAATTACGTAAACTTTAGAACCGTTCTCCAGATACTGCACGTTTTTGAAATAAATTTATCATAAAAAAATCTGATGTCGGCAGCACATGACTTTCCCTACAGACTTATATCCACGTTCTCTTTATTTTAATTAAATTTAAATCACTTTTAATTCAATTTTCGTTCGCGTTTGGTAACTGGATCTATTTCCAAAGGTGGCGTAGAGAAAATACGAAAAAACTAAAATATCTCGAGAACGGGTAGTCCTAGTGTAATGGGGTTGACCTTATTCTTTTCTTCGTTAAATATTACGTATAAAACAAGCTTTTAATGGCTATATTTGAGCATATGTAGTTTTTTATTTCAGATTTTGACGATTTTTGCTGGCCATTTTGCAAAAAAAGGCAGGTTATGATTTTCCTAATCATACCAAAATCTAATCAGTACCAGGGTGATCTACAGGCGACTTATCTACCGAATTTTGTGAAATTCGGTCCATTAGTTTTTCAACTAGAGTGGCTTTTGAGGGCCATTTCGCAAAAAAAGGCGGGTTCTTTTATTCCGAATCGTACCCAAAACTAATCAGCACCAGATTCGCCCACAAGTGATTTACGTACCAAATTTTATGAAATTCGGTCAATTAACTAATTAGAGTGGATACAAAATCTGCACAGACAGATAGACACACAGACACACAGACAAACACACACACAGACGTCACGCTAAAAATAGTTTTTTCGTGTAGTTTAATATTCTTTTCGTGTTTTTTCGTGTTTTCGAAACGTGTAGATCCGTCGAAAACTCGAGTTGCGATTTTCAGCATGATTCCAATACCTTCCCTATAAATTACCATGTACTGCAGGGAAAGTAAAAATCTGATGTGGGCAGCACATGACTTTTCCTGCAGACTTATTTCCACGTTCTCTTTACTTTAATTAAATTTAATTCACTTTTAATTTAATTTTCGTTCTCATTTGGTAACTGGGCTTATTTTTAAAGGTGCCGAAGAGAAAATACGAAAAATTAAAATATCTCGAGAACGGATAGTCTTAGTGCAATGGGGTTGGTCTTGTTCTTATCTTCGTTAAAAATTACGTATAAAACATTCATTTAGTGGATATATTTGAGTATACGTAGCTTTTTATTTTAGATTTTGACGAGTTTTGCAGGCCATTTGGCAAAAAAGGACAGGTTATTATTTTCTGAATCTTACCAAAATCTTATCGGCACCAGAGTGAACCTCAGGTGACTTATCTACCGAATTTTGTGAAATACGGTTCATTAGTTTTTTAGCTAGAGTGGATACAAGCTTTTGCGGGCCATTCCGCAAAAAAAAGGCGGGTTCCTTTATCCCGAAACGTACCCAAAACTAATCAGCACTAGATTCGCCCACAAGTGACTTACCTACCAAATTTTATGAAATTCGGTCCATTAGTTTTTTAGTTAGAGTGGATACAAAATCTGCACAGACAGACACACAGACACACACACAGACGTCACGCTAAAAATGTTTTTTTCGTATTCTAGCGGTCTCGAAACGTGTAGATCCGTCGAAAACTCGAGTTGCGATTTTCGGCATGATTCCAATACTTTCCTTATACATTGCCATGTATTGCAGGGAAAGTAAAAATGTCCAGTTATCAAATAAAAACGAAAATTTAATTAAAAGTGCAAATTCAGTGGTATTTAAATTAATTACGGTTGTTATTTTAAGCAATTGAACTCAATTTAATGGAATATAGAAGAAATAAAGAGAGACCGTGCATATGAGTTTGCAGAGAAAGTCATGCGCTGCCTACATAAACTTTTTTATATTAATTCTGTATTTTGACGCCCAAAGAACGGGACAATTGTCATTTATTTCATGCGATATTCATTGACAGTGACTTGCAATTTGGTGCGGATTTTACAAAGTACGAAAAACAAGTCATTCTGTTTGGAGTCATGCGTTTCCAAAAGCGTACAATTTCAATTTAAGTGATTTTAATTTATTGCCAAAAGCATTGTGCTGTGGATGTTGCACATCATTATTTTACAGTAAAAGAAGAAAAATATTAGTATTATGCAGGGGAAGTTATGCGCTGCCCACATCAGATTTTTATATATACAGAGAGAGAACCAACTATGGTACGTAAGTTCATTTTGTGACTCACGGTCTTGTAGTGAAAAGAAATCTTTCTTACCTTACGGTAGAGATGGAATTCTGAAACTTCGTTTATTTAAGAAGAAACTTCCCAACCTATATATAAATATTAGATGGGCCCTATGATAAATAATCAATGAGGCATTTGTTCTCTTTGGATCCACACAGGTGTGTTCTGGTGACATCATTGAATGGGTATTGAATCATGTATTTGCATTTATCTTGTGAACTGGCTTCAAATAAGAATGCCGCTTTCATACTGTCCCTATAGTACATGGTAATGTCATAGGGAAAGTATTGAAACCGTGTCGAAAATCGGAACTCGAATTTTCAATGAATGTACACGCTTTGAGCACTCTAAAATACGAAAAGCCTATTTTCAGCGTAACGTCTCTATTGGCACCTGTGTGTGCGTGTGTCTGTGCAATGTATATGTTCACGCTCTAACTCAAAAATTGTAGGATGAAAATTTACAAAATTTAGTGAATAAATGTCTTGCGAGTTACTCTGTTGCTGATTAGATTTTAATTGGATTAAAAAAAAATAGAACCTGCCTTTTTATGTAAAATGATCCGCATAAATCCCCAAAATCTTAAATAAAAAACTGAATATGCTTAAATTTGTTGATTAAATATTTGTTGTTGTTGTTGTATACGTAAATGTTGATGAAAAAAGAATTCAAACCCCATTACACGGTAACATGCACACACACACACACACACACACACACACACACACACACACACACACACACACTAACACTAACACACACACTAACACACACACTAACACACTGACATACACACACTAACACACTAACACACTAAACACACACTAACACACTAAACACACACACATGCTAACATACATATATACACATACAAACATACATACACAAAACACGCACACGCTAACATACATTAGTTGCTCAAGTCTTTCGGATGAGTTGGACGGTCTGGGTTTTCAACACTAACATACATACGCACTAAACACACACACTCGCTAACATACATATACACTAAATACACACACGGTTATGTAGGTTACGTTATGTAGGTTACGCTAACATACATACACACTAAACACACATACGCTAACATACATACACACTAAACACACACACGCAAACATACATACACACTAAACGCACTCACTAACATACAGCCGGCCACTCAAACAGTTGTTGCAAGCCCACACACTAAACACACCCATACTAGCATACATCACACTAAACACACCCATACTAACATACATACACACTAAACACACTCACTAACATACAGCCGGCCACTCAGACAGTTGCTGCAAGCCCTCAGGCCAGTCGAGTGGTCTGGGCCTTCAACACTAACATACATACACACTAAACACACACACGCTAACATATATACACACTAAACACACACACACGCTAACATACATACACACTAAACACACACACGCTAACATATATACACACTAAACACACACACTAACATACACACACACATAGACCTTGCCTCAAAAACGTCCGATTCGAGTTCAGATATCCTTAAAAAGTATTCTTCCGTCGAAAACTCGAATTTGAATTATCGACCCCATCATAATACTTATACTATGTACGTTGGAAAAGTAAAAATTTCATATCACCAACACGCCCAATACGATTTAAAAAAAAAAAAAGAAAAACTGCCAGTAGCGAAACATGTTTTCATCGATTTTTATCTGAACTTCAGCAAACTCCTGATGAGAAGGGGAGATTTATTATCCCAGGTTGGATGATGGGGGCCCGGATTTGGGTATAGAGCGAACACTTATACCACTGGGAGTGCAATTCGTGATTTAGCAGCACCTATGAATGCTAATCATCTGCAGAGAAAATGCTGAAATGATTTTCAAACAAAGTTAAATAGGAAAGATTACTTTATTAAAAAACAAATACTTGCAAACAATAATATCCTTATTACTTTCCTTATATACAATAACGTATAAGGAAAGTATTGTGACGGGGTCGAAAATTCGAATTCGAGTTTTCGACGGGAGAGCACGTTTCAAGCATCCCTGATCACGAATCGAACATTTTTGAAATGATGTCTGTGTGTGTGTGTATGTGTGAAAGTATGTGCGTGTGTGTGTGTGTGAAAGTATGTGTGTGTGTGTGTGTATGTGTGAAAGTATGTGTGTGTATGTGTGAAAGTATGTGTGTGTGTGGGTGTGTATGTGTGAAAGTATGTGTGTGTGAAAGTATGTGTGTGTGTGTGTGTATGTGTGTGTGTGGGTGTGTATGTGTGAAAGTATGTGTGTGTGTGTATGTGTGAAAGTATGTGTGTGTGTGTGTATGTGTGAAAGTATGTGTGTATGTGTGAAAGTATGTGTGTGTGTGTGTGTGTGTGTGTCAGTGAGTCTCTGGAGACGATAACTAACGAATGAATGAACTGATCCGAACGAAACTTGGTCCAAAAATTACAATCCGTAAACACTGGAAACCTATTGTTTTTATACGCAATCGAATATTCAGAACCCCCGTAAATTTCGAGTGAAATTTTGTAAAATCGTCAAAAAATCAAAACTTCTAATAAAGTTACGTAAATAGACATTTCTTATGTAATTTTTCATTAGAAAACGATTGACATAAATTTTAGAACGCTAACATGAACCGTTCTCGAGATATTGCACATTTTTCAAAAAATTATCAAAAAACCATATAAAATAAAAAAATATATATCCTATTGAGAAACATGTTCACTTTTCGTATGTAATACCATGCAATGAATTGGGTGACATCATTCTCGTGGATCTAGCTCGTTCCATTCATGAAAAAATATACTTTAAGTAATACTTTTGTATTTGAACGCCAATAGTCATTTATCTTCTGTAAAAATAATTTATTTCCCCGTTCATAACGCTTGTCGAGATTTTAGCGACGAATTTAGTGGAATGTCGTCAACTTGGCTACTGTTTTAAATGTTGCTAAATTAACGAAAAACTCGCTAAATGGATAAAAATGATGTTAAATCAATGAAAATGACGACTCGCTGTCAAAAATTCAATATCTTGGAAAGAATATATATATATATCTACTATAAAAATAATCTATTTGTTTTTACTGTAAAAGTAGTAAATTCATTGCATTATATAAGGAAAGTCATGTGTTGCCCACATCAGATTTTTCACATTATATTGCTCATTATATCTTATTGCACATTGCTCATCACATTATATTGTGGTCACCGGATGTCTGAAGTGCTAAATACGCATGTTTTTTGCGGTCTCTCTTTTTTGTGCCGTAGTTGCGTGATTCTGCTTCGTCTTTAATCGTGTTTGCTATATTATTGTGTATCTCCTTCCTAGCTCTACAATGATACCATAGATATTGTTATACGTTCATTTTCTGGTGAGAAAAGTTCAAATATGTTTTTAAAACATTCTACTCGTGTTCTGTGATAAGCCATTGTATTGGGATTCTCTCAAAGGCGTCAACTTGACCCTTTGTACATCTGTAAAAAAACTGTTAATTCTTATTTAATTCTGATTTTAAATTGTACTACTATGATAAATAACATGTTTTCTTTGTTAATTGATACTCATTTTGAATCTAAACCCTGTGTTTATATATGTAAATTGGCTTTTTACAATGTTTGTTCCCCTTTACTTTTGATTTTGGATCTCCGTTCCCCCCCTTTTTTCATTTTGGACCTGCCCCTTGTCTCTTGTTGAACTTGCTTTCCCGCGCTTTTAATTTATTTGTCTTTCTCATTCTGCTTATGTTCTCCTCCCTGGTGCCATTTTGTATAAATTCTTTGCAACCTGTATATCGTTTGGGCTATGATTTTATACGTGGCGCGTTCCTTTAACGTGTATTGTTTTATAAAATTCTCCTCCCTGGTTCCTTTTTGCTTGCCCTTTTTGTTTTGTCATTTTTTTGGGCTCCAGTTTCCGTTGTGGTACGTTCATGTCTGAGTTTTCACAGTCTTTTGGGCTCCGGTTTCCTTCTTGGCGCGTTCCCTTGCTAATGCTTCAGTACAGAATTCTCCCCTCAGGTTCTTTTATGTTTATCCTTTATATTTCTTCTTCTTTTCAGGCTCTGGTTTCCGTCGTGGTACGTTCATTTCCGACATGTTACGTTTCTTTTTAACCTACTTGTCGTTACTATCACTTCTCGTTTACTTTTGATGCTGTATTACTATACATTTAATATTGCCTGCATTATTGTATATTTAATAATTGTTTTTTATGCACTGTATATATTAAGTTACCTTGTTATTAAGTACTATTAAACTATTTTACAATGTTTAAACGAAAGATCACGCCTCCTAAACTGAAACCTCAGGACAACAGCAAAATTATCTTGGACACATTTACCCTCACTGACTTTCCCCCCCTTCCTTCTGTTGTGTTATCTCCAGCTACAGTCAACACCTCTTGTGAATCTAAACCCAGTTCTCCGCTTACTACTCCGACTTCTACTCCTTCTACATCTGGCAAACACGGTGTGCAAATGGTGAACTTTACATCTATGAATCCTTCTTCATTTGCGCAATCTTCATATGCCTCTAGAGTCAACCCTTTCTCCTCTAAGTTCTCCTCCTCCAAGTCTGATGTTCCATCTCATACCAATATCTCGCAACCTCCTTCTGGATCATCTAAACACTATAACCAAGAACGTGCGCCTGTTTTGACCCGCTTTGATGGTGACTTTCCGTTCACGTCTTCGGCACCTCCAACTATTCCAAATGATAACTGCTCAGAATCAGTTCGCTCAGAATCCATTGCCCGTTCTCCTTCTGTAATCACCGAACCTGCAGATGATAGTTCCAATGACTTTTGCAATACCTTTCTCCTTAAAATCATGAGATACTCGAACAGCATTCAAAGCTACATTTCAAAAATTCCGAGGATAAATCAAGTCCAAAAAAACTATTTAGAGGACAAATTCAATTGCATTAAAGAGTCTTGTGCTATCTTCGAAAACCAAATTCAGAATGCAGCTACAATCAACAAACCAGATCCCTCCACTCTTTCCTTCATTGACAAAGAAACTCTTTCCTCCGAACTAACTAGCTTCAAAGAATCTATCTTCAATGAGCTCAACGTGTTTTCTTCCAAACTGACAGACAATCTTCCAGAGCTGATCAATCATGCCGTCAGGAGAAACTTGGAGGAAACACTGGTCAAGACTCCTTTCCCGTCTCAACCAGTTTCTGTCCCACCTGCTGATAAAACCTTTGCAAGCATCTTACTGCAGGGAAAAGACCGCATGAAGAACAATGCACAACTTAAGCAAGACTTACTCTCTTTTCCCTGCCCAAAAAATCTTAATATCAAGAACATCTCTACGCTACAGAACGGCACAATAAAAATAACTTGTCAAGATCAAAATCCAGATAGAATTCTACCTATATTTCAGAAATCAGCAATTTCTGAAAAATTTAACATAAAGCCACAAGAAGCACGTAGAACTCCCCTCATCATCTTTAACATTCCAGAAAACTTTAACGAGGAGAACTTCAGAGCTCTTATATGCTTATCTCTCCCTTCAATTAAACCAGAGGACATCAGGATCTTGAAAAATTTTAAATCAAGAAGTGATAGTGTCAACTGGGTGTTCTCTTTAGAGGTTCCTTTTGCCAACACACTTATCGATCAAAAGAAAATCTTCTATGATTTCAACTCCTTCTACGTAAAGAGGTACATCAGCTTCAAACAATGCTTTAAATGTCAGGCCTTTGGCCACGTGGCAAATTATTGTCATTATCCTACGGGAAACTGTAGCAATTGCACAAAGTCCGATCATGTCTTCAGTCAGTGTAGGGCTAAAACCCCCATTTGTGTCAACTGCAATACAGAGAATCACAAAAATAAAAACAGTAGACTGAACATCTATCATAATGCGCATGATAGAAGCTCATGCAGACTCTTGCAAGCGGAGCTCGCCAGGATCAAGGAGCTTCAAAAGGAAGTGTAACCCTTTTCTTTGATTATATTATGATTCTTACTTGTTCCCCACCTCTGAGCTCTGTCAGTTCTTTTTTCTTTTATGGTTCTTGAGGGCCTTCAAATTAACACCAATCACTCATTAGCAGCACATAGCAATACTCTTCAATACGCAATAGACCATTCTTTTGATTTTATCTGCCTTCAAGAACCCTACATCTCCAACGGTGAAATTTTAAAACCTCCTTTCGGCCTTTCCCAATTTTGTTCCCTTTCTAAAAAAGCAGCTATTATAATTTTAAATTCTAATCTTACAGCCAAAATTAAATTTAACTCTTCTTCGGCCATTTTTATTGAAGTTATTCTCCCTTCACGTAAACCTCTTATATTAGCTTCAATATATTTCCCTCCCCACGATAACATTTCAGATCTCATTGAAGAATTTTCCTCACTTGATTTTCTCTCCTATGATTACCTGCTCTTGGGAGATTTTAATGCTAGAGCTCAGATGTGGGGATATGGCTTCATTGATCAGCGGGGACTCAAAATCATTGACTTTTGTATTTCTAACAACCTTATCGTCCTAAATGACCCCAAATGTGGTCCAACATTCGATTCACATTCAGGTAAAGGCTTCCCCGATCTTTCTCTAGTATCTTTTGGCTTTTTCGACTCTATTTACTCCTGGGAAGTTTTAACGGATGAATCCTCTAGCGATCATAAATTTATTAAAATCAAAATTAACATCGATACCCCTGTTGATAATTCCTTTCACTTAAAAACCGCGTATAGCCTTGGCAAATTCATCTTTAAAATTAAACCCCATATAACCCGTTTTAAATCTCTAGCTAATGATATAATTGACACATACAGCCTTGATTCCTTTGTCAAATCCTTTTTAGACGCTGTTCAATCCTGCGCCTTTTCTTCTATTAAAAAAAAGAAATCCATCAGGAAACCTAGTTTTTCCTGGTGGACTAAAGACCTGGCTAAATTCAGGAATTTTGTCACTGCTCTTGCCAGGAGAGTTAAATCGCTAGAGAAGAATTCTGCTGCCCCCGTTCTTATTTCGGCCGCTAAACTTAAACTTAAAATTAACCGTGCTAAATATAAATTACTTATTAATAAATCTAAAAATGACGCCTGGAAAAATTATTGTTCTAATTGTTACTCTAAATTTGGCAGCCACTTCAAATTTGCTTTCCAAAAACTCAATAAAATTAATAATATTCAACTTCTCTTTCCAGGCGAGCCTAACCTTAATTACAATACTAAAATCTCTCGTCTTTTGGATCACTGCTTCGAGGATGACCCCTTTTTTAATTCTTTTCCTGCAACTGTTCTGCCTCCCGAAGGGCTGGGGGCGGTTTCTGAGGAAGAATTATTTCTGGTCTTCAACAACCTAAAAAATAATAAAGCTCCCGGTTTAGACCTTTTAGATTTTAATATATGGAAAACCCTGTTTAAACATTTCCCCTCCTTTTTATCTTCTCTCATCAATTCCTGCTTCAAATTCTGTTATTTCCCTGCTCCCCTTAGAAATGCCAAAATCATCTTCTTCAATAAGCCGGGTAAGGATCCCGCTTTATGTTCATCCTATCGCCCTATTTGCCTTCTCCCAACTTTTGGGAAAATATTAGAAAAAATATTTATAAACAAATTGAACTTCTGGCTGAAGACTAGAAATTCACTTCACCCTCTGCAATATGGCTTTAGGGAGCTCCTCAGTTGCGAAGACGCCACGTACCAGCTTGTCAGTACCATTGATAAATTTAAATCCTCTTCTCATGTTTCCTTAACCACTGTGGACATCCGTGGAGCTTTCGATAACGTGAATTGGAATATCCTTCCCCTCACCTTTGACTCAATTAATCTCCCCTCTACTTTCAGATCCTTCATTTATTCATATCTCAGCTCAAGAACAATTAATTTTATAGAGGACAATTTTACTTTTTCAAAATTTATTTCTAAAGGTGCCCCTCAGGGCTCCGTCATTTCCCCCATACTATGGAACATTTATTTTAATAAAATTCTTTCCCTTAACAATGATGAATATTACTTACAGGCCTTCGCGGATGATCTCGCAGTGGTTACCTATTCAAACTCCATCATTACTCTTGGTCGCAAGACCAATTCAATATTAAATTCTATTGCAAACTCCCTTTCCTCTCTTAAACTTGAGGTCTCCGCGGAAAAGTCCAACTGCATCATTTTTAATAAAACTAGATCAAAAAGGAAAATTAATCCCTCTATCAAAATCCAAAACTCTCCCATTAAACTTAGTAGAAGCCTTAAATTCCTTGGTCTTATCATCGATGATAATTTAAAATGGAGCGCCCATATATTTTACCTAAAAGAGAAATGCTTTAGGCTTGCTTCTACTTTTGGGAAACTTTCGGGGGGCAACTGGGGGGTCAACAAATCTTTTCTTAAAATCTGGTACCTGTCTGTTATTGAAAAAATTATTACTTTCGGGTCAGGCATCTGGGGGGGATCTCTCACTAGGGCTCAAATCAATAACCTTATTTCTTTACAACGGATATTTCTTCTTAAAATCTCTGCCGGATTTAGAACAACCTCGAGCATTTCTCTTTTCTCCATTACCGGTATTCCCCCTGTTCACATTTTAATTGATATTCTTCACAAAAAATTCCTTTTTTGGAAACTTCGTATCAATTCGTTCTCTGATCCTTCCCTTCCCTCCCCCTCATCTTTCGACTTTAATCGTCCTCTCTCTAATTCTTCCCCCTCAAACCGCATTGTCCTCCTTAAACCCCTTAATCCTTCCTCCTTCTCCCATCTAAATTTTTATACCGACGGCTCCAAACTTGATGATAATGTTGGCTTTTCTGCTTGTTTATTTAATCATGATAAATTAGAAGAAGTTTTTAAATTTAAACTTGACAATGGGAACACAGTTTTTCAGGCAGAAATAGCGGCCATTAACTTTGCCATTGACTGGGCAACTGATAACTTCTCCAAAATAAATATTTTTTCGGATAGCCTTTCATCAATCCTGGTCTTTAAATCAATTAAAAACAAATCTAACTACATTAACTCTATCAAAAACTCTGCTTCTCGCTCTAAACACCTTTTTAATCTTATTTGGGTCAAGGCCCATGCTGACATTCTGGGAAATGAAGTCGCGGACTTCCACGCTAAAGAAGCATCCTCCTCCGGTTTCCCTTTTTCAGTTCCTCTCCCCTATTCTCGTTTAACTAATTTTTGCAAAAATCTCTTACTTCAAAACTGGCAAAAGTATCTTAATGAATATATCTCCCCTAGGACTCATGACCCAGCCAGAATTCTAAATTATCTCCCCAAAGTTAACGTAAATACCCAAATTCATAATAAATACTTAATCTATTTTTTAACTGGTCATGGTCCTTTTCTTGATTATTTATACTATTTTAAACATAAAAAATCCTCGAACTGCTTATGCAACTCTTTTGGCGACGTAGATCACTTTGTTTTCTCTTGCCCCTTAACTAAGAAATTTCATCTTTCTAAACCTGCTCCTGGAAATGAAGCGGCTTGGTTTTCCAGTGTCAGCCGCAACAGTCAATCCATTTTTTATCTTAAGAACTGTGTCCTCATTGCAAGAGACATTTCCAATAAAGTAAATTGACAAGTTCGTCGGGCTTTACTGCTTTTAACTTTCCTGATCAATGAAGATTCCTCTGCTGTTCCCCTTTTCCTGCTTTTGTTTGTACAAACTTGTATATATTAAATTGTAAATATGATAACTGATAACACTACTGTTAAATTGAAAACACTTTCATCTTTTATTATCAGCCTCCCATGTCATTTTGTATTTACTTCATCATCTATATCATGTTGTGCAATGTCTCATTATTATTATCCTTGATGTTTTTCTGAATGTTTCGTGTCCATATTTGTGTCTGTTTACAGTACCTGTCTTCGTTATGTCCGTATTTCTTGTCTGTAAAACTGTCTGTCGTACGAATTTATTCTTAAACTTTAAAAAACTGGATTTTTAATAAACCTCCAGAGCGGTCGCTGTCCTTGGAAGTCGGCACCTGCTAGCTTCCTTTCCCGGTCGTCCAACCAGCTACTCAAATCCTCGGATGAGTCGGACGGCCTGGGTCTTCCACATTCCACATTATATTGCTGTGCGGACACACTTTCAACAGAGTATACAGGGCAGAAAAGTCCTTAAGCACCTAAATCACTTTATAGGAAAAGGTACATGAGTATACACGTTAGGTCTATAGATAAATATATAGCATATCTATAGTAAAGTGACTATACCTGAGAGAATAAAGGTTATTGCAACGCCCTTAGCGGATAACTTAAAAATTAGGAGAACGAACTCGACAACAAAGCGAGATAGACGAAAAAGATTAATTCCAAAGTTGTAGAGAATTGTATAATCTGTAAAAATCGATATTAAAACTATTACAGAAGGCAATTATTGGGCACAACACGTTAGTCGGAAATGGCTATCCCTTTCAGAAATTCTAATATAAACATTCTTTAGCTGCACAGGAACCTAATATACAGCTTGTTCAAAATGCCCAGCAACAATGCACATTTTAAAATACGTCAAATACGTCAGTAACAATGCACATTTTAAAATACATCAAATACGTCAGCAACAATCAATGTACATTTTAAAATATGGTCAAATTCGTCAGCAACAATGCACCTTTTAAAATACATTAGATACGTCAGCAACAATCATTGAACATTTTAAAATACGTCAAATACGTCAGCAACAATCATTGCACATTTTAAAATACGTCAAATACAAAAGCAACAATGCACATTTTAAAACACGTCAAATACGTCAGCAACAATGAACATTTTAAAATACGTCAAATACCTCAGCAACAATGCACATTTTAAAATACGTCAAATACATTAATAACAATGCACATTTTAAAATACGTCAAATACGTCAATAGCAATGCACATTTTAAAATGCGTAAAATACGCCAGTAACAATGCACATTTTAAAATACGTCAATAGCAATACACATTTTAAAATACGTAAAATACGCCAGTAACAATGCATATTTTAAAATACGTCAAATACGTTAATAGCAATGCACATTTTAAAATACGTAAAATACGTCAGTAACAATGCACATTTTAAAATATGTCAATAGCAATACACATTTTAAAATGCGTAAAATACGTCAGTAACAATGCACATTTTAAAATACGTCAATAGCAATACACATTTTAAAATGCGTAAAATACGTCAGTAACAATGCACATTTTAAAATACGTCAAATACGTTAATAGCAATGCACATTTTAAAATACGTAAAATACGTCAGTAACAATGCACATTTTAAAATACGTAAAATACGTCAGTAACAATGTACATTTTAAAATACGTCAAATACGTCAATAGCAATGCACATTTTAAAATGCGTAAAATACGTCAGTAACAATGCACATTTTAAAATACGTTAATAGCAATACACATTTTAAAATACGTAAAATACGTTAGTAACAATGCACATTTTAAAATACGTCAAATAAGTAAGCAACAATGCACATTTGAATTCGAAAAGCAATGGGACCGCTTGACCAGCATTGCAAGTGTCACCATGTTACAAGCCCCGATGATACGACTTCTTGGCAGATATTTATTACCTACCAAGTAATAAACATCTGCCAAAATCGACACCAGGAATGCGTTTCTTGTATTTCTGGTGTCGATTTGTACTAATTGGATAATCCTGTACAACTTGGAAGATCACATTTTTCTTCTATCTCGTTTTGTTGCCAAATTCGTTGCCCTAACATTTTAAACATTTTAAATTCTCCGCGAGAGACATCGCAATCCATTTTATTCGATCGAGCAGGATCACTTTACTATGTGTATACCCAACGTGTACCTTTCCTTATAGGCGTGATTAAGGACTTTCTTGGGAACCCTGTATTGCTGGTTCATTTGAGAGGAATTTGAAATATAAATAAACTCCCTACTTCAAACAAAGAAATGTACTATACATTATTGCAATTTTATAAAATAAATATATATCTTTGTGATAAGTAGTAGAAATATTCTAATTATTTTATCGATTTAAAACAACTCATAAACTTTCCTGCTTTGAATATCTATACTTACTAAAAAGAAAAAAAAAACAGAAATAAAACATCTTAAAAATTCACTGAGCTGGAAATTTGGGATTATTTTCCATAGATTAGCGTGGGAAAATTGAAAAAAGCGGCTGTTTTTCTCCGTGCTATTGTCCTTTGGAAATTTTGGATTTTTTTTTTTTTACAAACATTTGCATCCAATATAATTCCAAATTTATTGTATATTTTGTAAAGGTTACATTTTCATCATGAAAAAGTTAGCTTTCAAGATGATTAAAATTGTTTCAAAATTATATTCTAATTTATTATTAATTGAAAGTATGGAGCCAGCTTCTGAATTTCCAAGATTAGTGATTACCTGTTGAATTTTACTTTCTAAAAATTAACTTGAAGTATTATTTAACTCCTTCTATTTTCATGGCGCTAAGATATCAAGTAAGAAATTACTCTAAGCATATAATTATCATAGTGAATATGACATTTTGCTTAATTTTAATTAATTCACGTATTATAAAAAACCTTTTAACTCTTTTTTTTATTTATTTAATTGTGATTTTATCTTTAGCTCAAAATTTGATATTTGCATATTCCTTTTCATAAATACATCTAAAGGCAGTAGCTATGGTCAACTAGTTGACCATGGCTACTGCCTTTAGATGTAATATGTGTTTAGATGTAAATGCAGTGTTTCTTTCAGGTCATTTTTCTCACATTGGCTCCTCCCCTTTAATCCACCCCTTTCATCGCCAGATAACTCTTGGCTGAAACTCTTGGCTAACTCTTAGCTCAAGGCTGTGTTCCACGGAACACACCCTTATTCCAAATTTTTCCTTTATTTCCTAGGAGAAATTTCCTTCTCCCTATTCCAAATTATGCGACACGTTACAATTTAATTGGGATTTGTCCTAATTCTGTCCAACGTGCACCGCTACGATCCCATTGGATCCCTATCATGTGAACTGCACATTCCTATGATTTCCCAAACCTATTATTTTGATCGGAGATTGAAGCAAATACTTCGGGTTTGCTAGGCGCTCCAAGAAGCATCCCTTGAGGTACTTGAGGTTTCTTTCAGGCATACCGCCGGGGGAGGGGGGGGAAGCTCCCCCCCCCCCGGACATCGCCTACAGGACACATTTTATGTTAACCTAGTTTCCATTTATGTGACATCATTTAGATATATTTCTATAGGGTAAATTGAAAACTTGCCCCCTCTAAAATTTCATTCGCACACTCCCCCCCCCCTCGGTCAAAAAGTTCTGAAAGAAACACTGTGTAAATGTCATATTCACTATGACAATAACCTCCTTAAAGACCACCGCTAAATAGTGAAATAGGACAAATCTGAAGATATTGTCCATTGTAACCGTATTTTAAGCTAAATAATTAAAAATTTAATGTGGACTACCCATGGTTTTCCCTACAGACTCAACTTCAATTTCTCTTTCTTTCTTCAATAATTCATTAAACTGAGTTTATTTGCACAAAAATAACACTTATAATTTTTTTTTTTAATGACACTAAATTTGCACCTTTAATTCAATTTTTATTTTCATTTGGTAACTGGGCGTATTTTCAAAAATGGTGCAGCAAAAATGCAAAAAACTAAAATTCGTAGAGTGAGGGAATTGGTCTTCTCATCGTGAATAATTACGTATAATGCATACATTATTATTACCAAATAATTAATGTATGCATTTGAACATACGTAGTCTTATTTTAGGTTTTGACGATTTTTATGGGCCATTTCGTAAAAAAAATGGGTCTTTTTTCTTTTTCCGAATCGTATAAAATCGAATCAACACTAGGGCCATCCACAAGTGGCCTATTTACCAAATTTTGTGAAATTGGGTCAATTAGTTTTTAACTAGAGTGGATACATGCGAATTTTGCGGGCCATTTAATAAAAAAAGGCGAGTTCTTTAACCCGAATTGTACCCAAATCTAATCAGCAGCAGCGTCACCCACAAGTGGTTTACCTGTAAAATTTTATGAAATTGGGTCGATTAGATTTTGAGTTAGAGTGGATGCACATATTGCCCAGACAAACAGACACACACACACATACACTTTACGCTAAAAATACTTCTTTTTCGTCTTCTAGAGGTCCCAAGATGTATAGATCTATCGAAAACTCTTTCACACGATTCCAATCTTTTCCCTATAAATTACCAGGTATTGTAGGGAAAGTAAAAATAGGAAAAATCTCATTTAAAAAAACTGCATGGGTCAAATTGTGGTTCAAATTAACACCGGATATAATACACACATATTTGGTTTGAATGGATAAATGATTTATTTATCCCATTATAGGCAATATTACTTAAATTTGAAATAACTCCTTTAAGTTGAGGAATTTCATAACCAAGCTACTTATTTCTGGATGTTGTTTTGAACTCAGAACTCATTCCCAAAGGGATAACAGTTTAGCATCATTAAAAATATATACCAAATACCCAAGAAGAAAACCACGTTAGATAATAAAAAGTAAACAAATATTTTAAGAAATTATATTATATTTTTGTATCCATAAATGGATATATGATTAAGTTTGAAGAGTCCACTTTGACGATAAGAGCTTGCAATTTCGTCCCAGTAGCTCAACGGTAGAGCGTCGGCTGGCCAGTTTGGAGATCCAGGGTTCGATTCTCGGTTGGAGCAGCAAGGTTCTTTACAATGGCGCCCGAACAAATCAGCCCTGTAGGTTAGTAAAAAGATGTCGGAGGTCTGAAAGGGACCCTAGTACGACTAGTACGGATTCAGTGGACTCTGGAAGATTCAGCGCCGATTTCAAATTGAGAGGATAACGACCACACAGGATACCAAACTGGGTACAAGTAGTAGTAGCAGGAGGCTAACCTGAGGTAAAAATAGCAGGAGATGATCAGTCAGATTGCAAGTTGCCCGCCACTCTGACATTAGAGGGTGGAGAATGCAAAGTCAACTTCGACTGTCAAGAGCTTGCAATTTCGTCCCAGTAACTCAAAGGTAGAGCGTCGACCGGCCAGTTCGGAGATCCGAGGTTCGATTCCCGGTTGAGGCAGCAAGGTACTTTACAAGTTTTCCCTTACTTTCTTATATTGTTTGAAATTTCATATATTTTGAAATTACAATTTTTTCTAAATATATTGTTTTGAAATTGAAATATTAGACGACGTAAACTATGTTAAGTCATAAAATGTAAGGAAATGAGTGTAAAAATTATATTTCATCTTTGTACCATAAAGAAGTTATGTATAATAAGTTTTCTATGTATATACGCATTCCACATTTTCTACGTATTCTACATTTTCTACGTATACATCTACACGTATTATGTATTTGGATTTTCTACCGTAGAAAACCCTACTCTGCCCACAAGTGACTTATCTACCAAATGAAATTGAATCCATTAGTTTTTCAGCTAGAGTGGATGCATACATTTGTCGCGAACGTTTTGGTATACTCGACAGAGAAGAAAAAGTTTTGAAATCAAACACATTTATTAAACATGAAATAACAAGGCAGTTGATCGAAAACAGTGGAGTACAAGCATTTCTCGCAATAACTCAGAGTTACACTCGGTAGGGTGACCATTAAGAACACCCCTGGAGGAAGAGGAACCAAGAGAATACACATATTTTCTGATACATAAAATAAACACAATATTCCTCATATTATACTTGACATTTATATATCACATTTGTATACTTTGAACATATACGACATTTTCATATAACATCATCAATGACTTGATACTCACGAGGATTTGACAATTAACACTCTATTCGTTAGGTGGAAGACTAAATATATATAAAACTTTACCTCGTCTCTTTTAAATATAACATTTACAATTCTGTACCATGGGAAAGGATATCAGGATGGACTCTCGGCATAAACTCATCGAGATTCTTGCGCAGAACAAAATCCATAATGGTCGGGAAACTTGACTACACAACATCATGCTGGCGGAATTCGACATCTTGGTTGGTTACGGAGATTGGTTGATTCGTACCTTAGAACACAAGGAGGAGTCAGGCAAATACAAATCGCTGTAAAATGAGCTTTCCCTCTTGCTCCATTAGCGATTCAAGCCGACCAGTGAAAGAACCATTTTCTCTTTTCACAAGACTCATTATTCCATTACTACCAGGCTGATTCATTTAAAACACGAGTGACTCATCTCTGAACCGAGCCAAACGACTCTACGCACAACTTGTCGAACTATGTTACATATTTTAATCACATCCTTCCACTTTCAAAATTAATCCACCTTTTCTTAAAATTCGCGATCATACGCGAATCAAACACACACGTCTACATTTCTCCACGACTCCTTCCAATCTGCTTCCAAAATCCTTTTTCAAACGCGCGCGTGCGCAAAACCTGCAAGTTCCCAACTAGCGACTGAGAAGCGAAAATACAAAACTATTACTATTTTTCTGGAACATAAACACTTTTGCGATTTTAGAGTTCACTTCCCTTAAAAGTCAATGTAATTGAAAACATGTAGAAAAGACATTTACATTTCGAAATTGACACTTTCAATCACACAGAAATAAAACAATACTTTAATATACAATTTTAACACAGAGGTGTGAAAGCCTTATCACACTCCTTCGGGGCCCGGGAGAAAAATTTCCTGCAAAGCGGGGAATTTTTCCGCACAATACTAGGAAAATACCTGCATTAAGTTCCCAATGACATATGTTCCATTGAGAGGAATTTAGTGTAAATTTTGAGCGATGTACATGTACATCAAAGAAAAAAACAAAAACAAACAAGATCATGACCAGCATAATAACCAAAATCCAAGAGTGGCCTAAAGTTTGACTCGTGAGTCAAAAAAAAATAAGTCTCAATACAAGCATAGACCTTTACAAGACAACACCAAATTAACAAGACACAAATGATGAAATTGCCCCTTTTAAAACTTAAACACTAATACATTTTCTGGTGAGTACCACAGAGACATGAAAATTTAATTTACTCAACTCACAAAAAGTTTAACTAAACAAAAAGTTTTCTTTCTTCAAAAATTTTACAATTAAAATTCTATAAATTTACTTTTCACAGAAATCAATTTATTAACTATTATCCAACCTTGCCAACAAATTACTTTAAAAGACATTTAAAAAAATTACTAATTTAGAAAATGAGACAAATTTTCAAACCAAGAATGTTGATCAGGCACCCAGGCAAGAAACAAGTCCATTAGAAAGTTGCAAACCTAGAGGTGGCGGTACCCCCAACCAATAAGTCAACAAACACCAAATGACAAAAAAAAATTTCTAAAATTTACTAGACCTTTAAATTAAAAAAAAATCATTCACACATTCATAAAATAAAACAGATAAAAATTATCAGTTATCCTTAAAAATCCTTACCAAAACTCTAATCCATCAAGTACTTAATTATCTTAAAATTACTTTAAAACATTACTGCTTATCATTAAAGTAAAGCAAAAAAAAAAATTATTATTTAAGTATTTAGAATTTTAAAACACTACTTCAACCTGATTAACATGGCACTCACATTCAGAAAGCTGCACTGGCACAGAACTTGCAGTACAGAACATTCAGCTGACTGACACATAAAGCAAATTACACAGAAGTTCAGAAATATTGGATCCATTTTAACATAGCATACAGTTTTGCAAAACATTTTGTGAAACAATTGAAAATATAATATTATGAAACATAATTGTCCATCTCACAACAATATCAGTCTTTTTTTTTTTTTTTGAAAATGTGAGAATTTCATAATCTAAACATTTTACTTTACTTTTGAGCCAATTGCTCTCTTGACATATTGCCTTAATTGACAAGTAACTTTAATGAATAAATTGGCCTCTTGGGCACAAGTCATACTTGTGTGAATTAGGAACATTTTGAGTTTTAACCCTATTTTGATGGTTTAGAAAATATCTACTTTTAAATTGTCTTGTTTCTTGAGTTGAAGAATTATCAATGTTATCATTATATGTGCTAGAAATCAATTCACTACGTCTAGGAGGTAAAGGAGTTAATCTATTAACGTGGACCAATTGCTGATTACATGGATTGTTTTTGTGTTGAATGACAAAGTTAACTTCAGTTGTTTGCTTGATAACTTCAAAAGGACCATGATTTAAAGAACTGAGTTTTTTTGATTGGCCTGGCCGAATATGAGGTGTGTAAAGATAGACCAAGTCACCAACTTTAATCTTAGGCATTTTAGCAGATTTATGTTGTTGAAGTTGTTGTGATTCCTGAGCTTCCTCAAGGTTTTTCTTAACAGTTACAAAGGTCTTTTTTAAGCGAACCTGTAAGTCATCTGAATAATCATGAGTAGATTTGTAAACTGGATATTTTACACCTGTTAAAAGAGCATCAGGTAGCACAGGGTCTCGACCAAAGACAAGATGTGCTGGGGACTCGCCTGTTGAGGCATGGACTGACGTTCTATGAGCCATTAAAGCAAATTGAATCATTCGATCCCAATCGCCCTTATCAGAATAGACCAGATTCTTTAAGGATCTAACTAACGTACCGTTCAGTCTTTCGACTAGCCCATCTGACTGGGGATGGTACGCTGAAGTATTATGTTTTTTTATGCCTAATTTCTTGTATAGATTGTTGGCGGCTTCAGAAATGAAGTTACTACCTTGATCCGTAATTAAGTGAGCAGGAATTCCATGAATACTTATAAATCTCTCTAAACAAGCGAGAATATCCTCAGTTTTAACTGTAGCAAGTGGATAAGCCTCTGGCCATCTAGTGAAGTAATCTGTAATGACAAGAATGTACTTCATCCCAGAATTCGAGATAGGTAGTGGGCCGACTACATCCATAGCCACACGTTCAAAAGGATAAGTTGTAATAGGAAATTTCTGTATTGGAGCCTTGTTGTTACGAAAACCTCTGTTTTTTACACAAGTTGTGCACGACTTCACATAATTTTCAGTCTGAGCATGCATGTCTGGCCAATAATAGTTAACTGAAATTTTTGCCAGAGTTCTTTGAAAACCACAATGTGCAGCAACAGGAGAATCATGGCAAAGCCATAGAATTTCTGAGACTAAGTCTTGAGGAATAACTACTCTCTCATTATATTGCTGTCTCTGCTTTGGATTTTTGTGTATGCAATGTAACATACCATTTTTCATGAAAAATGAAAGTTTTTGTGGGTATGGTTTTACACCTTTTTCCAGAAGATTTTTGATTTTTATACATCTAGGATCTTTCAATTGACCAATAGCTATCCTAGTTACCAGAGAAGCTTCCACAGTAGTCTGTACTTGATCTTGAGAATTTTCAACGATTGCATTTATGTTTTCACTACTATCATTATTCTGTACCACTACTTTTCCAGAAATTTTCGTAGGGACAGATTCTACAATACTTTTAGGAACAGTTTGTTTCTGAGTGTTTTGAGATTTCTTTGAAGAAGACTCATCAATACATCTCGAAAAATAGTCAGCTACAACATTATGTTTCCCCGGTTTATGAATGATTTCATAATCAAAAGCCTGCAATGAAACGATCCAGCGAGCTATGCGCGAAGTAGGATCTCTTAATTTGAAAATGAACGATAAGGATGCTTGATCACAGTAAATTTTGAAATGTTTGCCTAAGAGATAGTGCTTAAATTGCTGGGTAGCCCAAACCACAGCCAAAGCTTCTTTCTCGACTACACTGTAATTCACTTCAGCACCTTGTAATTTTCGACTAGCAAAGGAAACTGGGTGAGATAACCCATTTTCATCCAATTGCGAAAGAACTGATCCCAAAGCGTAATTAGAGGCATCTGTATGCAAAGTAAAGGGCAAATTAAAATTTGGTAATTTTAAAATTGGTTCTTGAATAAGCTTGTTCTTAAGTATTTCAAAAGCTTCCTGAGCCTCCTGACTCCACACAAACTTTTTCTGCTTTGATTTTAAAAGATTAGTTAGTGGAAGAGTAATCTTTGCATAATCTGGTACAAACTTCCTATAAAAGCCTGTCAAACCCAAAAATTGTCTGATATTCTTGACACAGGTGGGTACTTTAAATTTTTGCACTAAATCAATGTTATGAGGGTCTGGCTGAACTTTTCCCTCAGACACTCTGAAACCTAAGTACTTTATTGTCTTTCTGAAAAAGAAGCATTTTGATGGCTTTAACCTAAGACCATGTTGAGATAATTTAATAAAAACTTCTTCTAATTTCATCATGTGTTCTTCAAAAGTTTTTGATGAGATGATAACATCATCTATGTATATTCCTGATAACCCTGCCAGTACAAGAGACATTAATCTCTGAAAAGACGCTGGTGCGTTTTTTAGACCAAAAGGGGTCCTACACCATTCGTAGTGACCGGTGGGCGTGGAAAAAGCTGTTTTGTGTGAATCCTGTGGATTCAAATGCAATTGGTAGAATCCTGAAGTTAAGTCCAAAGTTGAGAAAAATGTAGCACCTGCTAAACCATCAATCAATTCACTAATGTTAGGAATTGGAAAATTTTCTGTAATAGTAAGTTTGTTTAACTTGCGAAAATCACAACATAATCTATAAGAACCATCCGGTTTCCTTACAAACAGTACTGGCGTATTGTAAGGTGAAAAACTAGGTTTAATTATTTTAGCTTCTAATAATTCTGTGACTTGTCTATTGAGTTCCCCTTGTAAATGATGTGGAACTTTGTATGGTTTCTGATAAACAGGAACAGATGTTTCCAAATTTATCTCATGTAATATGGTTTTACAACCAGACAACTCAGCAACATTCTTTGCAAAAACTTGTCTATATTTATTCAACAAAGTTGATAATTTATGTTTTTGATCTTTTTGGAGATGACTCAGGTCAAAATCTCCTCCCCAACTTTCAAAAGGCTCCAAAGGTTCACTGGAGTCCAACTCTCCCTCACTCACTACATTAACTTCAACCTCCTCAGACACCTGAATTTCCTGAACATGAGCCACTTTTCTACCCTTATTCAAATGATAAGGTTTTTCCTCTGGGTTAGCAACACGAACCCAAATAATTCCATCCTTAGGAGCTCTATATACAGCTCTAGCAATGAAGATGTGGTCATTTTTCTCTGATTCCAGAAGCAAGGTGGAATTTTCCGGAAACCCTTCTGAAAGTTTGATTTTAATAAATGATTCAGATAAAGGAGGAATTATACATTTTTGTGAATTTTTCACAATAATTGGCTCTTTAATTTTTGTATTTAGAGTTTCTTTTACTCTACATAAGTTATTAACAGTTTTAATGTTTAAGTTCTTATGCTGTGCCACTTCTTCAGTACCACCTCTAACATGATTTTGCTTTTCCCCCATATGCAAAGTAACATTCTGTGCATTTACTACCAAATCTCTAAAAGATTTGCTTCCATTTTCCAAATCGTTAATATGTACCTCTTCACTACCCAAATGTGGCACTACATTATTTTCCGAAAAATTTCTGCTCACATACTCTTCCCGAATGACCTGAGACTCATTCACTACCGGTGCTAGATCTGCTTTGCATTTGGCACATGCATTCGTATGGAACTCTTTCGGTTTACAGTCCTCTACCACACGAACATTTTTTCCACTACTCATCTGCGAGTCAGGCACAGCAATACGCTTTGCGACACTACTTAGGTTTGAGTCTGCAATTTCCGACTCATTTGCCGGTTCATGATTTGAAATCGAAAGTAAATTATTCGTACATTGATAACCAACAAAAGGAATGGAAGAGTTTGAAAACTTAAAACAGAAGTGATTATAATCTATAATAGCATTATGTTTATGTAAAAACTTGTTACCAAGGATTACATTATATGAAATAGGAGCTGGTGATTTTAACACAAAAAATTCGGTAGGGAATCTTTCTTTTCCCAAATTTAGTGAAATAGTGGCTAAACATTCAACTTTAGTATCTTGTGAACTAAAGCTACGCAAAATTGTTGGTTTGTATGTTAGCAACATATGTGCAATGGGTACAGTATTTAAAGCTTCCTCATACACTAAATTAATTGAACTACCCGTATCAATCAATATTGACACTTCACTGCTCACTAATTTTCCTTTTATAATAGAAGAAGATGACAAAGAATTTGTAATATTATGACAAATATTATTTTCCTCAAAATGTGATGTTTGCCTATCAAAAGTTTTTCTATTATTATAATTGTGCATGGGATATCTACTCTGATTCCCAGAAGAATGATTTTTGGAATTTTGCAAAGATTTATATGACTCCTTATTTTTATAATTTTGCGTTCCTTGCTTTCTATACTTCCACTCATTTGCAGACATTTGCCCTCTGTGTCTTTCACCCTGGTGATACCTAGTTCCAGGACTGGTATAAATTTTCCTACATTTTATACCGTACACATCTCTTTTTTGAAAAACCTTTTTCCAACACTGTTCTTGAACGTGACCTAATTTACCACATTTGTCACACTTTGGACGCGGTGAACGCTTTTCGTTAACTTTATCTGAATTAAACTTAAATTTTTCTATTTTACCCCTAAGAAATTCAATGTCCCTTTCCTGTTCTAACACTTTTCTTTTTAAATCTGACATACTTTCACTTTGATCTGGTGTGAGAACATATTTTTCTGGTGTGAGAACACCTTTTTTTGTAAGTACCGGATTAGTCAAGTACATAGCATTATTTTCATTTAAAATAGATTCCTCAAGAATTGCAAGTTTTCTAGCCGAATAAAAATCTCTAGGGTTTTGTGACAACACCAATCTTTTTAGTTCCGGATATAAACCATTAATAAATGAAGTTTTCAAAAGTGTTTGCCTGATTTTATTCTCACTTTCGGAATCTACATCTTCCGGAACAACCTTAAATGAAGCAGCTTCGATTCTCATCGAAAACTGTTTAACCGACTCATTTGGTCTCTGTGTAAAGTTCACGAGTGAAATTATGTTTTTAGTAACATTTTCGGTCACTTCAAAATGATCTTTCAAAATGTGAATAATTTCCTGCAAATTTTTACAATTTCTGTGCTTTGGATTCTCTTCAATCAATCTATTTGCTTCCCCCTCTAAATTCAATCTCAAACAAACTAATTTGTCACACTCACTCCAGTTTGCATGAGTGGCTACTAAATTTAACTTTTCCAAAAACTGTGACAACGAAAGCTCTGAATTTCCCGAGAATTTTGGAATATGATGTGCGAACTTAGGTGTGAAAATATGGAATGATTTTAACATGTTATCATTTACCGATGAAGCACTGTTTTGATTTGGCAAAGTGCCAGAAGAAGAATTCAGACATACCGGCGATTTATCTGATATATTTTCCTCATTAGATTTAGCTTTGTGGCTAACATTTTTAACTTTACTTCTAGAATTAACAGTATCCGACTCAGTAGCAATCTCAAGCGACAAATTCAAGGAGGAATTTAATTTTTTACTTGAATTTTTACTCATCTTACCGACATTTACTTTTTTGTTTCTAGTAATTGGAGCCATTTTGCATAACAATCAAATATACTCGTATAGTTTAACACAATATGCAATTGCAATGTTCTTAAACAGTATTTACAATAAAACCAGTTTTTATCAGATCAAATGACATAAATATGCAAACAAA
This sequence comes from Amaurobius ferox, assembly GCA_951213105.1. Classification (NCBI taxonomy): domain Eukaryota; kingdom Metazoa; phylum Arthropoda; class Arachnida; order Araneae; family Amaurobiidae; genus Amaurobius; species Amaurobius ferox. Next base: position 6,672,291 of record OX578153.1, read on the forward strand.
TCAATTTTTTTTATCAAATGGCACATATCAAATTCCAAGAACACTCGTTTTTGAGAATACCGAAAACAGAACATGGAACTCTGTTTACTTAAGAAAACACTCATTTTAGCACAACGGTAATTTTTAACCTTCAAAATTTCAATTCTTAAGAAAATTTTTAAAAATTTTAATTCTCTCAGCTCTTCCCCACTCACCGAGAAAAGTAACGGCACCAATTCTGTCGCGAACGTTTTGGTATACTCGACAGAGAAGAAAAAGTTTTGAAATCAAACACATTTATTAAACATGAAATAACAAGGCAGTTGATCGAAAACAGTGGAGTACAAGCATTTCTCGCAATAACTCAGAGTTACACTCGGTAGGGTGACCATTAAGAACACCCCTGGAGGAAGAGGAACCAAGAGAATACACATATTTTCTGATACATAAAATAAACACAATATTCCTCATATTATACTTGACATTTATATATCACATTTGTATACTTTGAACATATACGACATTTTCATATAACATCATCAATGACTTGATACTCACGAGGATTTGACAATTAACACTCTATTCGTTAGGTGGAAGACTAAATATATATAAAACTTTACCTCGTCTCTTTTAAATATAACATTTACAATTCTGTACCATGGGAAAGGATATCAGGATGGACTCTCGGCATAAACTCATCGAGATTCTTGCGCAGAACAAAATCCATAATGGTCGGGAAACTTGACTACACAACATCATGCTGGCGGAATTCGACATCTTGGTTGGTTACGGAGATTGGTTGATTCGTACCTTAGAACACAAGGAGGAGTCAGGCAAATACAAATCGCTGTAAAATGAGCTTTCCCTCTTGCTCCATTAGCGATTCAAGCCGACCAGTGAAAGAACCATTTTCTCTTTTCACAAGACTCATTATTCCATTACTACCAGGCTGATTCATTTAAAACACGAGTGACTCATCTCTGAACCGAGCCAAACGACTCTACGCACAACTTGTCGAACTATGTTACATATTTTAATCACATCCTTCCACTTTCAAAATTAATCCACCTTTTCTTAAAATTCGCGATCATACGCGAATCAAACACACACGTCTACATTTCTCCACGACTCCTTCCAATCTGCTTCCAAAATCCTTTTTCAAACGCGCGCGTGCGCAAAACCTGCAAGTTCCCAACTAGCGACTGAGAAGCGAAAATACAAAACTATTACTATTTTTCTGGAACATAAACACTTTTGCGATTTTAGAGTTCACTTCCCTTAAAAGTCAATGTAATTGAAAACATGTAGAAAAGACATTTACATTTCGAAATTGACACTTTCAATCACACAGAAATAAAACAATACTTTAATATACAATTTTAACACAGAGGTGTGAAAGCCTTATCACACATTGCACAGACAAACAGACAAACACACACACACATATACACACACACACACAGAGAGAGAGAGACGTCACGCTAAAAATAGTGTTTTCCGGTACTAGATTGCTCGAAACGGGTAGAACCGTCGAAAACTTGAGTTGCGATTTTCGACACGGATCCAATATTTTCTCTATACATCACCATGTATTGTAGGGAAAGTAATAAAAAAATATTTTTTTTAAGGAAAGTGAAGAAACACGAAGGAGAATTAAGTATATTGACGCAAGTCACGAATTTCTAGATATAATGAGCAACAGGAATACAATGACAGATGTCATGCTAGCAATAAAATACACATAGTTATGGGCCGAGTTATGCCCCGACTTGAAACTACAATCAGTAGTTTCAAGTCAGGGGCATGGCGAACAAATATGAATACAAAACAGTACAAAAGTATTTTTTACTAACCAACACAAAATGGTAATCGAATAATCGCCCATAACCAATTTTAAAATTATACAATCTGACGTGGGCAGAATATGACTTTCACTATACATAACTAAAAGGTGTTCCCGTCATATGACGGAATTAAAAATTTGCCAAGCATTGCCTCCGAATTAGTGTTATATTTATCAATTTGGTGACATTATTATCAATTTGGCGACATTTTCGTCAATATAGCACCATTTAAAAAGACTAAACAAGTTGGCGATATGTCGCCAAAATTCATCGCAGAATTTCGTCAAGCGTTACAGACAGAGAAATATGTTATTCTTATAGTAGATTCTTATATTTTTTCCAAGATATGAAATGTTCATCAATTAGTCATCAATTTTACCAATTTGACTACATTCTTAACAATTTGGCACATTTTTATCAATTTGGCAACATTTAAAAAATCTAGCCAAGTTGGCGATATTCCGCCAATTTCGACACCAAAATTTCGCCAAGTGTTACTCAGAGATAGATAGATAAACAGACAGATAAATCAAGGTGTTTGTATTGCAATGACTTTAATTTCTTTTAAATACAATAACTTTAATTAATAATGACTTCTTAAATAATGACTTCTTTGAAATGCAATGACTTTAATGTAAATGCAATGACTTTAATTTCTTTCAATGCGAAATAATGCTGGGCAAGATCCACGGCACAATGTTTTTACTTTCCCTGCAATAGATGGTAATGTATAGGGAAAGTATTGAAATCATGCCGAAAATCGCAACTCGAGTTTTCGATGGATCTACACGTTTTGGGAACTCCAGAGCACAAAAAAACTGTTTTTAGCGTGACGTCTGTGTGTGTGTGTCTGTCTGTGCAATGTATGTATCTACTCTAACTGAAAAACTAATGGGCAGAATTTCGCAAAATTTGGTATGTAAATTTTTCATGGGTGACCCTGGTGCTGATTAGATTTTTGTACGATTCGGAATAAAAAAGACAGTGCCCTTTTTTTTTCCTTTTTAACACTTTACAGCAAAGTTGAAAAGTGTTTATGACTTTGTTCATTCTGTCTGTCTGTCCGTCAGCCCGTTATCACGATAACTGCCGTAAAAATGACTTCATCAAAATGAAATTTTAGTATGTTGTTCAGACGATCTGTGAGACCTATGGGAATATAAATGAATAACATCATCCAATTAGTTATGAATTGAACCCGGGTTGAAAAACTGAAATACATTGAACCCTATATGACCAAATTTTTCAAACATTTCTTAAGCGGATTTAAAATTCACAAATTGCTTCGGAAGTTTTAGGAAATATTCAAATTATCCCAAAAATATATAAAAAAAATTTCAGCAAAATATATTCGATAGTTTTTTAAATAAAAATTAAAATAATAATTACACCTTTTATATGAAGCGATCACGTGACCATTATATAAAGAGATCACGTGACCCACTACAAAAGAAAATACGGCATCCATCTTGTGTCAAATCCTGATTTTTAAATTTCCATTTAATTCATATTTAGTGTTGTATCCGTCCTAAAACCGCTTTATTTTTGCTTAAATTCTGCGCATCTACATACTGAAACAACGCAATTACAATATATTTGAGTTTAAATGATCATCCAACTTTGATTATTTCTGCAACGAAGCCTAATTTTCACTTATGGAGAATGTAAACACCAAAAAATGTAGAATGAGTTGTATAAGAATTGCTACATTTCTTTAACGCAAAATTATTTAATTCATGGAGTCTGCAATATAGCTGATATGAATGAAATATTCATTCATTTTACACAGAGAAGGACGATTTTTTCGATGAAGTTTTGAGCATAGAGTATAATTACTTGTACCTCCATGGTTTTAAGTTTTGAAATAAAATAAATTATTACAGTATTGTGATGAATGAAATGAAAAGAAAAAAGTTTGTGAATGAAATATAATTGCATATAAGGCAGTGAATGAAAGACAGGCGTGTTATATTTCGATGACGTCATTTGAATAAATTTTATTTGTTTTCGATGAAGTTTTCAAATATAATAAATTATTGTAGTATTGTGACAATTTTAAAAATATTCCCCAGGAATGCATCGAATTTTAGAGATGCTTAAACTAGGCAATTTACTTTTCAATGCCGTCATTTGAATGAAGTTCATTTGTTTTCGATGAAGTTTTCAAATATAATAAATTAATGTAATATTGTGATAATTTTAAAAACATTACCGAGGAATGTATCGCATTTTAGAGATGTTTAAACTAGGCAATTTATATTTCAATGCCGTCATTTGAATGAAGTTCATTTTTTTCGATGAAGTTTTAAGTTTTCAAATATAATAAATTAATGTAATATTGTGATAATTTAAAAAATATTACCGAGGAATGAATGTATCGCATTTTAGACATGTTTATATAAAATTGCACTGAAGTTGGAAAGTGTTTCATAATCAATGCTTTATGCATGATTGATCTTTCTTGTTCTTTTCTTTTCTTTTTTTGAAATGGCCCTCAAAAATTGTCAAAATCTAAAATAAACAAGAAAGATCAATCATGCATAAAGCACAGATTATGAAACACTTTCCAACTTCAATGCAATTTCATTTAAACATCTCTGAAATGCGATACATTCCTCGGTAATATTTTAAAATTTATCACAATACTACATTAATTTATTATATTTGAAACTTAAAATTTCATCGAGAAAAATGAACTTCGTTCAAATGACGTCAATTAAATATAAATCGCGTGGCTGCTCGGTAATGTTTTTAACATTCTCATAATACTACGATAATTTATTATATTTGAAAACTTCTTCAAAAACAACTGAAATTTATTCAAATGACGCCATCGAAATATAAAACGCCTGGCTCTCTCTATAAAAGCAGCATTTCATTCATAAGCATTTTCCCATTCATTCCATTCATCACAATACTATAATAATTTATTTTATTTAAAAACTTTATTTTATTTAAAAGACCACGGACGTACAAGTAATTAAACTCTACGCTTAAAAATTTCTCGAAAAAAATCGTCCTTCTCTCTGTAAAATCAATCTATTTTTCATTCATATCAGCTATGCAGACTCCATGAGCTAAATAATTTGGCGTTAAAAGAAGTGCAGCAATTCTTATACAACCCATTCTACATATTTTGCTATTTACATTTTACATAAGTGAAAAATAGGCTTCGTTGTAGAAATAATCAAATTTGGATGATCATTTAAACTCAAATATATTGTAATTGCGTTGTTTCAGTATGTAGATGCGTAGAATTTAAGCAAAAATGAAGCGGTTTTAGGAGGAATACAACACTCAATATGAATTAAAAAGAACTTTAAAAATCACGATTTTGAGACAAGATGGATGCCATATTTCATTTTGAAGTGGGTCACGTGATCTTTTCATATAATGGTCACGTGATCTATTCATATAATGGTCGCGTGATCGCTTCATATAAGATGTGTAATTATTATTTTAATTTTTATTTAAAAAACTATTGAAAATATTTTGCTGATTTTTTTTATATATATTTTATGGGATAATTTGAATATTACCTAAAATTTTCGAAGCAATTTGTGAATTTTAAATCCGCTTAAAAAATGTTTGAAAAATGAGGTCCCATAGGGGGTCAATGTATTTCATTTTTTCAACCCGGGTTCAATCCAAAACTAATTGGGTGATATTATTCATTTGTATTCCCATAGGCCCCACAGACCTTCTGAACAACATACTAAAATTTCATTTTGATTAAGTCATTTTTATGGCAATTATCGTGCTAACGGACAGACAGACAGATAGACAGATAGACAGACAAAATAAACAAAGTCATAAACACTTTTCAACTTTGTTGTAAAGTGTTAAAAAAAATTACGTATGCCCAAATGTACCGATTAAATGCTTATTTTATACGTAATTATTAACGATCAAGAGATGAAAAGAATAAGATCAACTTCATTATATATAGTATTTTCCGAATTTTTGCTACGCCGACATTGAAAATCCAGTTACCAAATAAATGCGAATATTGAATTAAAAGTGCAAATTCAGTGTAATTTCAAATAATTTTGCATGTTATTTTGCGCAATTAAAACTCAATTTAATGAAATTTTAAAGAAATAAAGAGAAAATGAATTTGAGTTAGTATGGAAAGTCATACACTGGCCACATCAAATCTTTATACTTCCAATACTCCCTTTTGATCACTTATGAAAACGTAAAATCAACTAAATGGTTCCCACCCTCCCGCAAACTATGATCACACATCAGGACTTTTCCTATCTCCGCAAAGCAGGAGAGAAGAATAAAAGATTTAAAAACTCTCTGCGGAAGATCTTCCCGAATGCCAAAAACCCACCCATTATGCGCAGCTCGTTTACCCCTCTTTAAAATGGATCTGATCCAGAGAAGGGGAACCCGGGTTCTCCGTCGAAGTGCAAACAGTCCATTATGACGATTGAATGCGATCACTTAAAAAATTACAAAAATTAAAATTACTTATGAAATCGAAAACATTTTTTTATTTTTTTGTTAGAATGCTGAAATATGTTGAGACAGTTTTAGCCAATTTATATAAGTGTGCTAATCTTAGTTTGTATAAAACTGTGGGGTCCTTCCTCGATCTCTCCAATGGTGTCAAGATGGAAACTCTGTGAGGAACTCTCTAAGAATTCGATTTGTGTGAATATCGATAAAAATCGATGTAAATTGTGGTAAAATATAAAATAATTAAAAAACTAATTTGACATTAAAATAAAATAACGCCAAAGGTGCATCTATTCGGGTACTAAAGTACCTATGTAACAAATTCCATGATCTTGCGACGCCTAGATGTCCCGCTACAGACCGCACCCATACAGAGACATTTCCTGTTACTATGTAATGAAAAAAAAAAAAAAATACATCGTTTATAGGTAAATTCGGGATTTTAAAACATGTCCATATCTTATTTTTAACATATATGATTTCTTAAATGAAACTTAAATGAAAAATAAATGCATTGAAAAAATGACTACACACATTGGCATTGTGAGTATGATAAAAAAGACAAAATGAACTCTCAATCCATATACATGTAAAATTATTCTGCATATAAACTGCAAAAAAAAAAGAAATTAATAGCCCGTAATTGATTATTTTTTTATAATTGTGTTAAAAGTTGTACATATTTCAGTCGTAAGTAAACTTACATCACATTAAGTTACTGAAATCAAAACTTCTACGCGTTGTTGCATAATAGCTATGCTTGAATTTTATTTATTAAGTTAAACATTCTTCTTTTAGCGTTCATTCTGTCTTATATGTCATTATATCCTGCTTTATATGCCATTATATCCTGCCTTATATGCCATTATATCCTGCTTTATAGAACATTATGTTCTGCTTTATATGCCATTATATTCTGCCTTATATGCCATTATATCCTGCTTTATAGAACATTATATTCTGCCTTATACGACATTATATCCTGCCTTATATGCCATTATATCCTGCTTTTTATAACATTATATCCTGCTTTATATAACATTATATTCTACCTTATATGCCATTATATCCTGCCTTATATAACATTATATCCTGCCTTATATGCAATTATATCCTGCTTTATATGCCATTATATAATGCTTTATATAGAATTCTATTCTGCCTTATATATCATTCTATCCTGCCTTATATGCCATTATATCCTGCTTTATATGTCATTATATCCTACCTTATATGGCATTACGTCTGGTCTTATATGATTTATAAGACTTGTTTTATATGATCATAGTGCCATTACATGAAGCATATATTAATAAAGATATCATATCTACTGGCATACATGTCACATCTACTAGCATAAAAAACGTATGAGCAAACAGAATAATTCCTTCCCCCCCCTCCCCACAGTTATAATATTTGTATATCTAGTTTTCATATATATATAATAATAAAGAAGAAGAGGAGAGCTTAGACCGCTCAAGGTGGAATATATATATACGGTGACCATATTTTCTGGAAGAAAATAAAGGACAAAATTTGGCATTTGTTCCAACTCATTTCCAAATGAGTTTTGGGACTTTGGCTGTAGTCTTAATAATGCATTTTTTGCAACTTTATACACCTCATCCATGGGGAGGAGGCTGTAGCTCGGTAGCCCACCCCACTCCAAGGTGTCTGCATAATTTAAATCTAAAATAGTCCGGAATAATTTTTAAAAAATTCGAAAATATAATTATCAAATTTTAAAAAATTATATACGTAGTAAACATATATTTTTAATTGTAGTAGTAATGAATTACAATTGATTGACATTGATGAAGTAATAAAAATTAAAAATTTATACATTTAATATTTCTCCAATGAATGGATTTTTTTTTTTTAAGAGAATGTAATCTGATTTCAGAAAATCATAAAACTGTAGATCTAGTAACAGTAATCGCAATAGTAATTCATCTGATAGTTGCATTTTGTGTAAAGGCAAGCTCCCAGAGTTTAAGCTTAAATTGCGTTTTTCCACTTTGCCAAGAATTATATATGGTTGAAAATATTTTCTCAGTTGGAGCATTTGATCAATCCTTCATAAAAATAAAGGAAAAGTGAAAGTTTTGAAAATAAATAAATAAATATAAAGGACAGATACTTGATAAAGGGACAGTCCTTTAAAATAAAGGACGTATGGTCACTGTAGATATATATACCACACTATATCAAACACTATAAAAATGCTCTTCACCGGCACTGCTTTTTATACGTCGCAAATAAAAAGCGATATTCTTAAACTATACTTATTAAAATATATAAAACCCTGGTTATTAAAATATTTAATACATAAAATTTACTCAGTCAAAATATGAGATGTACTATATTTTTCTCTTCAATTAACTATGACCAATCATTAAAAGAATATTAATGAAAAATGGATAAAGAACATATCATTTTCATTTAATTTTTAAGCAAAAAATCAAAACATTCTGTTGCCATTCATCACTGCAAATATATTGATTTTATAATAAAGGAGTTGACTTACCGGCTATCCTCAGCACCGCACGATCAGCTGGATCAAGTTGTAGGATGCTGAGAGGTTTATCCTTCATCCATTCAGATAAACTTTCTTGAAATACGTTGGCATCATGCACCACACCATACCACCCCCACAAACAATACTCCGACAGCGGTACAGTAGTCATCCTACCTACACAGTACTGTACTGTTCGATCATAATATATTTTGTGGAATGCATTTTGAAACGTTATATGTCATCTTCCGTCGTGAATGTGATGTCGGCTGTGTAACATGGAATATAAATTATTCTATAACAACGTATTATCTTTCTTGGAGATTTAAGCATTCGATTCCTGCTTTTATTTAGGGTTAATAACGTTCGAAATTCGTATGGTTCGTTCGATCGCGTGTACTAAGCTCCCAGCCTTCTGAAAAACACCTCGTTTTGAATCGCAAAGGAGGGTTGCCCGCTGGCGGATGAAATTCACCGCCAATATCGCCTAAGGTTACGCCAGTGGCGATCTCATGCTGTGATGATGTCATTCGGATGAGTTATCGGGTTCAGTGATGCACCTGGTGTATAAACAAACGGGAGAAAAGGTAATTCGCGGTCTACTCGCTCCACATAACGTCCCACTGCGGTTTGGGATTCTAAGCCTTTCCGCTGCATCATGAATATGAAAGAATTTTGGCTATGTTTATGAGGTTTCTTAGGATGTGCTTCGAAAAGCTCTGTTTCTCAACCACAGGTCCTCGAATCGACACTGGTTTTCTCAGGGCCGTAGCCAGGCACACACCCGAGGTATACTCAGCTACCCCTGATAAAAATTTTGAATTTTTAGCAGTGATATGAAATTTCATATAAAATGTCATTCAAATTTTGCATACAAAATTTCTTTGAGAGTTTTTTTATAAATTACTTTATTTTAAAGATTTTTTTTTAATTTAGCTGAACTTGTAGTTATACCGATGATCAATTTATTTACATATTTAATTTACAAATATTAAAAAATTATGTCAATAGTATTTAGGATACTTTTGTATTATTACGGGTTTCACTGCTGTACATTATAGAGTCAAAATCAACTGATAAGTAGTTAAGAGTTCATATTAAGCGTTAACTTATATTAACTTTAAGAATTTTTCTACGAATTATTAACAGCTTTACTACTAGTTAATGCTTACATTAAAATCAATTATAATTATTATATATTAATATTGATGTATAGTAGCTATATAGATATTAATAATCGACTGTTAGCGTGCAAATATAAATATGCAATTATTTGTTAATAATTCATATGGATTGAAATATATAATAGTAACTATTGTGGTTTATAAATGCTAATGGTTAATTGTGTTTATGTGAGTCCCTCCTTCAAGACTGTTAAGCCCCCCCCCCCTTGAATTCCTCTTCATCCCCTCTTCAGCTTCATCTGTGGCATTTTTAACTGCACCACGAAATGTCAGCCCATAGAACCGTTAGTAACAATTTTCCCAATAATCTATTTAGAACGGCAAATTTCATTTACATCTGTTCAAATTTCAAAAATTAAATTTTTACTTTTTGACAAGAATTTTTACTTTTTGACAGAAAAAAATATGCCTAATGTGTCCAGCATATAACTTTCCCTACAAATTTCAGTATTATAAAACATATATCTTTCTTGTGTCTCAGATTGTTGTTATCACTTAGGATAAGTATGCCAAATTTCGAAGAAATCAACTGATTCTTTCAAGAGATACCACGCCCCCTGTGTGGGAATGTCAAATTTATAATATCTCGAGAACAGCCTATTATATCCCAAATTAATTTCATTTCGTTTCGGGTAAAAAGTACTAAAAATACCCCCCTCATTTGATAATAATTATCATATTTAAATTTTCATGATCCTCTCCATGTGACATCCAAACTTGTAACATCTTGAGAATGATGCATGGTATTGTTCTCTTAAATGACGGTATATTCGCTTCTAAATGAATAATTTAATTATAGTAAAAATTGCTAAACAAATAATGTCACTATTTGTTTAGCAATTTTTACTGTAATTATTTATATAAATTTTTTTTTTTTTTTTTGGAAAATGTTTGAAAAATTGCAGGCCTTGCCCTTGCACAATCTCCTTGTAAATTAATAGGCCTTGTCCGTTTGCTGATTGATCAATAACAGTTATCGGTTTATTAATTTTCGAGAAACTCAGACCAGGGGAAAGCCTTCCATTTTTGGAAATTTTTATTTCGAAAATAAAACTAAAAATGTCATAAAAATGAGAATTATAATAAAAAGGTTCTTTTTGTGGGATTTTATTTTAATTTAAAAAATAATAACTTCAATTGTACGACACTAACATGTGCCTTTCTCCATATAATAAGTGTTTTGGACTTAAATTGAAAAAACAAAAATTATAAACTAATTTACATTTAATTTTTCTTACGATATCTAAATTTATCTAAAGATCCAAATACTTTTTTAGTAAATACTAGGGGGCTCTGCCCCCTGCTCGCCCAACCCCCTTCGGGAGGCTTCACCTCCTACTCGCTGCGCTTGTAGAGCTCGCTTCATATCTATCTTTCCTAAAAATTCTACTTTCAAAAATCTCTTTTCTTTCCCTGCCTATTTTCCGCAGGAGCTAAAAGAAGGGATTTTTCTTAGCCCATGGAATCCAAAAACTGAATTCTTTGATTCTGAGCTCGCTTCGCGAGTAATTTCATGCCAAAATTTACCAAATTTCATATTTTTGTATGCTATAGATTTTACGGTACTAGACAGAGAAATCGCTATAGACGTGCCGATACGAAAACAAAAGTTCACTTCAGAAGTGCATAAAAAGTAAAATATCTGAAAAACTACATCGAAATTAAAAACAGGGGCTCCGTTCTGGAAAAATTCATCCATGCAGGAATCATCCATTCATCCATGTATTCATTACTTGGATGAATGGATGAATACATGGATGTAATTCATCCATTCATCCAATTCATCTATGCCTGCAAAAATTCGTGGTCTTGCTATTGTTAGTCTATCCAGGACGCGAACTCGCAGCGCAAATATTTTGTCTTTGACTTTGACGTTAAATGTTCCTTAAACTACAATATATATCAAAAAACGATTTATTTCAGTGTTTTTCCCAAAGCTTTTTCTACAAGTGTACTAAATTTCATATTTATATATGCAATAGATTTTGCTGTACGAAGCAAAGATTCTCGAGAAACGAGAAATTTTTAAAAAAAGCGACGGAGGCATCGGCAGCTACTGCTATATAGAGAGATAAGTCACATATTTGAATATTCATCTTGTGTTGCTACTGCTGAAATCTTTGATAGCTTTAAATATAGATTTTATTATGTTGCTAATTAAATTTATGACAGTTTTAAATGTTTACTTTATCATACTATTGAATATAGTATAAAATTTTATTTTCACGAAAATTTTTGATTTTGGAGATTTTGATGCCAATATAGGTTTTAGGACTTCCTGAACACGATTTGACTGTTTTTAGAGTGATGTTCGTCTGTCGTCTGTCTGTGATCGATTTCTTGTTGTTGTTGAGACCCAGACCGTCCGACCTACCAGAAAGGTGTAAGGTAATTGCTTGAACGGCCGGGAAGTGCCACCCAATTTAGATCGGAACCCAGTGGGGGAGGCATCCACAGGGACCGTACCCTCCTTCCCTTACCACCAACCTCTAGGAAGGACTTATGGACCCACATGTTTAACGTGATCGTACTCCGCATTAACACGGCGGCAGTTGTGACAACGTGCAAATCCAGCGCGCAAACCACCGGGCTACCGCGCCCGAAAGGTGCCAACAGCACGCGGTCTTCCCAGATAGTCACCCACTCAAGTACTAACCGCACCCGATGCTGCTTGACTTCGGTGATCTAACGAGAACCGGTGTTATCAGCACGGTACGGCCGTTGGCCCCGGTCGATTTCTTGTGTAATAGCTACCACATATATTAATAGATTTTCACGATTTGGGTTAACGAAAAATATAGAACTAGATAAATTTTTTTTAAATTCGAGTGAAAACTTTAAAATTTATCGAAATTTTATATTTGCTTAACATAGTAGAATTGGAGAAAATTTGAAATAGTAAAGGATTAAAGGGTTGTTTAGGGTTCAATGGTCATGAAACTTAACAGTTCCAATCATTGTAGGGGAAAATAGCCGCCATACAATTTTTGTGTTTGTGGTGTTATTAGACTTTAACGTTTTAGGCTTTTTGACGTTTTAGTTTAAAATGAAGGGTAAGATCATTTGTCCCAACAATACAGATTTTTCAGTATTTTCCTTGTAAAATTGCAAAAAAAAAAAAAAAAAGGTTCAGAAGTTACTTAAAAATGGATTCTGGAAATCGAAAATCGAATTGAGTTACATTCCCGTTTATTGTCTTGTGCTACCACTAAAGAAAACTTCGATATTTTAAAATATTTGTTTTGTGCTGTTATTAATGAAGTATTTTAATTTTAATATTATTTAAAATAGCACTTTGAGCGAATAATTTTACCCAAATTTAACTAGGTAGGGTTCTGACAGTAATCATTATGATCCAAAATGTGCATATTTCGAGGTATTTAAAAATAAATAAATAAATATGAAGGTATTGCCCTATGGATACGGTTCAAAGCTTGTTGGAAAGAACAAATTTCAATCTTTCCGATGATGTCAAGGTGGAAATGTTTGATTGTTCGATTAATGGCTTTGAGTGTTTTTGATCACTAAGAAACCAATTTGTGTGAAAATCGCAAAAAAATGTGCTTCACATAAAATAGCTAAAAAACTAATGCGAAGCGAATTAATAAAATATAAACCTCGCCTAGAAAAAAATAAAACACTCTATTACATCTATCGTCTTGGGAGTTCAGCTAGCCCAGCATCGAATTTCGCGGTTGTCTGAAGCTTATATTTTCCGCTACAGACGACACACACACATATATACACACAAACAGAAAGACAAACATTTTTATTATACCTAAATTTGTTAATCTTCAAAGAAAAAATCACTTGTTGGAAACATCAGATTTTTTTTCATTCAAACTAGTTCATATTCCTCTAACAACGAATGGTTGAATGCATACAACATACAACAACAGACGACACGCATCAAATACAACCACCGGGCCTGGGCGTTACCTCCCTGTTATTCTTCCATCCCATATAGCTTTCTTTCACAGCCAAACCACCATCTGTTGCACTGTCACTTTCCATAGGGCACACGTGACCTTGAAAGAAAGCACCTCAGTCAGGAAGAGATGTCGATTTGTTGTTTTAGTTCTTGTGTTTCCCATTCACTCTTTTCTATTGAGAGAAATGCCGAAGTAGCTCACCTTACCTGTCGTTTGATGTCTTGTTTCGTAAAGGTGATGAATAGGATGAGGAGGGAACAATGAAGAATAAAAATGTTGGGTGAACTTTTATTTTTTATCGAGAAGATTCGTTCATTTATTTCGCTGTTAATATTCTTTGCAATTCAATATTTGATGTTGGATAAATTCAGGGCTGTAGCCAGAAACGACATGCAAGAGGTGCTGGAATTACATTCAGGGGACGGGGGATTCAACAGTCTTGAAAGAAGAGGGGGCACATTAATATTTTTTGGGGCGAGGAGGGGGGGGGCACCAAACTATTAAATTTTAATCTTTAAATACATTTCTCTATTAAAAATATTTTAATTAACTATAACTAAATGCGGTACATTTTATTATTGAATACCATCATTATTATATGTTATTGAGTCCAAATTTATGTACTACAAAGCCTACTAATTAGCATCTGTAAACCCTAATAATTAATATTATATAATAAATAATGTACCCACCTCCCAGGAGGTTAAGCATGATAGTTATATAAAATAACAAATTAAATAAATTTGATTCCTATAAATAACCGTGAAAATTGCTTGCAATCCGTGTACATCGGCTCAACGGGCGTGATACGTCCCTTCCCCTAAATAATAATAAAAAAAAAAAAATCCATCACTTGCGGAGATTCTGCATTACACATTAACGGGTACAATTCAAATCTAAATTTCAACAATCTCAGACCAATTTATATATATATATATATATTAAATATATCTTCCGCAAACAACGTCATTTTATATTTCCAATAGAGCAATTTACATGACGTTTCCTGGGTCCTAAATAGGCCGACGCTACTTACAAGTAATTAAATTAGAGCCCATTATTTATATAATACATTCATACATTAAATTGCAAGCTCTCCGAAAAGAAAAAATCACTTCTGGAGCGGAAGCTTACTTTCACTTTCCTTACAACACATGATAATATACAGGGTGTCCCAAAAAGCTTGAAATGCGCTTTAATTCTTTACCTGTTGGAAATAAGTGGGTAATGTAAATTGCAAAAATGTTGAAAGTAAGGTAGGGAATAAAACTACGTTAATGAAATAGTCCTCTCATTCATTTTCAAAAAGTTACACTTCTTTTCATACGACCCCCTTAGACAAATTGGATCAATCAGAAAATTTTTATTTTTAATGCAACAAGATCATTAAAAAAACCCGCATATAACCCGCATGTTGTTGTTGTTGAGACCCAGACCGTCCGACCTACCAGAAAGGTGTAAGGTAACCGTTTGGACGGCCGGGAAGTGCCACCCAATTTAGACCGGAACCCAGTGGGGGATATAAACCACATATGGCGATGCGAAAGAACATTTTTCACTTTAGAAGTGCATAAAATGTTTTTTTTTTCCAATGGCCAGGCACTAGACTTTTTGTCATTCGTCCTATATTCGGCCGGAATTGTGAGCCATTTCGTCGTCCTAAGACGTTGCCCCAGGCGCACCAGAGGGGGGCGGAACACATTGCGCCCACATCACACAACATCTATGTCTTACGTGGGACTTAAACCCACAACGCGGCGGCCGAACGATCGCTTTGGAAACGCTCGCCCTGACCGTTCGGCCACCGCGCCGACATAAAATGTAAAATATCTTGTAAACTACATCAAAATAGAAAAGCTCCAGCCTGCAAAAATTCAACTATGTAGGTATCTGCCTGGAAAAATTCGTGGTCTAGCTATTGTTAATCTACCCAGGAAGCGAACTCGCAGCTCAAATTATTTGTCTTTGATAATAAATGTGTCTTAAACTACAATATATATCGAAAATCGGTTTATTTCAGCGTATTCCTCAAATCCTTCTCTACAAGTGTACCAAATTTTATATTTTTATTTTCTATAGTTTTTGCGGTACGAAACAGATAAATTTGTCAAACAGCGGAGGCGGCTACTTTTGTTTTTAAAAAAGACAGATTCGTATACGGAGAGCTGGTATACCGCCACGTCAGTCTTACTCGGCGAAAAGAGAGCAATCTTAATAATTTTGTTTCATGCTGCTTATACAGTATTTTATTCACAAAAGAATTAATTTATAACTGTCAAAATGATTGAATTGACTTGAAATTGAATCAGAGAATGTGAATGAGTTGTGAGATGGGCGGAGAAGTGTAATTATCTAGGCTGGTTTTTCCGCTCAAAGAAAAAAACTAATATCACTTTTCTACGAGGAAACGCTCCTTCAGATATTCAACGTGTCATACGTCAAATCATGATACATGGCATCTCAGTTTCTCAAGTTGCAAGGGCGACGACCTGCTTTTCACTTAAGACTTGCACAGTCCACCAGGGCATGACTAACGCAGGAACATCCGGGCAGCTGCCCTGAGCCCCTGCATTGGAGGGGGCTCCAAATTAAACAATTGCAACATTGAAAAATTAACGACTGCTTCCTGAAAAATATATGCCATCAGAATAGGTTTTCTCAGCAAGGCGCGACAGTCTAGTGGTTAGCGCTTCAAGTTCGATCCCCGCTTCTTCCCAAACTTGCAGTGTTCATGCGGAGTACGATCCCGTTAAACATGTGGATCCGTAAGTTCTTCCGAGAGGTTGGTGGTAGGAGAAGGATGGTATGGTCCCTATGAATGCCTACCCACTGGGTTTCGGTCTAAATTGGGTGGCATTTCCCGGCAGTCCAAACAGATACCTTACACCTTCGCGTAGGTCGGACGGCCTGGGTCGAAGAAGAAGAGGTTTGCTCAGCAATAATATTCATTTTGGAGATATATAAAGCCGTACTAATCCTAGATTTAGGGTATGTTGGCTTCTTGGTTAAGATGAGAAAGTTAACAGTCTTTCATCTAAATATGTAAGAGCTTTATTTTTTTATAACTTTCTCAGTGCAATTATGTTTTTGAATTAAATATTTCTGTTCATTTTATATATATTGAGAAGTGGAGGGGGCCTCCAAAGGAATATCTGTCCCGGGTCTCAGTTAAGCTAAGTCGGGCCCTAGAGTACGCTTCAACGATAAGAGCTTTCAATCCCGTCCTATTAGCTCAACGGTAGAGCTTCGGTTGGCCAGGACGAAGATCGTTGGTTCAATTTCTGGTTGAGGCAGCACGGTTCTTTACAAAGTTCATAGTAAAGATCCTGCCCAAGGCCGTTTTGGACCATAAGTAAAACACTCAAAGGCTGAGGGCCCATTTTTCTTGCTCTCAATGTACCTCTTTCTTACTGTAAAAGTTTCATGAGGAACCCTAGCATTTACTTTTGCCTAAGGGCCATGGCAAGGGTTAAGGCTGGCCTACAAAGGTTTACACGCGTCGGAATCTCAGGATTTTACCCGATCTAGTTCGAGTCGATGAGATCACAATTTAGCTATAATCTATCCCAAACTGGATACAAATTGTAGACCTCACTACGAACATGGATCACGCCCGTCCTCCTCCGTATTTGAATTTTATCTGTGTATAAAGTTTTCCATATCTTCTCCTCCCCTCAAAATACATTAGGGTCCGGTTCTCCTTTGAGTTCCCCCACCCCAATCCAGCAAGGTATTTAGAAAGCCAATCCAGTAATACTCCCCCCTGTAGACTGGACCGTAGATATCTAAAAAATAAAGAATTATATAGGATATTTACAGACTGGACGGCCCTGTAGGATGATACTTTTGCATGTAGAACCCCAGCGCTATTTAGAATAGCATGTCCTTCCTCTGATCCGATTTCCCTAAATATCCTTGTCTCTCGCGTTTACCGGTTAAAATCGTACCAAATTTTATTTAAATCACTCAATTTTTCTCTTGATATACGGGGTTCCTTAAACACCCTAATAACGTTGTAAGGAACGGCCCATGAGTCTACACGTTAGGTCTATCTATGGTCTATCTATCGCCATACCCGACCGAATGAAAGGGGTTGCAGTGCCTCTAGCAGAAAAGTTAGGATAACGAATTCGGCCACAAAGCGAGACAGACGGAAAAGTCAATTACAAAGTTGTATAGAGGATTATCTAATGAGTAGAAATCGACATCAGGAATACACTAAACGAATCTATGAAAGGTGATAAAAACCTAACTGAGGCTTGGGGCAGACATTCCTTCGTGTACCGCCTCCACCTGTGGACATATATAAAATAAACAGATTTTTTTTTTTCAAAAACATTATTGCGTTCTAGAGAAAGGTATAAAAAATGAATATATTACATATTTTAATGGAATTTAAATTACTAGCAACTTTTTCATTATAACTAAGAAACCAACATGCTCTAAATCTTGAATTAGTACGGTCTTATATATCATCAAAATGAATCATTTCGCTGAGCAAACTTATTCCGATGTCGCATTTTTTCCCAGGAAGCAGTCATTAATTTCAATGTTTCAGTTGTTTAATTTGGGGCGCCTCGAACGCGAGGGTCAGGAGCTGCTGCCCCGCACGCCCCTGTGTTAATCAGTGCAATTGACCATTTTAATAAGAGAAGAGATTATGTAGGCATGCCTAACCCGTGCCCTAGTCAGGCCCTGAAAAAAGGCATATCGTCAGGTACTGTAACACGCTACACCTTCAATATTTATCAGAGCACTCGGTAGTATTCTTTCTCGAATTTAAATGTGCATTGTTACTAACAAAGGGCATTTTGAATACGCTGTACATTAGATGTCGGTGCATAGATAATATTTCTGAGTAGAACAGCTATTCATATTAAGTCATTTGTTTGAACTATAGAAAGTTGCCAAAAGTGTCCCATTTCAATTGATGTGATGTTAATTGAATGCCAAAAACATTATGCTATGGATCTTGTTATGAATTCTTCTTATGAATTCCGTCTTCTCACTGAAAGAACTAAAATCATTGCATTATGTAGGGAAAGTTATGTACTGCCCACATCAGATATTTCTAAATTGAGGGTGTTGTTGTTGTTGAGACTCAGACCGTCCGACCTACCAGAAAGGTGTAAGGTAACTGTTTGGACGGCCGGGAAGTGCCTCCCAATTTAGACCGGAACCCAGTGGGGGAGGCATTCACAAGGACCGTACCCTCCTTCCCCTACCACCAACCTCTCGGAAGGACATACGGACCCACATGTTTAACGTGATCGTACTCCGCATGAACACGACGGCAGATGTGGCAGCGTGCAAATCCAGCGCGCAAACCACCGGGCTACCGCGCCCGAAATGTGCCAACAGCATGCGGTGATCCCAAATGGTCACCCACCCAAGTATTAACCGCGCCTGATGCTGCTTGACTTCGGTGATCTAACGAGAACCGCTGTTTTCAGCAATGTAGGGTCGTTGGATCTAAATTGAGGGTGTATAGAATTTGAGTGTCATATAGAGCAATTTGCAGGGAATTAATAGACGAAATGTTATTACCATGGTGGTAACATTATGGTATAACATGGTATATTATATATGTATATTACATATTATAATGTATATATTATATTATATAATATTATATTGTATTATATTATATATGTATATATTATACATGTATATTATATATATACATGTGGTATATTATGGTGGTAACATGGTTGTAAGGCGTTAAAACTTCATATTTAAAAATGCCAATATCGTTTGAGACAATTACTTAGGTGGTGCTGGGATAAGATAAGTAGTCCTTCATGTATGCATTTCTATGGCAAAAGGCCCAAAATATTTATTTAAACTCTCAATTTGGTAAGAAATAAATTATTAGCACAATGCAAAGTAGAATTGAAACAATAAACATTTTCCTACGTATTCAAAATTATTTTACCTTTCAATTTATTGTTATCTCTCTGTATTCTATACTCAATCCTACAACTATGAAAAAATATTGGTTAATTTTACTCATAATTAGGGAACCCTTAATTGAAAAATAATCAAAAATACATATACTAAATATGTTTATTATTACTAAATATATACTAAATATATACTAAATATGTTATTACCATGGTGGTAACATTATAACATAGTATATTATATATGTATATTATATATTATAATGTATATATTATATTATATTGTATTATATTATATATGTATATATATACATGTATATTATATGGTATATATGGTATATTATGGTGATTAATATTTATTAATAATTATGAATAATATTTATTAATATTTATTAATAATATTTATTAATAATATTATTAATAATAATATTTATTAATAATTATTAATAATAATTATTATTAATAATTATGTAATATTTATTAATTAATTAATTAATTATTTAATAATATTAATTAAAAATTATATATTATATAATTATATAATAATTATTATAATAATTAATAATAATTAATAATAATTATTAATAATAATATTTATTAATAATATTATAAATACATTAATGGTATATTATGGTATATAATGCGTTCTGTTGTGTCAAGTAACAGCAGCTATTTCCTGACAACAACTAGATATAATTCTCAAAGCATTGAGGCATTTTCAAACGTTTCATCCATAGGAGTTTTATCTCTTTCTTTCTAACTCCATGGTTGTTACACTACAGAACTAAAGCTCCGATATAAAATATTTTGCCCCTCTACTGATATACTCTCCTGCGACTCTATTGATTTGGGGTTACACTAATTAGATCAATTTTGACAATAAAAACATCTAGTCCACAAAATGACAGACACAGGAATGTGATATTGTAAGCATGAGGAAATTACATTAACATGAACCGAATACGGGTATTCAATACCGTAACAAAATTAAAAACTGGTATTTGTATATATATATATATATATATATATTATTTTAAAAACCGGAATACCGATACTGATACTGGTATTTGTGGATTTCTAAATATTAATATTTTGCTAACGGAAAAAAGTTGGAGAAATTTAAGAAAACCAAGGGATATAATTGCAATTTAATGCAAACATATTTTTTTACCAATCTAATAAAACATGTACATAAAAAAATGACCATAATGAAATTAAAAATACATCTAATTCACAAATTGACTGACAGAGGAGTATATGATATTGTAAACAGGAGAAAATTACATTAACATGAACTGAATACGGGTATTCAATACCGGAACAAAATTAAAAACTTGTATTTGTATATATATTTTTTTTAATTTTAAAAACCCGAATACCGATACTGATACCGGTATTTGTGGATTTCTAAATATTAATATTATGCTAACGGAAAAAAGTTGGAGAAATTTAAGAAAGCCAAGGGATATAATTGTAACTTAATGCATTTTTTTTTTTACCAATCTAATACAACATGCATATAAAAAAAAATAACAGTAATGAAATTAAAATTCTTAAAAGCAACAAGTTAATAACGTCAGTACTCATCTAGACTCGTATAAAACAAATCACGAATTAAAAGCAGCAAAACAAAATGAGATAAATACACCCTAAAGAAAAAAGTAATAGAATATAAAAAGTCAGTCTGTTGTATGTAATGCAAAAAACTGAAAAGTTAAGGATAAAAAAACTGATAGTATAAAAAAATTAACGGATTAATATTATTTGGCTAAAGGAATTCAATTTCAAACCTATTTCAGTAGTAAGCTGGTAATAAGGTAAGGAACAAAATAAATAAATATTAATATGTTGAATAAAAGGAAAACAAATGGTAAAACTTTGGAGAGAGCCTTTTCTTTTTGAATACAGAATATTGTTCACAATTCATATAAGTTAATTAAATAAGGAAAATAGATAAATTTTCTGGAGAAAATAAGTGCCATCGATATATACAGTGTTATTATGAACTTTAAAAATGATGAAATTAAAGTCCAGTAGAGAATATTTAAATTTCCAATCGAACAATTCGATAAATATAAATCGAATAATTTGACAAATACAAATAGAATAATTTAAGAAATATGAATCGAACAATTTTGATAAACATAAGTCGAACAACTCGATAAATATAAATCGAATAATTTGATAAATATGAATCTAACAATTTTAATAAATATGAATTGAATAAGTTGATAAATACATATATATTTATCAAATTGATCTCACAAAATGATATTAATATTGGTTCTTACATTGATATTAAAGTAAAATTCATGAAAATAAAGAACAGTAGAAAATGATAATTACGTTTTCGATCTAAGAATATTAAATATGAAGTATCAGTATTAAAATAATAAAAAAATTGTTCTGAATACCGGTACTGGATAACTTAAACCGGATGGTCTGTGGCTCTAAAATAAATCAACGTTTATGGCAAATGAATATTCAGTGATGATTAATCTGCTTATTTCATAAAATAATATTGTGTATTAAATGCCTTTGTCATCAACTCCGATTTATTAAGGGGATGGTGAACGTTGAAATGAGCAAATATCGACTAAAAAAAGTTTTTAATATATAACATTATTTTACATATTTAACATTTGCTTACGGGTGGGACAGCGTCCATCCCAAACGAAGAACCTCCCAAAAAGACAGATATCTGACATACCCTATCCCAAACAATGTTTCTGTCAGCGATTTCCATGGACACCAATGCCTGCAAAGGGGGTTGAACTGTTTGGGATAGGGTATGTCAGATATCTGTCTTTTTGGGATGTTCTTCGTTTGGGATGGACGCTGTCCCACCCGTAAGCAAAAGATTGAATGCATTGTTTTCGAAACCGAATTTTCAAAGGATGCATTATGCTCCATGCGTCTTAATTTTTGTCTGAGATGCATGAAATTTGGCAAGAAGACACCTCTCATACTTTTTAATGAAACTGGGTATGCATTTTATAATTGGACTTTATTAAGGTAATTAAAAATGAATAAGAGCCTAATTAAATGATGAAAATTAAGTTTTAATGCAGAAAAATATCTTTTAAAAAATTAACTTTCTGAGGGATTTAAAAATGAATACCCAAATGTGTTCATGTGTTTTTGAGTGATCATAATGTAAAATGAATCAAAAATGTGAACAAATTTCACGCAAGGAGAGTTTTCAAATTTTCGTTAAAAAAATTAAATTAAAAAAAATACAAAATTATAACAAAATTGAAAAAAAAAATTAATGGTATTTTATATAGTAATGTTAAGAGGAATATTTATACAAATTTTCATGTTTCTAAGTCAATAAATAAATTTTAAAAAATTCAACGTTCACCGTCCCCTTAAACAAACAATTTTTCATATATTTTTTGTTAATATCCATTTATAACTTTTTAAAACATGAATCGCTCTGCCCTGAAACTTTTTAAGAGAAATGTGGCCCAAGCTTTCAAACCTTACTAAGTTTCCACGAGCTCGGACCGGATTTCCCTGGCACACTGTCCAACCTGGTCAAGTCTGGCTGGGATTTTTTAAATTTAAATTTAGGTCAGGGATGGACATATGCGATGCTTGGAAAACTTATAAAATAAATTTAATAGGGTTCGTGAAATTATTTTGTTAATTTCACCCATGGAAAGTAAAATGATTAAAAAACAACTGTTTTCTTATTGTTAGGTGCAAAGCTTCACAAATTACAGATTTTTGGACATATTTAGATAAACATCATTTCGAAAGGGCCGAGCGAGACACAAGGGTCTTCGGGCCGAGTTGGGCTCAGGTATTTACATTAGAAATGTCTTTGGGTTCGGGACGGGTTCGAGTACTAATACTATTGGTCCGGGCCGGCCTCGGGTTCAACATTTGAAAATTTTCTTCATTTTGGGACGATTTTGAGCACTAGTAATGTCGGGTCGAGTAAAAATATAAAAGTTTGGCTCTAGTGTAATGGTCTCTAAACAATTTTGATAGAGTACCCCCTAAGATTTACTCGCGTACCCCTATAGTACATACAGTTGCGGAACTTTTTCTTTGTCTTAAACTAGCGTTGGTCCAAATAAGGAGGCTTAGTGTTAGAATATAGCAAGAATTATTTTTGTTCTAACCGGAAGTTCTAAAAAAATATTTATTAATCATAGTGAGCTAGCTCTTGATCATGCAGTTTGAAAATACAAGTTAATATTTGATACTCTTTAATTAATTTTCTATCTTTTACTTTCCCTGCAATATATGGTAATGTATAAGGAAAGTATTGGAATTATGTCGAAAATCGCAACTCGAGTTTTCGACGGAACGACACGTTTTGGGACCTCTAGAACGCGAAAACACTATTTTTAGCGCAACGTCTAAATATGTGTCTGTCTGTCTGTCTGCGTGCCTGTGTGTTTGTCTGTGCAATATATGTATCCACTCTAACTCAAAAACTAATGGACTAAATTTCATAAAATTGGGTAGATAAATAACTTGTGTGTGGCCCTGGTTCTGATTAGTTTTTGGTACGATTCGGGATAAAACAACCCGCCTTTTTTTGCGAAATGGCCCACAAAAATAGCCTGTATCCACTCTAACTGAAAAACTAATGGACCGAATATCACAAAATTTAGTAGATAAGTCACTTGTGGCTCATCGTGGTGCTGATTAGATTTTGGTAGGATTTGGAAAAAAATAACCTGCCTTTCTGTTTTGCGCAATGGCCCGTAAAAATTGTCAAAATTTAAAATAAAAAACTACGTATGCTCAAATATATCCATTAAATGCTTCTTTTATACATAATATTTGACGATGAAAAAAACAAGACCAACCCCATTACACCGTTCTCGAGATATTTTAGACTTTTCGCATTTTCTCTACGCCACAATTAAAAAAAGTCCAGTTATCAACTGAGAACGAAAATTGAATTAAAAGTGCCAATTCAGTGTCACTTTAAATAATTATGGACCTTATTTTGTGCAATTAAACATTACATAATGAATTATTGAAGAAATAAAGAGAATGTGAATATGAGTCTGCAGAGTGAGAGTCATATGCTGCTCACATCGGAAGTTTACTTTCCCTGCAATGCATGGTAATGTACAGGTAAAGTATTGGAATTATGCCGAAAATCGCAACTCGAGTTTTGGACGGATTTACACGTTTCGAGACCTCTAGAATACGAAAAAAACTATTTTTAGCGTGACGTCTGTGTGTGTGTGTGTCTGTCTGTGCAGATTTTGTATCCACTCTAACTAAAAAACTAATTGACCGAATTTCATAAAATTTGGTAGGTAAGTCATTTGTGGGAGAATCTGGTGCTGATTAGTTTTGGGTACGATTTGGAATAAAAGAACCCGTCTTTTTTTGCGAAATAGCCCCCAAAAGCTTGTATCCACTCTAGCTGAAAAACTAATGGACCGAATATCACAAAATTCGGTAGATAAGTCGCTTTGGATTACTCCGGTGCTGATTAGATTTTAGAACGATACGAAAAAGAATAAGCTGCCTGTTTTTGCGAAATGGTCCGTAAAAATCGTCGAAATCTAAATAACTACGTACGCTTAAATATATCCATTAAATGCTTGTTCTATACGTAATTTCTAACGATGAAAAGAATAAGACCAACCCCATTACACTAGGACTAGTCGTTCTCGATTTATTTCAGTTATTTCGTATTTTCTCTATGCCACCTTTGAAAAGAAGTCCAGTTCTCGAATGAGAACGAAATTTGAATTAAAAGTGAATTAAATTGGATTAAAATAAAGAGAACGTGGATATAAGTCTGCAAGGAAAGTCATGTGCTGCTCACTTCAGATTCTTTTTTCTTATTATAAAGCTTGCCTTAGAAAAATACAAAAAGAAAATATTAAATTCCTCTGGGATACCCCCACGTGCGCTCACTTGCCCCACTTCGGACACCACTGCTCTAGTGTGCACTCAATTCTATCGCCCGATTCCTCTTGTTGAAACAATCAAAATCAAAGTAAATACAAAGAGAAAAAGAACACCTGCTTGTCTTGCAGAGTGCGCGTAAAATCATCTGCCAGTTTACTCGTTTTCGAAGTCGATTCCACCGCCAAAGCGCCATGTGCTTTCGATCGAACACGATTGAAACAGCCGCTTACTTACGAAACAAACTAGAGAAAGAAACTTCCAAAACAGTGTTCCTTTAATAACAGCAGATGGAATATGTAGCTCTCTGTATCTGGAATTCACGTCATTCGTGAGATTTAAAAGATGTAATGGAATTTTATTTTTGAAAATAAAATCATTTGTTTTAAATGAGCGCGCAGAATTCTGGCATTCAGAAATTCAAGGATAGAAATACATGTCGAGAAATACAATGTCGATAGAAATACAATTCCAAAAGCAATAATGCTGTTTAATGATTTTGTTTGGAATGTACGATTAATTAAATTTTAATTTTTACTTTCCCTGCAATACATGGTAATGTATAGGGAAAGTATTGGAATCGTGCCGAAAATCGCAACTCGAGTTTTCGACGGATTTATACGTTTCGAGACCTCAGAATACGAAAAAACTATTTTTAGCGTGACGTCTGTGTGTGTGTGTGTGACTGTGTGTCTGTCTGTGCAATGTATGCATCCACTCTAACTAAAGAACTAATGGACCAAATTGCATAAAATTTGGTAGATAAGTCACTTGTGGACCTTGGTGCTGATTAATTTTTGGTGAGAGTCGGGATAAAACAACCCGCCTTTTTTTGCGAAACGGCCTGCAAAAAATGTCTGTATCCACTCTAAATGAAAATCTATAATTGATCAAATTTTACAAAATTTGGTTGATAAGTCACTTGTGGGTCACCCTGGTGCTGATTAGATTTTGATACGATTGAAAAAAGATGAACCTGCAGTTTTTTACGAAATAGCAATTGTTCAATTGTATATACAATTGTATATATCCACTCTAACTCAACTAATCGACTAAATTTCATAAAATTTGGTAGGTAAGTCAGTTGGGTGTGATCCTGGTGCTGATTAGTTTTTAGTACGATTCGAAAAGAAGAACCCGCCTTTTTTAGCGAAATGGCCCGCAAAAGCCTCTCTAGCTGAAAAACTTATAGACCGAATTTGACAAAATTCGGGAGATAAGTCACTTGTGGATCACCATGGTGCTGATTAGATTTTGGTATGATTCGGAAAAAAATAACCTGCCTTTTTTTGCAAAATGGCCTACAAAAATCGCCAAAATCAAAAATAAAAACTACGTACGCACAAATATATCCATTAAATGCTTGTTTGACACGTAATTTTTAACGAAGAAAAGAATAAGACCAACTGCATTACACTAAGACCAGCCGTTCTCGAGATATTTTAGTTTTTTCGTATTTTCTCTACGCCACCTTTGAAAAAAATCTGATGTGGGCAGCACATGACTTTCCCTGCAGACTTATATCCACATTCTCTTTATTTTAATTAAATTTATTTCACTTTTAATTCAATTTTCTTTCTCATTCGGTAACCGGACTTATTTTCAAAGGTGGCGTAGAGAAAATACGAAAAACTGAAATACCTCGAGAACGGCTAGTCCTAGTGTAATGGAATTGGTCTTATTCTTTTCTTCGTTAAAAATTACGTATTAAACAAGCATTTAATGAATATATTTGAGCATACGTAGTTCTTTAGTTTAGATTTTGACGATTTTTGCCGGCTA
The DNA here is from genome assembly GCA_951213105.1 of Amaurobius ferox. NCBI lineage: Eukaryota > Metazoa > Arthropoda > Arachnida > Araneae > Amaurobiidae > Amaurobius > Amaurobius ferox. The sequence continues at coordinate 6,699,789 of OX578153.1, forward strand.
TTTTGCAAAAAAAGGCGGGCTATTTTTTTCTGAATCGTATCAAAATCTAATCAGCACCAGGGTGACCCACAAGTGACTCATCTACTGAATTTTGTGAAATTCGGTCCATTAGTTTTTCAGTGAGAGTGGATACAAACTCTTGCGGGCCATTTCGCAAAAAAAGGCGGGTTCTTTTATCCCGAATCATACCCAAAACTAATCAGCACCAGACTGGCCCACAAGTGACTTACCTACCAAATTTTGTGAAATTCGGTCCATTAGTTTTTTAATTAGAGTGGATACAAAATCTGCACAGACAGTCAGACAGACACAGAGACACACAGACAGACAGACACACACAAAGACGTCACGCTAAAAATAGTTTTTTCGTATTCTAGAGGTCTCGAAACGTGTAGATCCGTCGAAAACTCGAGTTGCGATTTTCGGCATGATTCCAATACTTTCCCTATACATTACCATGTATTGCAGGGAAAGTAATAAGTCCAGTTATCAAATGAGAACGAAAATTGAATTAAAAGTGAATTAAATTTAATTAAAATAAAGAGAACGTGGATGTAAATCTGCAGGGAAAGTCATGTGCTGCCCACATCAGATTTTTACTTTCCCTGCAATACATGGTAACGTATAGGGAAAGTATTGGAATCATGTCGAAAACCGCCACTCAATTTCGACAGTTCTACACGTTTTGAGACTTTTAGAAGACGAAAACACTATTTTTTGCATGACGTCTGTGTGTGTGTGTGTGTGTGTGTGTGTGTGTGTTTATGTGTGTTTGTGTGTGTGTGTGTGTGTTTATGTGTGTTTGTGTGTGTGTGTGTGTGTGTGTGTTTCTGTGTATCTGTCTGTGCAATCCATGTGTCCACTCTAACTCAAAAACTAATAGACCAAATTTCACAAAATTTAGTAGATAAGTTGCTTGTGGTACAGGGTCTAGAAGGAAGTTCTAGACACTGTCTTAGTTCTAGACACTGTACTTGTGGGTTACCTTAGAACTGGTTAGATTTTGGTACTATTCGAGAAAAAAGAACCTGCCGTTTTATTGCGAAATGGACTGCAAAAATCGTTAAGATCTAAAATAAAATACTACAAATGATGTATCAATTAAATGTTTTATACGCAATTTTTGACGACGAAACAAATAAGAATAACCCATTACTCTAAGATTGACCATTCTCGAGATATTGAAGATTTTTTAAGTAAGAAAACTGTGCAGAGAGCCTTGCTGTCCCAACCGGGAATCGAACCCCCGGATCTCCGAACTGGTCGGCCGACGCTCTACCGTTGAGCTACTGGGACGAAATTCTATTTAATCAAATTTTTTAAAATTTAGTAGTTATGTCGAGAGTTTCTCTGAGATTCCGGCATGATTCAGGAAAACGTAACCGACCTTGTTCCGCATTTATCGTGAAAATATGAAATAAATGACAAAGATTGCTGATATATATTAACCCTTTGCTTACGGGTGGGACAGCGTCCATCCCAAACGAAGAACCTCTCAAAAAGACAGGTATTTGACATACCCTATCCCAAACAGTTCGATCCCCCTTTGCAAGCATTGGCGCCCACTTTCGGGCATCACAATGTCCTTCATCAGTGGCGAAACCAATTCGTATGCTCAAATGTATCCATTAAATTCTTGTTTTATACGCAATTTTTGACAATGAAAGTAATATAATCAACTCCATTACTTCAAGACTAACCGTTCTCCAGATATTTGAGATTTCTTGTATTTTTGTTAAGCCACTTTCGGAAAAATGTCCAATTACCAAATAAAAACAAGAATTGAATTAGAAATGCAAATTTAGTGTTATTTTGTGCAAATAAGCTCAATCTAATGAATTGTTAAAGAAATAAAGAAAAAATGAATTTGAGTCTACAGGGAAAGTCATGTGCTGCTCACATATATATATTTTTTAATGAAAAACAAATAAGAAAACTCCTACTCTATGATAAACTGGTTCAGGTTTTCTTTATGTATAAAATTAATTTTTTTTTTTTCATGAAATTGGTATTTTGTCAGAAAAAACAGGGTACTGAGAAAATTAAAACTTGTATCGTCTTCTGCATTTGTGATTATATCAATTTCGTTCCTTCCGAAGCTATACATACTGCTAATGATTTCAAAATAATAAAGAAAGACATCGCTTTTCACGGATTAAAAATTGATTTCTTTTTAACGTCGTCTTTCTCAGTAATTCACTTCTATTGTCTCACTTCTGCCTGTACAAGTGTCTTTACAGCAACAAGAGAGCAAAGGCGGTAAAACGGAAGCCCACCCATTTGCATCTATATAAAATTAAAAGTCTGTCTGTTTGTTTCCTTATCTGCACGTGTGCTTAGTATGCACATTTACATTCCCTCCAGTACATTACCATGTATTGTACGATAAAAGTAAAAATGAAATAAAACTGCCAATTCAGAACAATTTCAAATAATTAATCGTGTTATTTTGTGCTATTAAACTCAATTTAATGAATCATATAATAAAGAGAAAATTAATTTGAGTCTGTACGGAAAGTCATGCACGGCCCACATCAAATTTATATTTTATTCTATGTATCAAATGTGATAAAATTAATTTAAAAAAAAATCAAACATTTCTTTTAAGTATTTCATATATCCATAGTTTCATCTATTCTAGTTTGATTTTTTACTTTCCCTGCAATACATGGTAATGTATAGGGAAAGTGTTGGAATCATGTCGAAAATCGCAACTCGAGTTTTCGACAGATCTACACGTTTTGAGACCTCGAGAATATGAAAAAACTATTTTTAGCGTGACGTCTGTGTGTGTGTCTGTCTGTTTGTCTGTCTGTGCAGATTTTGTATCTCAAAATTTATATATTCTAGTTACTTTGCCCAGAATACATGACAATTTATAGGGAAACTATTGGAATCGTGTCGAAAATCGCATCTCGAGTTTTTCAATAAATACATGTTTTAGGACCTCTAGAATATGAAAAAACTATTTTTAGTGTGACGTCTGTGTGTGTATCTGACGTCTGTCTGTGCTATGTATGTTTTCATTCTAACTCAAAAACTAATGGACCACATTTTATAAAATTTTATGGAAAAGTCTCTTGTGGGTTACTCTGAGGTGAAAATTAGATTTTGGTATAATTCAGGATAAGGAAGTTTCCTTATTTTCCGAACTGACCCGCAGAAATCGCATGTATCCACTCTACCTAAAAAACTAATTGATCAAATTTAACAAAATTTGGTAGATAAGCCACTTGTTGTTTAACCTGGTGCTGATTAGATTTTGATACGATTAAACAAAAAAAAGAATAACCTGCTTTTTTTACGAAATGGCCCTCAAAAATCGTTAAAATCTAAAATAAAAGACTACGTATGCTTACATGTGTCAATTAAATACTTATTTTATACATAATTTTTGACGAGAAAAATAATATGGTCAACCCCATTACTGTAGGACTAACTATTCTCGATATATTTGAGTTATTTTTTTTTTTTTTGCATTTTTGTTACGCCGCCTTTGAAAAAATGTCCAGTTTCCAAATAAAAACAAAAATTGAATAAAAAGTGCAAATTTAGTGTTATTTTGTGTAATTAAACTCAATTTAATGAATTATTAAAGAAATTAAGAAAAAATAAATGTGTGTCTGCAGGGATAGTTATGTGCTGTCCACATCAGATTTTTTTAATTTTATTCGCTATATCAGCGATAATGATCTAGCGAATGAAATTTAAAGAAAAATTATTTCAATTTAATTATTTAAAGAAAAATTATATTCTTTAAATATAAAGAAAAAATCTAATATTTAATTTAATTCAAGTATTTTATCTTTTATTTATTCTAGTTTTTATTTTATAGCAAAACACCTGTCCATGCCTCACGGTACACCGTTCCATTCCACTGATTATTCAACGAGGAACATTTTTTATTTTTATTTGCTAGATCAGCGATGACGATCTAGCGAATGAAGTTAAAATCCGAAGCGATAGATTGCCAAATATGGCAAGCACAGAATGAAGCATCGAAGCGAAGCCGTCCACCAGGGGCGCTCGTTCAGACCGTGACGTTGGCCTATTGTCTGCCGGTCGGTCACTGTTCCCGCTGCAGAATTAGCCAGCTGCAGAGTATATTAGGACCGTATTATTGCATCTTATCAGAACCCTTGAAGATCGCGAAACGTGAGATTATCCTATGTAGAGCATGCGTGCCCAGGGTTTCGGGTGGAAATTAAAAATTCGAGAAATAGGGGAAAAAAAAATCGGAGTCACGATTTTTAGAAGATTATGCTGCGAAACTAGAGGCATATCTAATTTTACATCATTGTTTACCCAAGGATGTATTTTTAGGTAGCTTAACCTTACTTCTATCTAGAATAAATGATCAGTAATGTCAATATGGAAACCATTTTCAATGAGTTTCACACGGTTTAATTACAGTGACCACCGCTTAACTGTGTTATGCTAGTGGAAGGAGCTTTTGAGCCTACACACAAAATAAAACGATTACAGCGAGTTAAATCCTCATGAAAACAACCTAAATTAAATGTGTGATGCATTCATCATTCAGAACATTTTGAGAGCCAAAATATTCTAGTAGTAATACTCTACAATATAAAGTTTCGAAAGTATAAAACTGACTTAAACCTAGCCTTATTTTATGATGTCAATTGCAAACTAATTAAAAAATAAATACAGTTAAAACGAAAATAAACAATTATTAAAATGAACATTACTACTAATAGTTTGTTAATATAAATATAATCATAAATTTGCACATTTTGTATCTTAATATTTTATATTTTGTAAACTATTGCAAAAACTATCTTCTCTCGTGAATACAAAGAACTCCGTACATGAAAATTAGGTTAATAGATTTATCACATAATATTGCAATATGGCAAGTAAACATAATTTACAATACTTACTATTTTTTAAATTTTATGATGTAATGTTTTGATAAATTTATTTGAAAAACGTTCTATATCTCGAGAACTGATAGCATTCTCATTCAGCAAATATATATCCTGCTGCAGTAGGTGCAATGTTTCTGTCGGCAATTTCCCTAAACGCTAGCAGAAGTTGATGTTCGCGCGTTGTTCTTCAAACGCCATTTCCATTATCGACGAACGCAAACGACTACAGTTCACTGACACTCATTGTCTGGAAAAACCCTGCACTGCGGACCTGCTTCTTCCTTTTCACATCTCGTGTCATATGTGCCTCTACGCCACGGTAAAATAGTTCCCCTCTTCTCCAATCAGGGTTGGAGATATCAGCACAGTCTCCGAACTTTTTGATCCTACAGTGCGTTCTGTTAATGTTTAAATTATGAAGAATAGTTCAAATTTTGATACCAGCATGAAATTTTGCACAAACTATTCATACTATAGTTTTGTTACAAAACCGTCGATACACAACTTGCATGAGCCTCCTCCTCATCCTCCCCATGAGGAGTCGCGAAAAAACACTTTTTTCGAATTTTGTTCCGAAACAAAGCGTTTAATCGAAATATCATAAGTTTAATAATGTGGGGTGGAGTATGTTCTCCGACAGCCACGCTATATCAACATTTTTATAGAGGAATTTAGAGGAATTAAATTAAATATTTTAATATACTATTTTAAAGACCAATATCATTTAGAATGCCACTGAAATTTACATATATTTTTAATCACAAGCAACGCCGGTATGTCTGCTAGTGTTTCATATGTGAAGCATCTAAAACCTGTCCACGTCTTGTATTTGAATACTGCGCAAGAATATTAATAAATGACTCATAAAAGAAAAGAGTTGAAGAAAGAACAATAGAATGTATTTCAGAGTATTGAGTTCGGAAAATCTTTTTCCACTTGAGAGAACATATAAAACACAAACCATACGCCAACTCGTTTCTATTGTAAATAGAAGCCAGAGTGTATAAAAAACAAACAGCTTTTAAAAATAGGAGGTCCTTGCATAAATTTTTGGCGTATTAGTCTCTACTGGTGGTTTTCTCAAACTTTTATATTCTATGTTGTTTTAGTATTTAAATATGTTTTCGTATATGAGTTATTCTTTAAAAAAGAGGGGGGGGGGGGCTGCGGATACTTTGATTCTAGGCCTGTCACGCCGATGAATAAACATATGTGACTGATTTGTATTACTATCAGTTATTTTAATATCCTTTACATCCATCACCAGTTCCTCGTTAGGAAATAATCCTAAAATTTTTGAATTTGAATAATTCGCAAATAATTCTAACGCAAATTAGAGGGGGGGGGGGATAGTCTTCTATTTATTTTTGAATGTTTTATATACAGGATTCCTAGGAAAGTTCTATGCACCTTAATAACTTTGTAAGGGAAGATTCATGAGTGCACACATTAAGTTTATCCAGGGCCGTATTGAAAGACAAAATTGAAAGGGTCTGGAGTGAAATTCAAAGGGGGCTGAACAGTCTTAAAGGAGGGGCTCACCAAAAACACAATTAATCATTAACATTTATAAACCATAACAGTTACTATTATATATTTCAATTCATATAAATTATTAACAAATAATTACATATTTATATTTGCAAGTTAAGAGATGATTATTAATATCCATATAGCTACTATACATCAATATTATATAATAATTACAATTGATTTTAATGTAAGCATTAACTAGTAATAAAGTTGTTAATAATTTGTAGAAACATTCTGAAAGTTAATACTAGTTAATGCTCAATATGAACTCTTACCTACTTATTAGTTGATTTTGACTCTAAAATGCATAACAGTGAGCCACACAATATCCTAAATACTATTATTATAATATTTAAACAATTTTAAATTAAATATGTAAATATATTGATCGTTAGTATATTCACATATTCAGCTAAATTAAAAAAACTTTGAAACAAAGTAATTTATAAATAAAAAAACCATAAAGAAATTTTTTGTGCAAAATTTGAATGACATTTTATATGAAATTTCATATCACTGCTAAAATTTAATGTTTTTATCAGGCGGCTGAGTATACCTCTTTGGGAGGGGGGGGGGGCTTAGCCTCTTCTGCCCCCTGCCTGGCTACGGCTCTGGTTTATCCATAATAAAACAACTAATCCCAATCGAATTAAAGGGATTGCAACGTCGCTAGTAAATAATTTAAAAAGTTGGGATAAAGAACTCGACAACAAAGTGAGATAGAAGAAAAGAAATGTTGAGAACGTGTAATATTCCCTCACTGTCGTCTTTTCTTTCGTCTCTTTCAAAGACCAGATGGAGAAAACACCCGTACACGCCATGGTGTGAGCCTAAGTTTTCCCGAAAATAAAGCTAGAAGGAGGGTTGTCAGAGTTGACGATTTATCACCAATTTGGAAACATTTCGCGACTTCCCGAAGGTTCGCAAAAGATCGTGAAATAACCAATATTCTATGAGATATGGAGAATTCCAGAAGATTCTATCGAGAGACTATAAAAAGAGTCATCACTCCGTTGGAGTGTTGCAGTTAACGCGATACAAGCTACATTAAACGGCGATGTTTGTTAGTGTTCTTTTGAAAAAATACTTTCGTCAATGTTCTGAGAATAATATCAGTTATTTTGTGAAATGAGTGACGCATATATGTCTTGTTTTACTGTATATTGTTCCTGTTTAATCTGTGCCTATGAATAAACGTGTTAGTTATCCAGAAATGTGGACTCATCCTTGTATCCTGCGTGCACACCCACGATTTCAGAGGAAACATCGTAACAATATCACTAAACAAAGTGGTAAAAAATTGTTTAATGCAGCGGCTTCCAAACTTTTCGACATTAAAAGTTTTCAAACATTTAATGGCCAAAATAATTTCAAAAAAGTAATACCTGAAATTTATTTGTAAAATAAAATGCAAAAACCAACACATTGATCAAGACAATAAATATACTTTTTTACTTTCCCTGCAATACATGGTAATGCATAGGGAAAGTATTGGAATCATGTCGAAAATCGCAACTCGAGTTTTCGACGGATCTACACGTTTCGAGACCTCTAGAATACGAAAAAACTATTTTTAGCGTGACTACTGTGTGTGTGTCTGTTTGTGTGTCTGTCTGTCTGTGTGTCTGTCTGTCTGTCTGTCTGTGCAATGTATGTATCCACTCTAACTCAAAACCTAATGGACCGAATTTCATAAAATTTGGTAGGTAAATCACTTGGGTGAGACCCTGGTGCTGATTAGTTTTTGGTACGATTCGTAAAAACAGAACCCGCCTTTTTTGCGAAATGGCCCGTAAAAATTTCATTTATCCGCTCTAGCTAAAATACTAATTTACTAATTTTCACAAAATTTGGTAGATAAGTTACTTGTTGGATACTCTGGTGCTGATTAGAATTTGGTACGATTCGGAAAAGAAGAACCCGCTTTTTAACGAAATTGTCCACAAAAATACCATGCATCCACCCTAGCTAAAATACTAATTGACCAAATTTCACAATATTTAGTAGATATATTACTTGTGGGACACTCTGGTGCTGATTCGATTTTAGTACGATTCGGAAAATAACAACCTGCCTTTTTTTATGAAATGGCCCGCAAAAATCGCCAAAATCTAAAAAAAAAAAAAAAAAAATCTAAAAAAAAAAAAAAAAAACTACGTATGCTAAAATGTATCAATTAAATTCTTGTTTTATACGCAATTGTTCTCAAGATATTTGAGATTTCTCGCATGTTTGTTATTCTCGCATGTTTATTATTTCCAAGATATTGATTTTTTGACAATTAGTCGTCATTTTCATATATTTAGCGTCATTTTTATCCAGATGGCGAGATTTTCGTTAATTTGACAACATTTCAAAATGTCGCCAAGTTGGCGACATTCCGCCAAACTCGTCGCCAAAATCTCGTCAAGCGTTATGGACGGAGAAATAAGTTATTCTTACAGCAGATAAATGACTGTTGGCGTTCAAATACAAAAGTATTACTCAAAGTATCTTTTCTCATGAATGGAAGGAGCTAGATCCACTAGAATGATGTCACCCAATTTATCGCAATATATTACATATGAAAAGTGAACATGTTTCTCAACAGTTAATATTTTTTTTAATTTATAGTATTTTTTGATGAATTTATTTGAAAAATGTGCAATATCTCGAGAACGGTTTATGCTAGCGTTCTAAAGTTTATGTCAATCGTTTTCTAAGGAAAAATTACATGAGAAATGTCTATTTACGTAACTTTATTAAAGGTTTTGATTTTTTGATGATTTTTTCAAAATTTCACTCGAAAATTTAGGAGGTTCTGAACATTCGATTACGTTTAAAAACAATAGGCTTCCAGTATTCACGGATTGTGATTTTTGTACCAAATTTCATTGGAATCGCTCCATTCGTTCGTGAGATATCGTCTCCACAGGCTCTCTGACACACACACACACACACAGATAACGCCTCAGAAACGTTTGATCAGGGATGCTTGGAACGTGCGCTCCCGTCGAAAACTCGACTTCGAATTTTGGACCCCCCGTCACAATACTTTCCTTATACATCATGTATATAAGGAAAGTAATAATAAATTTTTTAAATAAAATATGTCGCACTAGAACCAGATGCAAGTTCTTGTGTTAAACTTTTCAGTTTGTAGAAATTTGTTTTTTGGTAAGAAATTTATAAAAATGCGTCAGCAAACTGTCTTATAAGCCGCAGAGTCTTGCAAACACCACGAATAGCAATAGAAGAGAAGGTAAAACAATATCTATTGTAGTTGTGGCATCCTAATAAAACTGTATTCTGATTTTAAATACTCGATAAAAACGGCAAATTTCATATGGAAAGAATAGAAACAGCGTAGTATATGTGAAACGGGATGCTCCTAAATTATGATAAATGCTAACTAACATTCATTCCATTTCCGTTTATTACATCAATCATGTTTAAGGCTGCGGGCCGAATTGAAGCAGACCGCGAGCCACGTGGCCCGTAGTTTGGGGACCCCTGCCTCAAAGCAAACATTTCAAAATCTTTCTGGAAGATGTGTTTACTTAGAACTCAATAATGATGGAGGGCATTATTTTAGCTGTACCGCAGGAACATTTGCATCTATATAAAATTAAAAGCTGTCTGTTTGTTTCTTTGTCTGCCTGTGTGCTTAGTATGTTCATTTGCATTCCCTACAATATATTACCATGGTGTAGGATAAAAGTAAAAATGTAATAAAACTGCCAATAATTCAGTGCAATTTCCAATAATTATTTGTGTTATTTTGTGCTATCAAACTCAATTTAACGAATTATTAATGAAAGAGAAATGAATTTCAGTCTATAGGGAAAGTGATGTACTGCCCACATCAGATTTTATATTTTATTCTATGTATCAAATATGATAAAATTAATTTACAAAAAAAAAATCAAATATTTCATTTAATTTAAGTGTTTCATCTATCCTTATAGCTTCATCTATTCTAGTTTTTTTTTGTTTTTTTTATCGTGTAACTAAGTATACTACATCACACAACAAGTCTCCGGTCTAACTAAGAAAAACAAATTTTTTTTTTAGAAATTCGACTTTATTCATCAGCATACTCTCCTTCAAGAGTGATACATTCATTCCAACGTTCCTCTAATATTTCGATGCCTTTTTTGTAGAACGAAATTTGTAGAACTTTTTTGTAGAATTTGTCTTTGCTCTCAAAATAGGCCTCAGTTTCGGCAATCACTTCTTCATTTGAGCCAAATTTCTTTCCCTGGAGCATCTTTTTGATGTCTGCAAAAAGCCAGTAGTCGCAAGGGGCCAGATTTCGAGAGTACGGTGGGTGAGGAAGCAATTCGAAGCGTAATTCATATAATTTAACCGCCCCCAAATACGGATGCCATAACCTTGTCAGCTTGACTTTTGGGTTTTGGGTTGCTTTGGACGGCTTTCACCGGCTGCTGTTCACTCAGCTGACGATCTTTTTGATTCAGGTGTGTAGTAATGGATCCATGTTTCACCCATTGTCACACACCGACGCAAGAAATCCTTCTTATCTCGCTTGAACAGCTCCAAACAGCGCTCTGAATCGTCGACGCGTTGTTGTTTTTGGTCCGGTGTGAGCAAACGCAGCACCCACTTCGAAAGTAACTTACGCATGCTCAAATTTTCGTGTAAAATTGTAAACACTCTACCTTCTGATATCTTTAAGGTGTCAGCTATCTCACGCAACTTCACTTTACGGTCTTACAAAACTATTTTGTGAACTTTTTTATGTTTTCCGGAACAACTGCCGATTTTATGCGACCAGAGCGTTCAGCATCATCCGTGTTTGTACGACCGCATTTAAATTCAGCATACCAGTCAATAATAGTTGATTTCCCTGGTGCAGAGCCTCCATAACGCTTATCAAGCCACTGTGTGACTTCAACAGTATTTTCCCCATCAAAAAACAATGTTTAATCAACACACGAAATTCTTTTTAATCCATTGTTTTGAAAATTACAAAACTGGGGTCACTAAAACCACTGTAACCTATAAACTAATTATCAGAATGTCATGATATTTTGACAAGTGTCGTTTGAAGGTTGGTACTATTCAGAAATCATATGGGTCTGTCAACAGTGTTGCCATATATGCGTCAGACAGGAGACTTATTGAGTGACGTGTTACGTACCTCATTGTACACCAGTGCTCCAGTACCACAGTTTTGCGTAGAACACAGTTTATTTTTATTACATTCTATGTGCCAAATTTGTTAAAATTAATAAAAATAAATTAATTTAATTCAAGTATCTCAAAATGTATTTATTTTAGTTACTTTCCCTATAAGGAAAGTATCGGAATCGTGTGAAAAAGCTCGAGTTTTCTATGGCCTAGATGTTTTTGGACCTCTAGAATACGAAAACACTATTTTTAGGGTGACGTTTGTGTGTGTGTGTCTGACGTCTGTCTGGGCAATGTATGTTTTCATTCTAATTCAAAAACTAATGGACCAAATTACATAAAATGTTATGGGTAAGTCTCTTCTGGGTTACTGTGGTGCTGATTAGATTTTGGTATAATTTGGGATAAAGAATCTTTCTTATTTTGCAAACTGGCCCGCCAAATTCGCATGTATCCACGCTACCTAAAAAACTAATTGATCAAATTCCACAAAATTTGGTAGATAAGCCACTTGTGGGTTAACCTGGTGCTGATTAGATTTTGGTGCAATTTAGAAAAAAAGGAACCTGCTTTTTTTACAAAATGACCCTAAAAAATCGCACCAATTACCGTATTGTGTCAAATAAATGCCTTTTTCTTCTTCGACACAGACCGTCCGACCTCCCCGAAGGTGTTGTTGTTGATGAAACCCAGACCGTCCGACCTACCAGAAAGGTGTAAGGTAACAGCTTGGACGGTCGGGAAGTGCCACCCAATTTAGACCGGAACCCAGTGGGGGAGGCATCCACAGGGACCGTACCCTCCTTCCCCTACCACCAACCTCTCGGAAGGACTTTCGGACCCACATGTTTAACGTGATCGTACTCCGCATGAACACGGCGGCAGTTTTGGCAGTGGCTGGAATCGAACCCGGGCCTACCGAGTGCAACTCCAGCGCGCTAACCAATGGGCTACCGCGCCCCCTCCCCGAAGGTGTGAGATATCTGTTTAGATGGCCGAGAAGTTCCACCCAATTTAATTCAGAACCCAGTGGGGGCGGCATCTACAGGGACTGTACCCTCCTACTAAACTCTCGGAAAGACGTACGAACACATATATTTAACGTGCCCATACTCTGCGTGAACAGTTTGGCCAGAGCCAGGAATTGGACTCGGGGTCGTCCAAGTGCAATCCCCGCGCTAACCACTGAGCTGTCCCGTCCCAAATAAATGCATTCTGTAATAGTTTTAGTGTCAATTTCTATAAATGAAACAATACTATACAACTTAAGAATTGATATTTTCCTCTTATCTCGTTTTGTTGCCGAGTCCGTTATCCTAATTTTTTAAATTCTCCGCTAGGGGCGCTGCAATCCTTTAAGAATGATCAAATAAAAAGGATTCATTTTCATTCAATCCGGAATGATCCCTATATATAGACTCCTAATATGTACACTTCCTAATACACTTTCCTAACCCTCAGGGTCTGATGAATGCACTGGACTTTGGGGCCGCGGCTTCTAAATTTTGTATGGGATAAAAAGTTGAAAGAATTTTTAATTAATTTAAAACCAGCAATATTAGTTGTTATTTTAAATTATAAATTATTTTAGTAGTTTTAAATATTATACATATATTACATAAGATGTGGGCAACACATGACTTTCCCTGCAGACGCATATTCGCGTTCTCTTTATTTCTTCAATAATTCATTATATTTTATTTTTATTTTTATTCCCACTTTACAACATAGCTGAAAAGTGTTTATGACTTTGTTCATTCTGTCTGTCTGTCTGTCTGTCCGTTAGCACGATAACTGCCGTAAAAATGATTTTATCAAAATGAAATTTTAGTTTGTTCAGACGATCTGTGGGACCTATGGGAATATAAATAAATAATATCACCCAATTAGCTTTTTATTGAACCCGGGTTGAAAAAATGAAATACATTGAACCCCATGGGACCTAATTTTTCAAACATTTTTTAAGCAAATTTAAAATTCTCAAATTGCTTCGAAATTTTTAGGAAATATTTACATTATCCCATAAAATATATAAAAAAAATTTCAGTAAAATATGTTAGGTAGTTTTTTAATTAAAAATTATTTAACATAGGGAGAAAAACAAATTTAATTAAATTCTGACTTTTGGGATATCCTCCAGAAAGAAAAAAGAGATATATTATATAATAAACATTTTTCCAAGAGTTTAATTAATTTGTATATGAGAGAGGCTTCACATTTTAAAATAAATTTGGTAGATAACAATTTTTCAATTTTTATTTTTATTTTATATAACTCTTCATAATATGCTTATTTGACGGCATTTTTAATGCACTTTCCTACGTCCTAGAGAGTTAAAATTGGTACACAACTTAAATTTGTTGAACATTTTATTCTACAACAATTTGGTGGATCTTTAAATATAGATCCTACATTTTTTTCGAAATGGCCTGCAAATAATCCCCGTTCACTTCTATAAATCATTGTTGTAATATTGTTAAAAATTCTGATGTGGGCAGCACATGTCTTTCCCTGCAGACTTATATTCACTTTCTCTTTATTTCTTCAATAACAATTTGAGTTTATCTGCACAAAATAACAGCCATAAGTATTTTAAATGACATTGAATTTGCACGTTAAACTTGAATTTGGTTCTCATTTGATAGCTGAACTTATTGTCAAAGGTGGCGTAGCGAAAACGTGAAAAAAAAATAGAATATCTCAAGAACGGCTAGTCCTAGAGTAATGGGGTTAGTCTTATTCTTTTTGTTGTCAAAAGTCACGTATAAAATAGGAATTTAATTGATATAATTGAGCACACGTAGTCTTTTATTTTTATATTTTACGATTTTTGCGGGCCATTTCGCAAAAATAGCCCGTTCCTTTTTTCCGAATCGTACTAGAATAACCTACAAATGATTTATATACCAAATTTTGTTAAATTTGGTATATAAATCACTTGTAGGTTATTGAAATATTATACACCAAATTTTGTTAACTTTGTTCCATTAGTTTTTAGCTAGAGTGGATAAAGGCAATTTCTGTCGGCCATTTCGCAAAGAAGGCAGATTCTTTTATTACGAATCGTACTATAATTTAATGAACATCAGGGTTTCCTACAAAAAACATACCTACCAAATTTTATGAAATTCGGTCCATTAGTTTTTCAATTAGAGTGGATGTAATATCCTCACACACACAGGAACATACACAGATATACGCTTACACACACAGACGTCTTCCTAAAAATAGTTTTTTCGTGTTCTAGAAGTCCCAAAACGTGTAGATCCTTCGAAAATTCGAGTTCCGATCTTCGGCACGATTCCAATACTTTAAATACACACACACACACACACACACATATATATTATCTGTGCATCTGTGTATTATCTGTGTATCTAAATTCCGTGCCTACGCAATTACAATAGTTATGATTTTAAATGATTCCTAAACTTTTATTATTTCTTCAACGAAGCCTAATTTTAACTTATGCAGAATGCAAATATCTCAAGCGATTGCAAGATGAGTTACATAAGAATTGCTGAATTTTTTTGCACACGAAATTATTTAGCTCTGGAGTCTGGAATACAAGTTATATGAATGAAATATTCATTGATTTTGCATAGAGAATCAGATGATTTATATTTCGATACAGTTTTAAATATTTAAGTATAATAAATTACTGTAGTACTGTGAGAATGTAAAAGATATCACCACTGAATGTATCACATTTTAGAAATTTTTAAATAAAATTACATTTCCGTTGGAAAGTGTTTCATAATCAATGCTTGTGCATGATTGATCTTTCTTGTTTTATTTTATTTTATTCAATTTACGTGGCAACTACAGATGAAATCCAGTTACAGTATCCACACAAGAAATTAAAAAGTACAGAACATAGGATACAAGAATACTAAGTAGTAAACATGTCAAGCGCATTGAAACAGGCATATATTGGGTTTAATGGCATAAAATAACACCGATAATTATTTAAAATGACACTGTATTTGAACTTTTATTTCAATTTTCGTTCTTATTGGGTAACTGGACTTATTTTCTAAAGTGGCGTAGCGAAAATGCGAAAAAAATGAAATATCTGGAGAACGGCTAGGCCTAGTGTAATGGGGTTGGTCTTATTCTTTTCATTGTTAAACATTACGTATAAAACAAGCATTTAATCGATATATTTGAGCATACGTAGTTTTTTTTTTTCTTAACGATTTTTGCGGGCCATTTCGCAAAAATAGGCAGATTATTTTTTTCCGAATCGTACCAAAATCTAATCAGCAGCAGGGTCACCCACAAGTGACTTACCTCCCAAATTTTGTAAAATTTGATCTACTAGTTTTTTAGCTAAGGCAATTTTTGCGGGACATTTCGTAAAAAAGGGAGAGTTCTTTTTATTCCGAATCGTACTAAAAACTAATCAACACCAGGGTCACACACAAGTGACACAAGTAACAAATTTTATGAAATTCGGTCCATTCGTTTTTGAGTTAGAGTGGATACATACATTGCACAGACACACAGAGAGACACACACACAGACGTCATGCTAAAAATAGTTTTTCGTATTCTAGAGGTCCCAAAACTTGCAGATCCGTCGAAAACTAGAGTTGCGATTTTCGGCATGATTTCAATACTTTCCCTATACATTACCATGTATTGCAGGAAAAGTAAAAGTATAAAAGTTTTCTACACGTACTATAAAATTGCCTTCAGAGCTACAATCCTGAGCGCCTAAATTCGTTATGTGTTGATGTTTTGCTTGTGTTTGCTTTGCCATGACAGTATGAGGGCCCAAAATTAACACCAAGCCCTGTTGTTGTTGTTGAGACCCAGACCGTCCGACCTACCAGAAAGGTGTAAGGTAACAGTTTGGACGGCCGGGAAGTGCCACCCAATTTAGACCGGAACCCAGTGGGGGAGGCATCCACAGGGACCGTACCCTCCTTCCCCTACCACCAACCTCTCGGAAGGACTTACGGACCCACATGTTTAACGTGATCGTACTCCGCGTGAACACGGCGGCAGTTTTGGCAGTGGCTGGAATCGAACCCGGGCCTACCGAGTGCAACTCCAGCGCGCTAACCAATGGGCTACCGCGCCCTAACACCAAGCCCTGTGCCCCACTTTGCTTGATCAGGCCCTGCTGTTCCTTCATAATGTATCGAAGCATGAAATTTTCGGACGACACAAAAGTTCGTAATTACGTTATTATGTTCATACATTGCAGACATGCGCAGTCAGAAAGTTTTAAAATGTGTCGAGGTTTTACACCGTGCTATTTCGTCAAAATCTGGAATTCAAAAAAATTTCAGAGTTTTTTACTTTCCTTATATACATAATGAGTAAGGAAAGTATTGTCGAAAATTCGAATTCGAGTTTTCGGGAGAGTAATGTCTGTGTGTGTACGTGAGAAAGTATGTGTGTGTGTGCGTGAGAAAGTATGTGTGTGTGTGTGTGTGTGTCTAAATATGTGTATGTGTGTGTGTGTGTGTGTGTGTTGAAGGCCCAGACCACACGACCAACCCAGGGGTTTATGTGTGTGTGTGTGTGTGTCAATGAGTCTGTGGAGACGATAATTGATGAACGAATGGACCGATTCGAACGAAATTTGTTACAAAAATCACAATCCGTAAACACTAGAAGCCTATTGTTTTTATACGCAATCGAATGTTCAGAACCCCTCTAAATTTTCGAGTGAAATTTTGAAAAAATCGTCAAAAAATCAAAACCGCTAATAAAGTTAGGCAAATAGACATTTCTTATGTAATTTTTCATTAGAAAACGATTGGCATAAATTTCAGAAAGCTAACATGAACCGTTCTCGAGATATTGCACATTTTCAAAAAAATTATCAAAAAGTCATATAAAATAAAAAAAAAATATTTCCTATTGAGAAACGTGTTCACTTTTCATATGTAATACCATGCGATAAATTGAGTGACATCATTCTCGTGATAAATTAAGTGACATCATTCTAGTTCGTTCCATTCATGAAAAAAAATAATACTTTGAGTAATACTTTTGTATTTGAACGCCAATAGTCATTTATCTGCTGTAAGAATAACTTATTTCTTCGTTCATAACGCTTGGCGAGGTTTTGGCGACGAATTTGGTGAAATGTCGCCAACTTGGCGACTTTTTTAAATGTTGCTAAATTAACGAAAAACTCGCTAAATGGATAAAAATGACTCTAAATTAATGACGACTCATTGATGATGACGACATGGAAAATGACAACTCATTGACGAAAATTCAATATCTTGGAAAGAATATAAATCACTACTATAAAAATAATCTATTTTTTTTTTTACTGTAAAAGTAGTAAATTCATTGCATTATATAAAGAAAGTCATGTGCTGCCCACATCAGATTTTTTTTTTTTTATACTATACAGTGGTATAAAAGCAAATTCTCTTCACCTTAAGAACATGTATTTCGCAGAAGCCGGACTTCAAGGATTCTCGTGAAATGTTGCCGAATTCCCATCATAATCATGACCAAGATAGGAATCTTCAGCCGTGATTTGAGGGGAATTATATCCAGACCAAGTTCGTGGAAGTGAAGTACTATCATTCTCGGTTTCTCACAGAATGAATGACATTTGCAATGTGAGTATGAAAAGGTGAAGATGTGTTATCGCCACACTGAAAAATATTTTAGTGAGTCTCCGTTGGACTTTCATATGTATTTACATTTCACAATGTTTATTTCCTGTATCTAAACCTTTATCAAAATGAAAAATAATATCAATATTCTTCAGATTTCGCATCAAATTATTCCTTAAATATATTTCGTAGAAATTCTTTAAAAATCACTTTTATTGGTGATAATTTAAATAAGCATTTTATTGGTGATAATTTAAATAAGCATTTTATTGGTGATAATTTAAATAAGCATTTTATTGGTGATAATTTAAATAAGCACTTTTTTAAATTATCAGCAGTCTAGTGTTTTTCTTTCTTCGACCCAGATTGTCCGAACTTTTTGAAGATGTTTGGGTGGACGGGACAGTGTCACCCAATTTAAATCGGATCCCATTGAAGGGTGACATCCACAGAGACCATACCACCCTTCCCCCACCAACCCCTCCAAAGGATTTTCGGACCCACAGATTTAACGTGCCCGTACTCCGTGTATACACGGGGATAGTTTGAGCAACGTCGGGAATCGAACTCGCGCCCTCTAAGTGCAATCCTCTTGCTCGAACCACCGGGCTATCCCGCCCAATTTGGCTTATCTGTATTTATCTTACACAATAAAAGAAGAGGTTTATCTTTCTGTCTGTGTGTGTTGAAGACCCAGACCACACGACCAGCCCGAAGCCAGCTTATTGAGTGGCCGGCTGTTTGTGTGTGTTGTTGTTGTTGTTACCCAGACCGCCCGACCTACCAGAAAGGTGTAAGGTAACTGTTTGGACGGCCGGGAAGTGCCACCCAATTTAGACCGGAACCCCAGTGGGGGAGGCATCCACAGGGACCGTACCCTCCTTCCCCTACCACCAACCTCTCGGAAGGACTTACGGACCCACATGTTTAACGTGATCGTACTCCGCGTGAACAGGGCGGCAGTTTTGGCAGTGGCTGGAATCGAACCCGGGCCTACCGAGTGCAACTCCAACGCGCTAACCAATGGGCTACCGCGCCCCGCTGTTTGTGTGTGTGTAATTTTTAGTGGCAAATAAAAATTTAGGACAGCCACGATATTCGGTACAGGGTTAGCTTAAGTCTCGGAATGACAGACCTCGTTAAGTTTATTTATTTATTTATTTTTTAATTCAAATTACTTTTTTACTTATTTTATGTTGAAGCACGATTTTGAGCAATTTTTCAATAAATTGGTTTCTTGATCGAAAATATTATCGCAGACAATGTATCCCAATCTCGATCTCATCGAAAAGATCAAAGAACATTTTTTCTAACGATCTTTGAACCGAATGAAAAGGAATGATTCTTATTTTTTTTTAAATACATCAAAACAAGCATGTTTAAAGTTATCTGCTACATATAATGTGTGTGTGTATGTATATATTTTAATTACACTAATTTTTTTTTATTTTCAGTGAATGTTCAAACAAAAGCATAAAAAGCATTTTTCAATTTCGCTGTGGAAACGCTTCCTTCTCTAGTTTCTATGCACTAAAGACTCCTAAATATACAGACTGGTGCAACAGTGGCCATCTTGACTCCAGTTGTTTTCTAAAGTCCGTGCAGTGTTCTTGGATGCTGTTTTCCTAAGGCTCGTTTTAACAAACCGAAAGCGCAAAAGTCCATAGGAGAAGCGTCAGGTGATTTTACAGGTATTTCATGAAATGGGATACATTTTATTCCTGTTTCTGATTCTTTCTTTGCTAAATATGCAGCAATTGACTTAGACGTGTGACTAGAGGCTTTAGCCACATGAAGCTCAACTTTATTGATGTCCTTTCCATATAAGGCTGGAATTTCTTCTTCAAAAAGTGGTTCTAAAATATTCTGCCGATAGTAGAGTGAATTAATTTTAGCTTTACTTGAGACTTTTTTGAGTTTTAATTTACCGTTGTAACAAAATCCTGCAACTATCATGAATCCCTTTGGGAACTTTTCTGTGCATTGACGAAGCCATTTCTTACGGTCAGTTGAGCAACAGAAAATTGCTCTTTCTTTATTACAGTCACTTAAATACACCCATGCCTCATCGAGTGTTACCACAAATTTCCATTTATCAGCAGATAGGTGTTTTTCATATAATTTTCTACAATTTGTTTTTCTTTCCGTAATATGCTTCGGCAAAAGCAGATGAACTTTAGATTTAAACATCTTTTTGAACTTCAAATCTTTAGAATGATTTTACTTACAATGCCAGAAGACATTCCCAGTTTCGATGCAATGGATCTTGGAGTCGGTTTCCTTTTAGGATCAGAGACTTCACTTTCTTGATATTTACCGGCATTCGAACAGTTTTAGGATGCGATTTTGCGGCCATTTATTCATTTTTACTTTCAGCTAGACGCTTTTTCCCTTTAAAATTTAATATATTAAAAATACCTTTCTTTGAAATGCAATAACCTCGATTTTTACACCGCTTTATAATTTGTTGATACGAATATTTTTCCTCAGAAAGCGCATTTACGTAACCTTCGAGCCATCTATCAATTTCAGGAGCCATTTTCAAAATAAATCTTTTATTCTACATTCCAATCAAAACAAAACAATAGCAGACGATTATA
Organism: Amaurobius ferox; assembly: GCA_951213105.1. Lineage (NCBI taxonomy): Eukaryota > Metazoa > Arthropoda > Arachnida > Araneae > Amaurobiidae > Amaurobius > Amaurobius ferox. Next base: position 6,720,536 of record OX578153.1, read on the forward strand.
TTGAAAATGACAAATCTTTATCTCAAAATGCTAACGAGACACATAAATGCAAAATCGTTTCCATAAAATGCAAACGACCTCTGTATCAGTAACATAATCTGATAAATAAATGTTAATATTTTTATGTGAATATTAAGTTTATTGATAATTTGGAATTAATTCTACTGGTAGTAATATTAATATATTTAAGTTTACTGATTTTAGATCGAGCTGACAAAGGTGTGGAACCAGATTACATGCACTCCGCATGCTCATATATTTAGAGTGCATTAGTGCACCCATGAAAACGTTAGGTTTTTTAATATTCACCATATGCTTCGGCGTAATTTTAATGAGAGGTGCACGCAATTGAAATAGCACAGGTCGACAATAACTATGATGCAGATTTCATAGTTTTATTGACGTTGAAATTGTGATATTTAAAACAATATTTCATTCCTAATCACTGTATGTTACCTTATTTTCAATGTTTTCAGTCATTTAAATCAAAAAATCAATTAAGTATAGCATCATTTTTCCATATTGTAGTATAACACTATCTTCTGGGTAACCGAGCTTATTTTTATGTCATTCTCAATTTTTGCCAATAGTTCAAAATCATCGTAAATCCCAACAAAGAACACATTTTTTAGTATAAACTATTTTGACACTATTAACACTCACATTATCTATTTCTCCTCCATATACTATATACTACCATCATTGTTTCGAGAATGATCGTTGTTTTCCATGGGAAATAAAGTTATGAAAGTCTTAATGTTCTAATCATCACTAACAATTTGAAGTCCAGTTTCTCCGATAATCTATATCTTGGAGCCGGATCATTTGGTACTATAGGCACAGAACCTAGGGCCTACGAAGCAAGGAAAATATAAAATACAAACCTTAAATTAAGTGAAATACGGCTCAATGCAACTTTCTCATACAAAAATCTATTTTTAAGCAGCTTGTGATTTTTTTTCTTTTTTCATTTTTTCAATTTAAGTTTATATTGAAAACTAGCTGTATATCCATTCTTTTTATGTAATATATAAAGAAACTTAATTCACAATTCGCTGTGAATTTTTAAAGTTTGGAATCTTTTTTTTTTCTCTGGAATTTTATAATTCTCACAAGAGGGAAAGTATCGAGTTCTCCTGTACTGAGATAATAAACAGACAGACAGAGAGAGAGAAGCACAACTTACAAATCTTTATATTTATAATAGCTTTTTTGTAGATTATTTCTGTTCTTATTAGGAAACAAAGATCTTTCATTTATGGTTCTTGAGATTAAAGGATTTATTTTTTATTCTGCTAATTTATAATGCTTTCATCATTTTAGAGGTAGAGGCATAAACAATGCTCAGGTCCTAGTATCAGATTTTGAATTGCATTTATTATATTGTATTGAAAAAGAAAATAAATAAATAAATAAAACCCACCAATGTCATGTTACTTTGGAGACTATGGTATGATTATACAAATTTGTTTAGAAACTTCTATAATGATTAGGTCACACTCAAAGGGAGGAAACAATCAGAACACTAAGACAGACACCTAAATTTTTAGTGATGCTCTATCAAGCTACCCATCAAAATTTCATTAAATTTGGCACAGCCGTTCTCCCGGGATAAGACAAACTGAACTTTCAATTTTATTTATATACAGGGTGTCAAGTTTCGGGGCACCGATTCCCTTTTTCCTGGAGGGGGGGTTATCTCGCTCCTTTTAGAGACAAAGAAAAAAGCCAATTACCAAGTTGTAGAGCATTGCCAAATTAGTATAAAAATGTGTGTATCTGACAGAAAAAGCTGCAAATAATTGTCAAAAAATATTTTGAACAGTATGCGATTCTTTAAACTGCAAAATCATCTAGCAACAATTGTGTAACAAAGGATTTAATAAATTTAGTTTGAATACGAACTGTTTTATTTGACAGATAATTTGTCAGTAAACATCATCCTAATCAAAGTCAGAAAAAAAAAACTAATCTGAGGTTGGAAAAACATTCCATCTACAGTATTGTTTGTAACCTTATGATATGTGTCTGTCACTTCATTCTATTTTTATTTCGATTTTATGAATCATGTCTATTATGTTTACTAAATCTGAAACCAGAATGCCAATGCAGCTGAACGATTATACGCATATTGTTTCCCAATGCAAGGCATTCCAATTGTCCGAATACATTAATGTTGTATCATTTGGAGGGAATTTAGAGTCTATTACACAGTTTTCAGACGGATTTTTTTCAAATTTTTCTGCTAGACAGGCACATGTTTATATTAATTTGACAATGCTCCACAACTTTTAATATACTTTTTTCTCTATTTCTAAAAAGGAGCGAGATAGACCCTACCCCCATAAAAAAGTTGTCTCATAGTGTAGTGCTGTAGGAGTTTCCTACGTAGCTTTAAAAAAATAATAACTCTCTCGAGAAATTTCCCCTGGTACAAACTTTCCTAGACAACCTGTAGATAAAGTTCATTAAATAAAACACCTATACACTTAATAAAAGTTCTGAATATCAAAAAAACTATTTCAAATTTAAGTATAAAAACAGTGCAGATTTCATAGTTCTATTGACATCGGAATTGAGATATGTAAAACAATATTTCATTTCCGATCGCTGTATGCTACCTTATTATTTTCCTTATACACATAAATGTATAAAGAAAGTATTGTGAAGGGGTCAAAAATTCGAATTCGAGTTTTCGATGAGAGCAAGTTTCAAGCATCCCTGATCATGAATCGAACATTTTTGAGGTGATGTCTGTGTGTGTGTCAGTGAGTCTGTGGAGACGATATCTAACGAACGGAGCGATTCGAATGAAATTTGGTACAAAAATCACAATTCGTGAATACTGGAAGCCTATTATTTTTATACGTAATCGAATGTTCAGAACCCCCTAAATGTTCAAGTGAAATTTTGAAAAAATCAATACCTTTATAAAGCTACGCAAATAGACATTTTCTATGTAATTTTTCCTTAGAAAACGATTGACATAAACTTTAGATAGCTAGCATGAACCGTTCTCGAGATATTGCACATTTTAAAAATAAATTTATCAAAAAATCCCATAAATTAAATAAAATCTATTAACTGTTGAGTAACATGTTCACTTTTCATATGTAATATCATGCGATAAATTGGGTGACATTCTCGTGGATCTAGCTCGTTCCATTCATGAGAAAAGATACTTTGAGTAATACTTTTGCATTTGAACAATAATAATCATTTATATCCTATAAGAATAACTTATTTCTCCGTCCATAATGCTTGGCGAGATTTTGGCGGAATGTCACCAAATTGGCGACTTTTAAAATGTTACCAAATTAACGAAAATCTCTCCAAATGGATAAAAATGATGCTAAATCAATGAAAATGACAACCGATTGATGAAAATTCAATATCTTGGAAAGAATCTAAGTATCTACTAGAAGAAAAACCTATTTTTTTTTACTGTAAAAGTAGTAAATTCATTGCATTATATAAGGAAAGTCCTGTGTTGCCCACATCAGATTTTTTTTCAATGTTTTCAGACATTTAAATGAAAAAATCAATTAAGTATAACATTTTTCCATATTCTAGTAAAACACCATCTTCTGGGTAACCGAGCTTATTTTTGTCATTCTCAATTTTTGCCAATAGTTTAAAAGTATTTTCTGGAACATTTTTCTGTTGATTAATAAAATTACAATATGTCCATTTTTAACGAAGGAAGACCCTTTTCATCTGTCGAGGCTCCATGCAACCATCTGGTCAGAATATAGGTCAACTAATCCAAACTCTTTTCAAAGCATTAAAAAAAAATTATGTTTTTTTTCCATCTAAAAGAACATATTAGTGTGTGGGTATAAAATAATTTAAATTTCTAGGACCAAAAGGAAATATGTAAAAAATAATTACAAATATTGTTCAATTATTTTTTTGTAACATAAATGTATCAAATATACCCTTGTTCCTATTGAAGTTTTATTCAAAGTTACTTTTTACTTTCTCTTACTGTGTAATATAGCATAGATAATTTTCGAATTCAGAATTTTGATGCCAATATATATTTTAAAATCACCTGAACACGTTTTGACTAGTTTTGGAGTGATGCCCGTCTGTCTGTGGTCAATTTCTTGTATACATGACAGCGGCTACAAATATTAATGGATTTTCAAGAAACTTTATCTAGCTTTATCAAAAAATCTGGAACTAGATCAATTTTTTTTAATTCAAGAGAAAACTTCGAAATTATATATTTTTTTAACAGGGCAGCATAGGATACAATTTGACATAATCATGCATAAAAGGGTTTATTTATGGCTTAATGATCACAAGACTTAATAGTTTCAATCATTATTGTGAAAAATAACCACAATACAATTTGTTTATTTGTGAAGTCATTAGGCTCCCCTCTAGGTACAAGTTACCCCTCGGGGTACATTGCCAAGTATGGTACCAATCGATAGTTTTTTTTTTTTCAAGCCTTTAAAATGATGGGTAGTCCGCTATAATCATTTGGACACATACCAATGTATCAAAAGTTTTCTTGTAAAATTTGGGGAAAAAAAGGTACTGTAAAACAGATTCTAGCACGAGAAAGTCGAGTTGAGCCACACTCTAGTTAATGCTATTAAATGTTTTGGAAATATATTTCTTAGATTTCATCTAATACCAAAATTACTAAATCTGTCAATAATGAAATTATTGAACATAGGAATTCATGGCATATCAGAGTTAGTACAACATCAGCCATTTTACCCTGATTTCGAATTAGTCCTCAGATAATATTAATGGACCAAACATTTTGAACTCGCTGTATATATTTTGATAGAATCCATTAGAGGATCATAGAATCCGAGACATGAAGGCAGATTTCATCTATAAAATTTCTCCATGTCACTTGAAACGACCAATAATTGCATTGAACCAAGGTCATTTAAGATGACTGTTCACTGGACCCCAATGTGTGTGCATTACACATATTGGGTGCTAGTATCACACATAACTGTCATTTAAACTACAGCTGAGACAAGCTCAGCTGAGTCTGGACCCGAAACAGACTCGGGCTGTAGTATTCAATGCATTTTGGGCTCAAACTATATTTTTTATTTAATAGACATGTATGAAATAGAAAAATACATAGAAAATTTTTATAAAAGGAAAAAAAAAAAATCCAAGAAATTGAACAATCTTATTTTATTTAATAAAGTTGCATTAACAAGTTTCAATATTTCTATGACCAAACACTAAATGGGTTCTATCATCTTATGACAGGAGGTATTATTTGTTAAATTGAATATCAGAAAATTATAAGGAGGGGGGAGTTACATTACATTTTTACTTGATGTGAAGTCCACTATATGACATGCTGCCTATAAATGTGGTACTTAGTTTTCTTGCTGCCATTGCAAATATCAAGTACCCCATGCTAAAAGGTTCATAGTGAAACCAGTCCATGAATGCTGTTATCTGCAATGAGAATGATATAAGCTTTGGAAATTCCTCTTTTAGTTTTGTGAGTATGGGGTTTCTAAAGTTATGCATTAAGAATCCTCTCCCAACCATCCACCTGCAGCACTTAAGCTAAAATTTTTGTACTTAAACCACACACATTTCTTGATCAATATTAATTGTCCTCCTGAAAACATAATTACTATATGATCCTCTAACAAATCACAATCAGTTTACAACCCTTTAAAAATGTACCTGTCCCAAAGTGAAACTTGCTACACAAAGCGACAGGGTAAGAGAAAATTTGAGCAGTGTATATAAGCACAAATAACACAATGTACGTTGCTCAAGTTTTCTTTATCCTTCGCACAAAGTTTATTTTACTTATTGAAATCAACAGCGTTTATCAAAATAATTTATTAACTAGAACGAATTATTCGGCATTGGCTGGGTCCTAAATAAGTTACTTCAATAGTACAAATAACACTACTCAATTTCCAAATTGCCTGTTTTGAATTAAAATATTCCCACACCTCATTTATTCCCCCAAGTACAACCATGCCAATTGTACAATACAGGTGTAATATGCATTAAATGAGCACTCAATCACCAATCATTGAAAATACAAGTCTCCAAAAGAGAAAATGTTTCTTAATGGTGTGTCTGTATCTGTATTATTTAAGTAGTGGGTGATTATTTAGAACCTGGGCAATGCCAAATAATTCATTCTAGTTAATAAATTTTCTACTAATATTTGTCCCTTTGCATAGTAATTTTCACTGTGGAACAGTTACTATTGTAAAGTGTACTCCCAGACATTATACTATACTATGTTATTATTGTAAAGTGTACTCCCTGACGTTATACTGTACTTTGTTATTATTGTAAAGTGTACTCCCAGACATTATATGTATGCTATTGTAAAGATGTACGTTATTGCAAAGTGTACTTCCAGATGTTATACTGTACAACATTATTATTGTAAAATGTACTCCCAGATGTTATACTGTACCATGTTATTATTGTAAAGTGTACTCCCAGATGTTATACTGTACTACGTTATTGTAAAGTGTACTCCCAGACATTATACTGTACTATGTTATTATTGTAAAGTGTACTCCCAGACGCACAGCAGGCACAATGCAAGTTTCAGCAAAAAGGAAGTATTAGTTATCATGAAATTTTAACAAAAGTAATTTTAAACTGTATTTATTTTTTGCTTTACAAAAAAATTCAATTACTTTCAACTTTTACATAAAGAGCAATACTTGCAATCTAATTTGAAGTATCTGTTTGCAAAACACATTAATATTTTCCTGCATACAACAGTGAATAATTGTATATTTAAGTTTTCATCAATTTCTAAATGTCAACATTTTCTTTCAATTCAATCACAAATTGTGCATGTTAACTATAAAACAATTTATGCTATACATGTTTTTAGGTAAAAGGCATATTTGTTAATGTACAAAGGTTTTTTAGCTCATATTTTATAATGCAATGTAAATTTAATTTACATGAATCATGAATAAAACAAAATCAAATACAGAAATTTAAAATTTATATGCTGATTTGTACTATTCAACATTATCAGACGTTTTCATATTTTGAAACTTTTTGGATATACTTTTAGCATTAATTAAATATATACAAAAAAAAAAAAAATTAAAACAATTTGATTTTTTGATATTTTTATCAATATAAAAACATACAAATGTACAGAAACGTTTCTGTGATTCATTATACAGTATAAATTTTGAATTTTACAACTTAAAGAACATATAATCTTAGATTAACAGCATCTCTAGATCAACAGCAATGTTTTGTATAACATTTTATTTAATGTATTCAATTTTGAAATCGGCAAAACAGTCAATGCCTTTACACTTGCCATATAAAGTGATAACTTTAAAAATTAATTAACACACAAACTACAAAATATTTTTGAAAAATATTTCACAAATAAAGTTTATAAGGTATGACAGACAAGAATTTTTGGAACAGAAGCTTTTTATACACAATCTGTTGACTTGTAATGGTTTTCATCAATTGTGGAGTAAATATGGCCTTCATTACTTAGAAATTCCAAAGCATCACTATAAAACAAAATAAAACAATTAATAATTTGAATTAACTATCATCCTACAATTAAACTCTATCAGTTTAATTATATATGTACCATGGAATTCTATTGCCTCTACTACCTCAAATGCAGTACAGAAAAATGGAGAGTATAAAGGGGGGAGGGAGAAGCTGTACTGAGAATTTTCAACCAAAAAAACATATTTTTTACCAATAATAAATTTATTTTACTTAACAATGAAATATTTAATTTCTTTCCCGATGTTTGGGAAGAGGGCTGTTATATAGAATTTTTTAGAATTTCAAATAAAGACAATAAGGGGCATTTTCCCAGAGAGGGTGAATTGACAGAATTCTACAGTAATATGCTTTCTATAGCAAATTAACCTTTATATGCATACATACATATATACAACATATGCATACTATGATCTATTTCATAAATTTCACGAAAGTGATTCCGGTATCAAAATGCCACAGGTCTAAAAATTGGAGGGTTTATATCAAAACTTTAAAATGATTCTCTGAATTATGAGAATCATTCACAGTACATTACAAGTAGCCAGCAGCTTATTTTAATATTCATAAAACTTGCTGATAACTGGAATTTCAAAGTTACAAGCAAACTCCAAATGTAGCAATTAGTGTCCTTTATTAGTTTAGCTCATGTTCGAGTTAGATCATCAGCACTAAATAGCTGTCAAAAATAACTAGTTTCAGATTTCGTTCTATAAATTAGATGCTAGCTGTGTGGAAAGACCAATTATTTTTAGTTATCAAGCTTTTAAAAAAAAAAAAAAAATTCATTACTTATGTAATAATGGCTATTTAGAGTAGATGCAAAACAAAATCCCTCATGCCTTCTGTAGTATATAAAAATAAGGAAAATTACAGACACAAACTAATAAAATGTACATTAGTTTCAAAGCAAAACTGGGTCTGCATTCTATGATCAGAACGACAGGCATATATTTTCACAAATACTTTTTATTGCAGGTTATGTACCGATACGTAATAGGATATCTATTATAAAATGTGCAACAATAGCACATATTGTCATTACTCATGCAGCGCTTTGATGGAAATTAATGATTTTTATTAGTCTGTTATCTCTTTAAATTGATTATGATACTATACAGTACAAGTGTACTGTATTTTTTCATTGCTCTATTATTTCTTGAGGATTAGGCTAAAACTTCAGAATATCTTACTTTCATACATCCGAGAGAGAAAAAAAAAATGTACAATGTAGTGTAAAAAATATATATTTTACATGATTACATTAATGAGGCTAATATACATTTAAATTTAGTAGAATCCCATAATACATATAACTGGATGTGATATAAAGAAAGAACCAAAAAATTCAAAAATGCAATTATCTATAAATTGCATAATATGAAAATATAACTTTTAATTCATTAAAATCCCTTAATTTAGAATAAAATAATTGTACATTTATTCAAGCTTGAACTTATTTTTTGATATTCAGTTATTTTCAGAATTTCCAACAGCAGATTTAGAGCTGGCTGTAAATTTTTCAAAAAAGTTGTTTAGAAAAAGATATATACTTATACAGTGTTGAATTGCTTTCATAACTAATAAAATCATTATTTGTTATTGTTCTTTAAATAATAATAATAATAATAATATGGCCACAAATTGAAAAAAATTGTTGATTGATTATACATATTGTATTTTGTATAGAGAGCTATTATATTAATATCCAGTAAGTATTGCATACAAGTTTATCAAATATATTGTAAAGTCATGTATCAATACAGATACACCTATCACTCATATGAAGTACAGTATAAGTTTTTTTTTGTTAAATATAGTCTATAGTTTTCTTGCAGTAATTGTTGTATTGTTTGCACTATGTATAGTAGAGAAATTAAAAATGAAGATGTTCAAATATTTTAATTATGCCCAAATAAAAAAAAAGTTTAAGGTACCTGAATTGAAACAATTGCAAAATTTTATTCACATCCTTTAAGAAGTATTTATCATGAGACAAACATCACTGTAACAAAGATTTCAAAGAACTTTACTCTAAAACAAAGTTTCTTAATTTACTTACTGAATGGACTGACGATTTATTGCTTTCAAACCATTGTACAATTCGCATACGTTGACGCCTTGTTCATCTTTGCAGGAATTAACTGCTTGCAGCACCTGTAACAAAGAGGAATTTATTATATAAAAAGAAAATAATAATTCTAACCTAACATCTCCCGAACCACATGATGGATTTTGAAGGGTTTTTTTCCCCTTCCCCCATGCAATGAGGCTGAGTCAAGTGAACATTCTAAGTTTTATCACACTACAGTCAAATGTGGAATAACCAGAATTAAAAATCAGTTTCTTCCTGTATGTCTATTAGCACTGCTTATTACTCAAGAATGGCTCAATGTATTTACATACATTTCCCACGGGTTTGTTAAGTTTAATAAAGAGCAAGTTTGGGGTAAAAATATTTAAAATTTTGTACTGCGTGAATTTTATTCCAGAACAATGCTGCTTATTTATGCCAGTATATTATAAAAATCACGGCACTCATGACACAGAAAATGTAAGAAAAATATTCAATCTACATTATATTTATAAACTATTTTTAAACACAAATTAATTAAAAACTGATTATAAATACATTATAATAATTTCATGTAAAAAGCTGCAGGAACAACAAAGAAAACAGAAGTTTTACAAGAAAGAATATAAAAATCATCTCATTGTCTGTTTCGTGCTGACAAATGGCAATAACCAGGGTTCATAGGTGGTGATAGGTGACTAATAGAGCACATTCTTGCTTGTATGTAGTGCCCTGTTATAGGGGAGAAGTAGCTTTACTATAATCCTAAACATTTAGAATTTTGTCAATAGCAGGAGGGGCAAAAATAATGCAAATCTGCTAACCTCTCATAATCAAAAACCGAAACATTGATGTGTGGTGGTAATTTTTCAAGCATATTTCAGCTATATGAATTCTTGATGATCAGAATGTAGGAACTTTCTTCCTTACATCAAGTAGTAGTTCCTTACATCAAGGGGTAGTAGTCAAGTTCCTTGCATCAAAGAGTAGCTTCAAATTCACAGACATGTGTTCATATTCCAGCACCAATTAATTAGCAGCATTATGTATGCCAAGAGTAAAAAATCTGAACAAACATAGAAATGAGACATGATCCGTCTATTGATTGACCATTGTAATTACTTTATTACACTTGGGAAGCTAGAGCAAGATAATGGAAAGCAGGAGCAAAATAATTTGTTAAGAAAAAGTCAGAAACCATCTTTCAAAGGGGAGAAAAAAATACATGAAAAAAATGTTTTCAATTCTGTTTGTAGGAAGAAAAAAACAGGAGGAAAACATGAGTTTTTAGAAAACATTGTATTTTTAGTGGCAAAATCATAGACTGCCATACGGTTTATCATACTAACTATGACAAAATCATAACATTTGGTAAATCTGATAATGTCTTGCATCATTGCTGAATTTGAAGTAAATATATCAATCAAAAAATTTTCTTAAATCCTTGCTTTAAGGAGCTATGTGATATGATAATCTCATCGTTTGTCCTGTGCTGATGAATGGCAATGACTGCAAAAACTATGATTCATGAAAGATGTTGGGTAACTAGTTGAACATGTTTGATGGTGTATGTATCACCCTATTATTATAGCAAAGACATTGTTTCAACTGTAAACAATATTGAAACAATTGAAATTTTAAAAGATTTTAGCAATTTGTAAACTCATTGTTTGAAAAAATGGTAAAATAATGTTGCTTACAGAAAGTTTAAAAAATTTTTAAATAGCATGATTTAGTATTGTTAATCATGGTATTCAAAAATTTCCAAAACCTTCCTACACTTGTTTCTAAAAGGTATAAGGTTTTTTAATAGTACACTATCATTTTACCATTTATTCAAAAATCAAATTGCTACTAATCTTTAAAAATTCACTTTCAATATTATATTTATAGAGACATCAAATAGGAAATGCATACAAGCAAGAAAGTGATCAACTGGTTACATCATCATATGTGGACAATAGTTCTGTAGTCAAATATGAATTCGATCTAAAGGTGGGCAAACATTTTGAGCCAATCTGCAGTTTTCTTCGAAGAAAAAAATCCATGAAAAATGGCTAAGTAAATTATGAAAACATTTTGAGGATAGATTAGATTCAATAAATTATCATAATTCAGACTTAAGTGCCTTCTTGGGCAAACATTTAGGCAAATTTGTGATAATTTGCTAGTTGAGCCTTTTCATTAAAAATAAAACAGGAAATTTGGCTGAGTAGATTTTGAGAGCACATTAGGGATAGATGGATTCAATAAATGCATAATAATGGAAATTTTAACATGTTCTTCATTTAGACAAAAATATTGGGTAAACTTGCTAGTCGAGATTTTTAGCATAAAAATAAAATTATTGAAAAAAGCCAAGTAGGAAGGAGTCTTTGATCTCACGACAACAAGAGAGTGATGTGAGATGTCTAACTGTGAACTGCGTTAATATATAAAAGCGTGTACTTGGGAGAGTATAAAATGAACTGTTGGTGTAGACTCATTCTTCTCTTTGGTTTACCTTTTGCTCTCTTGAGCTTGCCACTCTTTTCTTTTGCCGATTCTTTTCTCTTGAGGATGCTCGGTATATCAAAGTACTCATTATATGCAAGTTATAACTTGTGTAAGATTACAGAGGGGTTCATGGTTTATAAGTGTAAAGTGTGTTGATAAGTGTGAATGGGGATGCCATGACGTTAAGTTGGCAATCCTTATGCCATCAGATTAATGTCTAAAACAATTGTTAGAGGCCATGTAATTTCTGTTACTGAGTTATTTGAATATTATGGCCTGTAAAATGCATATTCTCTGTGTAATAATTAAATAAATGGTCATAATTCAAATTTTAATTTGTACAGGATTTAGATATAAACAACATAACTTAAATGCAGTAAAACCTCGATAAGTCTTCATAAAGAAACCACGAAATCAATTACTTCAGTACTTTTAGTGGCAGAGTATTCACTGAAAGTACTGGATATGCATTATTGTAACGATCATTTAAATTTCAAATGTATGATATTCATAACAATCATATGAATTAATAGAAGTACCAATTAATTATGTAAATGATAAAAAAATAAGTTAACTCTACCTCTTGATGTTTAAGTGAACATTCTTCAAGCTTTAATACTACAATTTTACATACATATTATGATACCATGTACTTGTCTGAAATTAATTGAAATGTACACATATCAGTCAAATTAGCTTTCTCGTCTAAAACATTTAGAGCTCTGTATTCATCTCCTGTAGTACCTTGAACTGACGTAAGATAATATCGAATGGTTACTAAGAATTCAAGAACTCATATTTTAAATGGTAAAAAATTTCCTCATTTTCACGCTTTTCTTCTAAAAATTCTGATGTTAACAGATAAATCAGTAGTTTTTTAAGGTCGCTTAAGGATACTGAAATGTTGTTGTTGATATCTATGTAGTTAATAATGTCAGAACAGTACATCCACTTTCATTTACAGTATGTAATAAAATCAATAAAGAATCAGAGTCAAGTCCTCATTTGCAACTTTGTTTCATCTGTCATTAGACACAAACCCTAAATGTTTAAAAAAAATTCTTCAGTTTTACTTGAGACTGAATTCTAATTTCTGTGAATGTAATTGAAAATCTTCAAAATGGACACTTTTATCAAACACATACATATTTCTCAAGGGCTTTTATCACATCTTTAACTAACAATGTTTTATATCCGCATTTAAATTGCTCGGTCAAGGAGGTGAAAAGTGTAGTCGTGTTTGATGGCAGAAATATCATTCTCATACTAGCTTTTAAATTTTCTGGATGACAGTGGACAGGAAACATTTCTTATCTGGCATAAAAATTGCATATCCTGTTTACAAATATGCATTTTCTAAATTATTGATAACATCCATCCACTTGAATTAGCTATGAAGCTAATCAACTGAGAGAGATTTCACATTTTCGAAGCATCTTGGATATTTGCTTTTTCCAATCACTAGAGGTTTCAGTTTTCTTTTTCCACTCATATTAGTTACCATTAGCATTAGTGTGATTCATTTTGGAAATTTTTTTTCTTATTTCATGTCGTCTCATATCGAATCTTTTCAACAGTGACAGACGAGTTATCCACAATAGCATTTGGATTAGTGCCACGTTATCTAGGTGACGACTTATTAAGGTTTTAATGTATATAGATTTTATAGTAATTATGAATTGTAGATAAAGAAGTTGATTCCTTTAGCCTGTAGTATGTGAAGTCACTTATTTATTTATTTATATATATATATATAAAATATATATAAAGTCTTCATATATATATATATATAAAATATATATAAAGTTTTCATATACGAGGCATGTTTTTTAAGTAAGTACCGTTTTGGAATTAAAAAAAGACGTGCAAAGATATCGCAATAATTTTATTTCTACATGAAAGCCTGTACCTTAATCTACTTTTCTACATAATTTCCGTGAATATTGAGGCACTTGTCATAACGTGGCACCAGTTTTTGAATACCCTCCTCATAAAATTCTGCCGCCTGACTTGTTAACCACTGTATCACAACTGTTTTGACTTTGTTATCGTCTTGAAAACGCTGACCACCCAGGTGTTTCTTCAAGTGCAGGAACAAATGGTAGTCGCTGGGCGCCAGATCAGGGCTGTATGGAGGATGATCTAGAGTTTCCCATTTGTGGTACCGCTCAAGGAAAGTCAATGCACTGCCTAAACGTTGGGTTTTGTGCAAATCCGTCAACATTTTTGGAACCCAACGTGAACACAATTTCTGGTAATTCAAGTTCTCGGTCACAATGCGATACAAAACACTACGAGAATATTGAGGAAACCAGTCGCACATTGATGAAATTGTAAAGCGTCTGTTTTCTCTCACCTTTTCTTCCACTTTCTGCACCAAATCTTCATTAAAGACCGAAGGACGCCTACTCCGTTCTTCATCATGCACATTTGTGCGGCCATCTTTAAATGCTCTCACCCATTTCCTTACCATTCCATCACTCATAATGTTTTGTCCGTAAACTTCACAGATCTCACGATGAATATCGATCGGTTGCCTTTAGCACTAAGAAATCGTATAACAGCCCGTACTTCACAATCGGCGGGACTCACGATTGTCGGAGGCATTTTAAACACTCAGTAAACAACGTATACAATGAAGAATCAGACTGTAATGGCGTCAGTGCGTAGACAAGAGATGTAGGTAACCAGCGCGCATGCGCGGAACGCCGACCGTAGCGCTGCGGCGGCGGAATCGCAAAACGGTACTTACATAAAAAACATGCCTCGTATATATCTATATATATAGTCAAACCTGTCTATAATGATACTCTAGGGACCGAGAAAAAATATCGTTATAGACAGGGCTGAACTTGCTACACTCTATAATGGAAGTTATTTAACATGGGTGTGACATTATTATAGTTATATATGTTGAACTTGGATGACTTAATAATACTACAGTATTATATTGAACTTGTATTACAGATTAGGAAAAAAAATATGAAACATATGTTGTATCTTATGAACCTAAATCATAAGATTCAAATTGCAGTTCGAAAATGTAACACGGCGTATATTTTAACTATATTTCTATTATGCAATTAAAAAATGGATAATTATAATGATAAAAATAAAATTGGAGTTATATTATTAATTCAAAATCAAGAATACGTCGAAACGGAAATGAAATACGTACTGTACACAATTCGAATCCTTAAATAGGAGGAAGGAAAATTTAACATGAGAAGTAATCCGATATTTTCATTTACCTGAATTTTGCAGAAAATGCAGCCAACATACACATATTTTTTAAACCTTCTAGCGAATCCAGATATACATCTGGAACATTTGGTAAAGTTGGAATAAAATTCTGTAATGTTTCGATCATTTTAACAGCATCTTCAGTTGTTGTGCTGGGTGGTGATTCCGTTCAACACTCCTCATCTTCCACTTCAATAACATCATCATTTTCTTTCAGTTCTACAATTATGTCCTCATAGGTGCTCCCACTGAACACTAATAAACCTTCATCCAAATTCAAATAGTCTTCTGGATTTATTGAAGAGTGCATATTCATGGAAACTTTGAATGCATTCAAAGAATTACTTAGGTGCAGCACACAATTTTCTTCTTCAGAAAGATTTTGTTGAGAATTCTCATCGCTGTCAGATTGTTTTTTATCACTGTACGAGCTGAAATTAAAACCTGCCTTCCGACACCAATTTCGTATGGTAGATGAGTGCACAGAACTCCAACTGCCAGAGATCATGTCACATGCTTGTTTAACATTTATGTCAAAGAGTTTGGTAATCTTGGTATATAGTCGGTAGATAGAACATTATTCCCCTTTAGGATGAACTGCCTTTGTGTTAAGTCTGCCATTGTAAAAGTCTTTCCAAAGTCCAAAAAGTCTTGGACACAACACAGGGAAAAATGTTTGAAATACTCAAAATTATCATTATATACAGGTTCACTCAAAAGCAAATCATTGTTATAGACAAGTTCGATATACACTAAAACTATAGGAAATCCGCCGGGGCCGTGGAAAATATCGTTATAAACAAGTTTATCATTATAGACAATATCGTTATAGACAGGTTTCACTGTATATATATGAAGACCTAATTATCATTTATGGCAGCAAGTTTAGGTTTAATGAAAACAAACATGGTTGTACAAATTCCGTCTTGTAAGGCGATGTTCCTTGCTCTGGATCCTTCATTTACTTAACTCTGGGTTAAATAGAAATGCTAAATTAGAAAATAGTGCCAACTTAAATGAAGTAGGAATTTCAGGTTGACATCAATTTGATAGGATGACCATGGAGTGTACATCTTTTGATATTTATGCAATAAATTTGGAAAACTCCATGCATGTTATAAATACGACTACAAAATTATTCTAAAAATTATACATCATTTATATAATCTTCAAGAATTTTCAGCACTTTTTATAAAGTCACATTTTCACATTGAATTTATAAACCTTTTTTTTTCTGGATTTCTAAAGGTTCTTTAGGTTTTTTAGAGACTCTTAAGATTTTTAAAGTGATACTTCCATCTATCCACAAAATTAGAAATTAAACCAATTCCATTGGCAAGATATCAACAGTTATTTTTGTTCAAGCTGTAGTACCGCCATTTATCGACTTGTGTAAGAATGAAAACAGTGGAATAGTAATTGAAAATTAAATAATATAAATAAAGATTATCAGAAGTTATATAAATCAGATTTTTATAAGTTTTCATGTAATTTAAAAATAGAACAAATTTTACAAGTGTTGAAAAATATGAAATATTGGCATTTTGATCCTTATTGTTCTGAAAATAAAGCCAGGAAGTTAAAAATAACTCAATTTTAAAACAGTTATTGTGTGTTTGCTATTTGGCAGAAGACAATAAATTGAGTAAAATATTCACTCTCATTTAAAATAACTTTTTTATTTACTTATTACAGCCAAAATGATTTAGTGCAAAGCATTGGAAACTTCAACAGGCCGAAGAAAGTACTGAAAATCTTTTCAACCAAGAGGAAATGCAAAACTTAAGAGCCAACAAAATTGATTTTTTCAGAGCTGTCCTATCATCAAAAACTTCAGAGCACAGATGTTTTGAGTGGGTACAGCTAGCTTTGCAAAACACATAAGTAGCATGGTCATAAGGTGTAAACTTAATAGCAAAAAATGAAATAATTAAGATAAAGACATTTTTACATCCACTTTTGATCACCAGTTTTTGCCACAATTTGAAATTCTAGGAGAAAAAAAACTGTGAAATATACTGCTTTTGTCTCCGAAATTGGTTGATACTTTTAATTAATTGCTTATACTAGTACTAACAAAGTATTTTTATTTCAGATTATTTTAGACAGCAGTTTGCATGAATTTTTATATATAATTATTTGTGTATTCACACATTATAGAATTATCTTACCAGCTGTTGGGGTTTTGTGAGTCGTCTAGCTATGCCAGAATCCATTCCAAATGTATCAGTTGAATCAGTTCCCATTCCACTTGAGGAAGTAGTTCCAAAATTACTGCTGGCATTTACAGTACCACCACCTCCACTTCCAGCCTATACAAAAAATAAGTCATATAAAATATCTTTTGAACAAAATATCAATTTTGTAATAATGTGATTTAAAGTTATTTTATTATGAAAAGTAATAAACTGTTTTCCAAATAAAATATACAAAACTTCCCAATTGGAACACTATTCTATTCAAATATATAAATCTGGCTTTCACATTAGACCCACTCAGTCCACAATTTTAGATTTTTACTTCGCATAAAGACATTTTCCAATATGAAGTCTAACATGTTTGCATATGCATGTTTGTATTATGAAGCCTAAACCAATGTTTTTTAGATATATCCAGTGGTGCATTTGTGCCAGAAATGCACCGGAACAATGTTCCAGTATTTTTTTGTAGAGACGGAACATGTTCCATAACTTTTTTTGATACAGAACATGTTTCAGAACTTTTTTGTAGAAATGGAACATGTTCCTGAACTTTTTTGTAGAAATGGAACACGTTCAAGAACTTTTTGGTAAAGACAAAACACATTCTAAAACATTTTTCTAAACATCATAATTGAAAATTATAAAATTTACACACCTATGGTGGCACTCCTTTAGATCAATCGATTAGCATAAATGTGATTAGCATAAAAACTTTCTTGCTCTCCACAGAGACTCTCTGATATTTACATGTGACGAATGTGCATCACCTCTGCCCAGGCTCATAAAAAGCCAGCACAGAACATTTTCAGTATTCATTCAACATTCGTATCTCGGATGACTACAATGTACGCACATTATAATATACGAGGTAGGATTAAAAAGTTCCCGGACTGAGTCTATAACTTAAAAAATATTTGCAGTAGAGCGACTATGATAATGTTTCTATGTTACTACGTTCTCCCCCTCTTCTAAAAGTGGTTTGACTCAAATCACGTGGTCGGTGACTCATCACGGCATCGTATTTTGTAGAGAGTTAATATCAAATAGCAGAGAGTTAATATCAAATTTTGTGTTCGCTTGGAAAAGAGTGTAACAGAGGTTTACGAAATGTTGAAGCATGTGTACGGCAGTGATACATTATCGCGAACACAAGCTTTTCAGTGGTATCGATGTTTCAGAGAAGGCAGGGAAAGTGCCGAAGACAACGAATGCGTTGGCCGGCCGAGACTTCCCACACCGCTGAAAACAGGTTTCTGCGACGGTACATGAGAACAGTCAGCAAACAATAGCGGAAATAGCAGAATCAGTTGGGATATCCGAAGCCATATATCAACGGATATTGACTAAGGATCTTAACATGCATAGGGTGTGTCAACACATTATTCCCCGCATGTTAACCAAAGACTAAAAGGGGTCAGATCATAGGTGCTTTTGCATGATAACGCTCCTGCACACCGATCCCTCCTCATCGTTGACTTTCTTGCGAAAACGCAAACAACTGTTTTACCACACCCTCCTTACTCCCCTGATCTCGCCCCCTGCGCCTTCAGCCTATTTCCTGAACTGGCAAGTCACTTGCAGGGTCGTCAATTTCAATCCGCAGATGAAGTTAAAAGTACATCGCAGGCTGAATTAAAGAACATGGCTAAAAATGGATTACAGAAGAGTTTCGATGACCTTTACAAGCAATGGCAAAAGTGTGTTGTTGCGCAAAGGTCTTATTTCGAAGGAGGATGTGTTTCAGCATTTTAATTGATAATATTTTTTAAATTATTGACTCAGTCTGGGAACTTTTGAATTCTACTCTGTAGTTCTCTTTTAATTTATCGTCTTGTATATAAAGTTATATTTCATGATTGCCTTTGTGATGCCACTACAACATCACACCTTTGCCATACACCTAACACCATGGAAAAATGGTATAATTCTAGGGGAGAGAAAAATAATGTCTATTTTGCCCATTGCTACTAAAAACATATATTAATATTAATCTTTAAAATTAATAGATTTCTTACTACAGGAATTTCAACTTCAGACATTATAAAAAAGTTGTGAAATCTTTTAATTTACCTTTCACTAAATATTTCAATGCCTACAGGGATCATTTAGCTAATAGCAGTCATAGCATGACCATGGATTTGGAACATTAAAAAACTCATTACAAAATTATAGTTGAAGTTATTTTGATGCGAGCATGGCTTTAGCAGTATGAATTTACTGTTAATTGAGGCAAGATTCTATACTCTTGTAAAACATGCGGCAAGTTTGTTGTTAATTAAAACTACATGGTCGACCATTAGAAGTGAAGAATGCATATTTTTATGTCCAAACTTGGTTGCAGTCTCATTGTTCTGCAATAAACTGAAAGGGCAGTCGCACAAGAATACACAATCGGTACTGTATGGGAATTTCTGATTCTTCTAAACAGTATTACTTTCATTATATACATAATGTATAAGGAAAGTATTGTGACGGGGTCGAAAATTCGAATTCGAGTTTTCGACGGGAGAGCACGTTTCAAGCATCCCTGATCACGAATCAAACATTTTTGAAGTGATGTCTGTGTGTGTGTGTGTGTGTCAGTGAGTCTGTGGAGACGATAACTGACGAACGAATGGACCGATTCGAACCAAATTTGGTACAAAAATCACAATCCGTAAACACTGGAAGCCTATTGTTTTTATACGTAATCGAATGTTCAGAACCCCCCTAAATTTTCGAATGAAATTTTGAAAAAATCGTCAAAAAATCAAAACCGCTAATAAAGTTACGCAAATAGACATTTCTTATGTAATTTTTCATTAGAAAACGATTGGCATAAATTTTAGAACGCTAACATGAACCATTCTCGAGATATTGTGCATTTTTAAAAAAAATTATGAAAAAATCACATAAAAAAAAAAATTCCTATTGAGAAACATGTTCACTTTTCATATGTAATACCATGCGATAAATTGAGTGACATCGTTCTCGTGGATCTAGCTCGATCCATTCATGAAAAAACATACTTTGAATAATACTTTTGTATTTGAATGCCAATAGTCATTTATCTGCTGTAAGAATAACTTTTTTCTTCGTGCATAACGCTTGGCGAGATTTTGGCGACGAATTTGGCGGAATGTCGCCAACTTGGCGACTTTTTTGAAATGCTGCCAAATTAATGAAAATCTCGCCAAATGGATAAAAATGATGCTAAATCAATGAAAATGACGACTAATTGTCGAAAATTCAATATCTTGGAAATAATATTAGTATCTACTATAAGAAAAACCTATTTTTTTACTGTAAAAGTAGTAAATTCATTACATTATATAAGGAAAGTCATGTGTTGCCCACATCAGATTTTTTTTAATATTGATTTGGATTTTGTGTTATTGTTTAATTTTTTTGTCTTTTTTCATGTATGTAACTTTTATTCTTTTTTTTTATTATAAATAAATTCTAAACAAATATCCTAATCTTTAATTTATCTATTTTTGTAAATAAAAAAAGCATATATAACTATTTGTAATTAATCGATGAACATTCCAGTAATATATATATTTTTTCTGGATATATATTTTCTTTCTTCACAAATTATAAATCCAAGCACAATTACAGAAAATGGTGCTTTTAAGCTTTTTTCTCCACGTTACTGAAATTGAAGATTATTTTTAAAATATACATTTATAACTTTTCAAAACATAAATTCAACTAGCTTGAAAATTTCTATGGAAAATATGACCCCATATGCTAGACCAGGGTTTGATTTACATACAGGCGACTGGGGGCCATAGCCCTCAAAATTATGAAGTTCAAAATTTCTAAAAAGTTTCTAAAACAACCAGGAAAAAATTCCAAAAAATTATTCTTTTTCATTAAAATATTTTACTATAAATGTAAGTTAAATTTCTACTGCTATGATTATTTGTATTAAATAGTTCATAACATTTTTTTTATTTACTTTAATCATTTATTTACTGCTGACAGTGCAAGTAAATTTTAAAAATTCGGTAGTGGCTCCAGTCCGATGGAACCAAAATAGTTTTGAGTGAATAACATCCTGTAAAATAAAATAAAGTAAAATCCTGTAAAATAAAATCCTGTAAAATAAAATAAAGTTAAATAAGTTTATTCATCGCTTTTAGTCTCCCTTGCTTTGTTTACAACAGATAACATGGCCCTATGCCAGTGATTCCCAACATTTTTGTTTGGGCCTTGAAATATTCTATAAAATCTCGCAGAACTCCTAATTAGTTGACACATATTAAATTCGACAAGGGTAAATCTCAAAATAGATGAGTAAAGCAATAGAATTCATAAATAATAACCAACTCATACTTTTGAATGAAACATTTTAAGAAAATTCATTTTCTACAAATATTTATTAATTACTGTTAATAAAACATAACAAACATATTCACTTTACATCTGGATTACTAGTTACACATGTAGTGTATTTTTATAGAATTGTAAACAAAAACAAGTTACATTTTATTGTTTTATAATGCATTCATATTTTCATGCAATGCAATTAAGAAAAATATATTTTAACTGGTTCGGCATTTTTCAGTTATTGTTTGGCTTTTATTCAAAATATGTTGTTGCTGTTGTTTCTTATCCCACTTGACTGACAGCAACATCAGATTAAGTCCATGTACTCGTGAGTCTTCAAAAGATGAAGAACTACTCCAGAACTGGTGTACAGCTGACTCTTCTGGCAACCAATACATGTCAAGGCATGGGCAGGAGAGGCCTGAACCAAATTGCACTTCGGGCAAAGGGGATAAACCTTAGAACCCAACACATGCCGAAGAGCACGAAGATGGCCGCTGCGGAGTTTGGCCAGAGCCGTCTGTTCACCCCTACTGTCTGCCCCAATCAAAGCAGCACCAAGACGGCTACAATCATACCACTCATGCAAGGGGGGGGCCTTTCTCCAAGTGGATTTGATTTCAAGTTTGACTCGGGAGGCAAGTTCCGAGAAAGAAAGACAGCCACCGTCAATAGAACTATTCAAAATATTTATCTGTTAACACAATGAGCACTTGACAGGAATTCTGGCAATATCCATTACTGTAAACTGAATTCCTTACTGCTACAAAAATTCCCTACTTCAGCAAAATTTATTTTCTTAAATAAAACTCTAGGTGTTTAAAATTTAATTTACCTTGTTTTATAAAATTTATTATCTTCTGCAAATTGATAAGACAATTGCCTGAAAACTGTAAGAGCTTTGTAAAAACAAATTATTAATCTAGAAACTGGATTTTCTACAAAGCATTTTTGTGTTACCTACTGTTAATAATCTATCTTTTATAGTTTAGACAATATTTTGAGTCGTCAAAATAAGCAAAATATAGCAAAAATTATTTTTATATTTTCATAAATAGTACCTCAATTCAAACAAAACATGTTTCAATTGTTTACATTTTAACTTATTACAGGGTTCATACTTTTTTGCAAGAACCCATTTTCAAGAGTTTTAAGGAGTTTTCCGAGGAGGTTTAAACATTGTTTCAGAAAATTTTCTAAATATTAAAAAAATAAAATAAAACAAAGTTTCTGCAGAAGTTTCTCTTAGAGCTAGGTATCTTGATTTTGCACATGCTACAGCCATACAAAATATTCCTTTAAATAATGTTACAATATACAAAAAATTAAAATATTTTTTACCAATTTCCACTGAAACAAAAATCAGTGATGTAATAATCATTTTCTGTATTTAAAGCATTAAAACTAATGTTCCAATATACAGAATTAAATTACTTTGTGTATTAGAAAAAAATGAAACAATTTTTTCCTTCCAAGCATCTGAAAAATCATTTTATAATTTTAATTCGCAATTTTATGAAAGAATGCTTATATTCACAATCCCTATGAAAGAACGCTGAATTTTCAATTTAATGCAAAAAATCGTCAAAATTCACAATTTTCATATAGAATACTAAATTTCCCAATTCTTAATAGCGTATTCAAAAATAAAAGATGGTAATAAAATTACTCACAATTTTCCAGGAATATTATCTGGTTTCCAGGAGCCTAAGGCTTAAACTAATAAAATAAGGGATTTTTAAGAGATCTTATTAAAAAACCTTAAATCCAGGAGTTTCTAAGTATTTCCAGGAGGCGTATAAACCCTGCTAAGGTTTATAAGTTACATCTTTTATAAGTCAGACCTGAGGGCAGGTTTAACATAATATTAAAAATAGAGATCTCCATTTTACAAATCAGATTATAAATCAGATTATAAGATTAGTCATATGATCATACAAAAAAATGCAAGCAGAAACACAGTTCTAAAATTTCACATTATTCAAGTTTAAGACTGGTAGATGAGCATAATGCAAATACTTTGTGCTCGTATAAGTTTCTTCAGTGTTTGAGTTATAACTATAATATATTTCCTATAATTTTTCATAATTAATTCCACATACTTATCACAATTAAACAATCTGTCCTCAGTCACTCAAAACATTTAATTGTCACTGAAACCAATGAGCACCAGGTCCAGATTACACTCCAAATTTATTGACTTTTATGCCATTTTCCAAAAGATGTGAAAACAAATATTCAACAGAAAGAAATTTCTATGAACAACAAGTTTCCTTTATGAACCTATTGCTTTTCGTTTACCTAAGTAAACATATAACATATCGAAACAAGCTTAATAAGTAAAATGGAAATATATATTACATTATATAAAATAAAGCCAAATGCTTTTTTACTTCCACTGTATTCCAATTTTTTCAGTAAACCTCTTGTTTGAATAATTCTGCCAGTCTGTTTTCATGAACCATAGATGCTGAAAAGAATCATCTATACTTTTGTGAAGTGTAAGTGATGAAAAGAAAAATGTAAAGCTGTTTAGTTTAAATAATTCTGCAAGTTTTTTTTTGTATGTGTGGAGCGTAGATGCTACAAATTTTGTCCTTTTTCAAAAATTATAAACTAATTATGAATAATTATAATCTATTGTTACAAACTTATCCTCAGGAATCGTGGGTGTATACGCAGGATACAAGAACAAGTCCAAGTTTCTGGATAACTTACGTTTATTCACAGGCACAAAGTAAACAGGAACAATATACAATCAAACAGCACTTAAAGGCTCCACTAATTTCACAGAATAAGCAATATTATTCTCAAAATGTTCACGTAAGTAATTTCACAAAACAGCAGCTACTATTCTCAAAATATTGACAGAAATCACAGTACAATGTAGCTCGTGTCACATCCATTCGTCAACTCCCCAATTGAACTCTCCGATTCAGTGATGACTCTTATTTATAGTCTCTCCATAGAAACTTCTGTAAATCTCTGTATCTCAAAGAATAATCCTTCTATCGAGAAGTTTTTGGAACATTCCGGAAGTCACCAAATATCGCCAAATCTGGCAACCCTTCTCCTAACTGTGGAACCCTGGAAACCCTGTGCTCAGATGCAGGTCATGAACTGTAAACTGTTTTCTTCGCTTGGCCTTCGAAACAGGCTAAAGAGAAGGTGCCAATGGGAAAATTGTGTGCTTCTAACACTATATATATATATACAGTCGAACCTCGATATGTCGAATTTGAAGGGAGTAGAAAAAAAATTCGAGATATCGAAAATTTGAAAAATTTTAAAGAATTCATAAAAGAATATAAACGTACTAGTCCTATACTCTACACATTTTTAAAAAAATCACTTACCTTATCTTGCAGACAGAGAATTGGGTATTACCCAAGAAAATGCTGACATCAAATAAAGCGAAGCTTGAAATGATTGGATACACATTTAATGTAATACTATGTACGTACATACATTATTAAAATTTAATCTTACTTACATTTCTTTACTTTGCAAAATAGTCATCTATGATAGTTTGGTTACAGGTACTGAATCTTTCAATATCTATCACATTTTCCAAATGAGCTAGGGCATGGAAAGTCTCCGGCGTCATATCTGGCCTTGACTCGACGAAATTTCGAAGCTTTTCTATTAATGACTGAGCTTCTCGGCAAGTCACTTTTGGCACATACTCCTCAATTTCATCTTCCTCCTCTGATACAACATTTATCTCATTAATGATATCTTCGTCACTTAATTTCCCGGTTACTGAAAGATTTCCATCAACGTCAACAAAATCTTGAAATGTCCTACTTCCTTCAGCCTTAACAAGACGTTGCCAGTCTTTATTTACTTGTTGATTAGTTAATTGTTGATTAGTATTTTCTTGACTTTTGTTTTCAGCATTTAGAGTGAATCCTGCCTTTTTGAAACAATTAACTATGGTTTTTTCAGTAACATCCCTCCAAGCTCTATCACAGAGATGCATCGCCTGCAAAATGTTAACAGTAGTTTTCTTTCCTTCATCAATGTCAGCAATGCATTTTTTTACAATTTTGTGGCGATAGTTTACTTTAAAACTCTGAATAATACCTTAGTCCAAAGGCTGTAAGTTAGAAGTTGTGTTTGGTGGCATGAAATGAACTTTCACGGATTTTAATTTCAGCACGCTATTATGCGCTGTACAGTTGTCCAAGAAGAGAACAATATCGCACTTTTCACGGGACATTTTTCTGTCTAGTTCCTTCAACCAATTAGTGAAAATTTCGGCAGTCATCCAAGCCTTTTTGTTCGCAAAATAAGTCATTGGAAAAAATTTCATTCCTGAAAAACATCGGGGTTTAGCAGATTTATCTATCATAAGAGGTTTGAGCCTTTCTGAACCATCCATATTAGTGCAAAATAACACAGTTAATCTTTCTTCGCTCCTTTTCCCGCCATGACATGCTTCACCTTTAATGGCCATAGTTTTATCAGGCATACACTTAAAAAATAGTCCTGTTTCATCTGCATTAAACACATTTTTTGGATCGTATTTTTCCAGGATGGGTGCCAATTCTATATGTTTCCAGTCCGTGCACAATTTTTGATCGACGCTAGCAATTTCACGACACATCCTCAAAAAAGTTATGTTGTTTCTTTTTTTGAATTTCTCGAACCAACCATTACTTGTTTTAAAATTGGTGTATCCCAACTTTTTTCCAAAGTCTTTCGCTTTTTCTTTTACTATAGTTCCACCAAGAGCCAAGTTTTGTGACCGACATTTGCTAATCCATTTCATTAAGCATGTTTCAACATCCGGGAATTCGGAGCATCTATTTTTTTTTCTTTTTTCCATGATTCTCATCAAAACTCTTTACAATTGCCTCTTTATTTTTCAGAATTGTTGATAAAGTACTGCTAAGAATTCCGAAATATTTCGCAATTTCGTTCTTCTTTTTACCACCTTTCTCTACTGCTTCTATGACTCGCATTTTATTAGCTATCGAGAGAACATTCAACTTACGTTTGGTAGCCATGTTTTAACTGCATAGGTGCATGTCAAAAGAATGCAAGGAAAGCTTTTGCGGCCCAGTGTTGGCCATAAACTTCTTCTTTCCATAAAACAGAGTCGCGGCAGCCCCAGCATACCCCATCCTTTCTTCTGACTGGTGCCATTCCAGGAGATTTGTAAACATCCGCATATTCTTTATGATTCTGCCGTTGAGAGACGGTTGTCGTAAGATGAAAAAATTCGAGATATCGAGAGTTTGATTAGAAAAATTTCGAGTTAAAGAGCTTGTTTTACATTAGTTTTATACAGTGCGTGAAGGGAGATGAAAATATTTCAAGATATCGAGGTTCACACATATATATATATATATATATATATATATATATATATTAAAGTTATAAGTAAAAAAAGAAAAGTAAAACAACATTTTGTGGGATAAAAAATTATATTTTTGTAGATTAGAATCTAACTTAGACTTGCAAAATTTAAATAATGTTTAGTCACTAACAGAAGGATTGTAGCCCGTGGAGGCAACTAAAGATTTGATATACTTAGTCTGACAGTCCTTGAGAATCAGAACACAATTGCAAGGCCCAGTAAAGAGAAGTAAAAAAAACTGACTTTTTTTATTGCTGAGTAAAATAATTAAAAAGAGCACATGGTGAAATATAGAATGCAGAAGGGTTTATAAAAGCATAAATAGAAAATACAGAATCATTTTTCAAAACTAGAACATTAAGAGAAAAAGTTGATTTCTTTCTTTCCACTTTCTTTAAAATTAGGCTTATATTACACGAGGTTGCTACAGATAAATTCATATTCGCAAAATCCACCTATAGATGTGTTTGCAAAGTTAGTATCGCACTCCCATTGTAGATAAAAGCAATTTTGAAGAAATTTGAAGTAGGTTAAAGCTGTCAGTCCCCATAGATACTCGCAAAATTATGACATATGGCAAGTTTCCTAGCTGCAGGTAATGGCTATTCTATATACATAAGTGTGAAACCAGTTCATGAATACTGTCAACAATGGAGTGTGACTTTAAGAATTAGGCTGGCAGGTTCTGTTAATATGAACTTGGCTGCTACAGATTTGTAGTCAGAACTCAATTTTGGAGAAATTTGAAGCTGACTATGTGGTAGGACTGCAGTTGTCATCCTCATTTAAATTGGCAAAATTGCAACATATAACACTGCAGTTGTCATCCTCATTTAAATTGGCAAAATTGCAACATATAACAAGTTTTCTTAATGAAGGAACTGACTATTCCATGCAAATAAGTTAAGTGGTGGCCGTGACTTCAGAAATGGGTGAAGTAGATTCAGTAGTGGGAGAATAGCAGACTAGATAATACCAGGGAAGAGAATACCTGGGAGTCATATAGAAGATACAAGGTAGTGTTAAGTACTTCTCAGAAAATTTATTACACTCGTTCATTGATTAATTTAGGAAAGCAGAAGAGGTATGAATATATGAAATTCACTTCTGGGACAAGTAGGAAAGAAAATGGGTTAAGAACCCCTATTATAAAGCATATACTGCACCTGTTTATCCATAACAGCTATAGACATAGATGTATGCACAACTTCAGCTATGTGCATGGTGAGAGCATTGAGTTCTTTGATGGGAACAATGTTAAAAGCTATGACATGCCGTTTTCCCTTCATCGATCTTACAGCTCCAGTAACTCTGGCATATTTATTTTCTTTCACAACGTTAACTTTTTTACCCACATCCTAAAACATGAATATTTATGATTACAAAACATATATTATGTACAAATTTACAATTGTAAGTTAATCTGAAATAATAATCCTAAGTAATAATCATAAAAAGATTTCACTTTATGAATATTTATCTTTATCAGGATTTTATTGCAATTTTGATCCTGTACAAAAGTTTGGTGTCTTAACCATGATTCCATTAAGGTCAACCCATTATCTTCTTACTTAAATACTTCAAAATGCCTAAAATTTATTTGAACACCTGCTAGCTTTTGTATTTCTAATCATTGTGTATCTATATCTTGCTTTTCTCTTTTTGAAATTTCCTGTAGCCATATGGAAATTGATATAAAGCAAATTTTAAATTGAGAGTTGATCTGAATTTATATATCTCCATTGAACTGTAAATCTACATATGCCTCTGATGAAGGATACACACATGTGCCATAGTGTTAAAGCAAAAATGTTTTGTATTTCAACATTATGCAGGGTGATTATAATTAAAATTGCGATTTTAAATGCTGTAAAGTAAGAACCACTGGTCAGAATGACTTGAAATTTGACACGAGTATATGTGAAGCAATGGAATTTTGTTTGGCTAAGGTAAAAATATACTTCAAAAATGTACTGATAGA
Organism: Amaurobius ferox; assembly: GCA_951213105.1. Classification (NCBI taxonomy): domain Eukaryota; kingdom Metazoa; phylum Arthropoda; class Arachnida; order Araneae; family Amaurobiidae; genus Amaurobius; species Amaurobius ferox. Next base: position 6,749,737 of record OX578153.1, read on the forward strand.
CGGTGCTGTATTTACCAAACACGGAGTGTTGTTAGCCGAAAGAAACCAATAGTCAACTAAAGAAAACGACAATTTAATCAACATCACTTAATTTAATAATTGATTGAAATATCACGAAAACATGAAACAAACACCTATGATATACGCAAGAAACATTCAATATGCTGTCCACCGTGCTCAGCTACGAGGAAGAAGTACTCGAGTTGGAAGTGCAAAACAGCATGTTTCACAACAGATCAGAGTGTATCAGAGGTGATGCTGTAGATATGGTGAGTAATGCGTGCTTTTAAGTCAGCTAAGTTCGCAATCCAACCACTGTACACCACATTCTTGAGGTGCCTCCAAAGCCAGAAGTCGCAAGAATTAAGGTCAGGTGAACGTGGTGGCCAGACTGTTGGAAAATGAGGCTGATAATCCTGTCATTTCTGAAATGGATATTCAGCAGTTGCTTCACCGGTGTTGTAATGTGCGGAGGAGCGCCATCCTGCATAAAAGTTGTGATATCCAGAGAACTGCATGTGCTCCTCGTTTTTATCACAACTGTAATGTGGGGTGCGCATGCCCAGTCTTAATTAGCGTACCTCCAGATTAGGGGCGTGCTTCCACACGTGACCTAGCGGCTAATTTTTTTCATTTTTTGTCAAGCAAATCCCATGTTGGACTCGTACATTGCCATCTATCGGTACATTTTTGAAGTAATTTTTTTTTTTGCCAAACAAAATTCCATTGCTTCACGTATACTCAGGTTAAATATCAGGACATTCTGACCAGTAGTTCTTACTTTACAGCGTTTTAAAATCATAACTTTAATTATAATCACCCTGTATATAGCTGTGAATAAATTGTGTTTTAAAGTTTTGGTATTTGTGATTTTCATCTACAGACGGGTAACCATTTTATAGCACCTTACAATATAGTTGAAAAGTGTTTATGACTTTGTTCATTCTGTCTGTCTGTCTGTCCGTTCGCACGATAACTGCTGTAAAAATGACTTTATCATGCTGAAATTTTAGTATGTTATTGAGACGGTCTGTGGGACATATGGGAATGTAAATGAATAATATCACCTAATTAGTTTTGGATTAAATACGGGTTGAAAAAATGAAATACATTGAACCCTATGGGACCTAATTTTTCAAACATTTTTTAAGCAAATTTATTCACAAATTGCTTTGAAAATTTTGGGAAATATTCAAATTATCCCATAAAATATATAAAAAAAATTCAGCAAAATATGTTCAGTAATTTTTAAATAAAAATAAAAATGGCACCCATATTACATGAAGAGATCAAGTGATCCACTTCAAAATAAAATATGGCATCCATCTTAAACCAAAATCGTGATTCTTAAAGTTCTTTTTAATTTATATTTAGTGTTGCATCCATCCTAAAACCGCTTTATTTTTTTACTGTGCATTTATATACTGCGTCAATGCAATTACAATATTTGAGTTTAAATGATCATCAAACTTTGATTATTTCTACAACGAAGTCTAATTTTCACGAATAGAGAAAGTAAACACATACAGCTGTAAAATGAGTTGTTGTTGTTGAAACCCAGACTGTCCGACCTACCAGAAAGGTGTAAGGTAACTGTTTGGACGGTCGGGAAGTGCCACGCAATTTAGACCGGAACCCAGTGGGGGAGGCATCCACAGGGACCGTATCCTCCTTCCCCTACCACCAACCTCTCGGAAGGACAGCTGGAATGAGCTGTAAAATGAGTTGTATAAGAAATGCTGAATATCTTTAACGCAAAATTATTTTGCTCTGGCGTCTGCAATATAGCTAATATGAATGAAACATTGATTGATTTTACATAGAGAAGCAGACGATTCTGTAGTATCGCGTTTTTGATGAAGTTTTAAGCATGGAGATAAAAAGTAATTTTCCCTGCATGGTTTTAAGTTTTTAAGTAAAATAAATAATTGTAGTATTGTGATAATTTTAAAAATGCTGCCGCTGAATGAAAGGAATGGGAAAAAGTTTATGAATGAAATATTCACGGCTTTTATGTAGAGAGCCAAACGATTTATATTTCGATGACGTTATTTGAATAAAGTTCATTTGTTTTCTATGAAGTTTTCAAATATAATAAATTATTGTAGTATTATGATAATTTAAAAATGTCTGAATGTGTCGCATTTTAGAGATATTTAAATAAAATTGCATTTCAGTTGGAAAGTGTTTCATAATCAATGCTTTATGCATGATTAATTTTTCTTGTTTTTTATATATGTAGAAAGTACATTAATGCAACAAATACAAAATTACAGAATGAATAAGTATTTAAAATAATCAGTTTCATATCTACCATAAACTTTATATTTTATGATTTGATTCAATTGTGTCTAATCTTTTTGGTTTGGAGCTGAAATTCTTAGTGCCAAAATGATCACACAGAAATATCTGGTCTTATATTAACTGATACATATAATAAATACCCAATCAGTTTTTTATATTAATGTTATCTTTCAAAATATCTGTAGATTCAGATTTCTCATAGCTCTGCTCCATTGATGTCTCTACTTGCTTTGCATCCTGCATTCAAAAATCAATTGCAAATTTGTTTATATAATTTGATTGACACATTTCAAAGTTTCCATTCGCATCTTTGGTAACCTCAATTTCCAGGTATTGTTTAATGCAATCAACATTTTAAGCTTTCAACTTGATATATCTCATTTTTTATTTTTCCAACAACAATGAAGTCATCTACATAGATTAAAACATAACACCAATTATGGAATTTTTTTTTTTTTTTTAGAATAAAAGTATTGATTTGTTTTACTTTGTTTGAAAAGGAATGGGAAAAAGTTTATGAATGAAATATTCACGGCTTTTATGTAGAGAGCCAAACGATTTATATTTCAATGACGTTATTTGAATAAAGTTCATTTGTTTTCTATGAAGTTTTCAAATATAATAAATTATTGTAGTATTATGATAATTTAAAAATGTCTGAATGTGTCGCATTTTAGAGATATTTAAATAAAATTGCATTTCAGTTGGAAAGTGTTTCATAATCAATGCTTTATGCATGATTAATTTTTCTTGTTTTTTATATATGTAGAAAGTACATTAATGCAACAAATACAAAATTACAGAATGAATAAGTATTTAAAATAATCAGTTTCATATCTACCATAAACTTTATATTTTATGATTTGATTCAATTGTGTCTAATCTTTTTGGTTTGGAGCTGAAATTCTTAGTGCCAAAATGATCACACAGAAATATCTGGTCTTATATTAACTGATACATATAATAAATACCCAATCAGTTTTTTATATTAATGTTATCTTTCAAAATATCTGTAGATTCAGATTTCTCATAGCTCTGCTCCATTGATGTCTCTACTTGCTTTGCATCCTGCATTCAAAAATCAATTGCAAATTTGTTTATATAATTTGATTGACACATTTCAAAGTTTCCATTCGAATCTTTGGTAACCTCAATTTCCAGGTATTGTTTAATGCAATCAACATTTTAAGCTTTCAACTTGATATATCTCATTTTTTATTTTTCCAACAACAATGAAGTCATCTACATAGATTAAAACATAACACCAATTATGGAATTTTTTTTTTTTTTTTTAGAATAAAAGTATTGATTTGTTTTACTTTGTTTGAAATTTGCATTTATTAAAACTTTCTACACTGCTTCATTCCAGACTCTTGCTGCTTGTTTTAACTCCTTTAATAAACACACCTTTTATGAATCTCATTTAGCTCACCATTGGGAAAGACAGTTTTAATGTCAAAATGATGAGTTAACAATTATTTTGCTACAATTGCTAACAAGGAGCAGAACATTGTTTGACGTAATACTGGAGCAAAGGTCTCATCACAGACTAATTTTGTAAGAACTCTTGAGCTACCAGGTGGGCTTTGAGCTGAACAATTTCATTTGTGCTCTTCTCGAGTTTAAACACCCATTTGTTTCCAGCTATCTTTCGATCTATAGGGAAGTTATATATTCACAAGTATTATTTTCTAATTATTTCATTTCCTCCTCCATTGCTTTAACCCAATTTTCTTTAAATTTACTGGAAATTGCTTCACTGTTGGGTTTTGGAATTTCTTCCTTTATAATATGAATTTCCTCAATCAGTGATTAGGAGGAATACTTTCAGTTAATCTCTGGAGCATGAATCTGGGATTCATTAACTACATATTTATTAACTTGTTGAGTGTTTTCAATTTGCTCCCCCTGAATTTTCACTTCTGCTGTATTTGAAATTTGAAAATCTAAATTAGGCTCTTCATCATCTTTGACAATGTCTGATCTATCATCTTCAAACTTATGTGCATTGACATTGAATCTGACATCTCGACTGACAACAACTTTCTTTGAGATTGATTGTAACAACAGTATGCTTTTGACTTCATCCCATCCAATGAATATGATCTCAATTGCTGAGCTATCTAGCTTCTGCCATTTCTCTATTAGTATATGAACAAAAAACTTGGATCCAAAATTTGCAAATTCTCAACTTCTAGTTATATCACAGTTTCTATGATGTTAGTCTCTTTACTCAAGTAAAAACTTCTTAATGTCGTCATCACAGCCATAGAATTTGGTTTAGTAATCCAACATCGACTACAATGCAACACGCCATTGTCTAAAGGGTTCTGTTCTTAATCTCTACTACTCCGTTTTGCTGTGGAAAATAGGCTGCAGTTGAGTATGAATACTTTTTCTTCCGTTAAATATCTTCTAAAGTTTATAACTTTAGTATTCACTTCTATGATCTGAACAAATAACCTTCACTTTTCTTCACATTTTAGTTCTCATCATTTCTATGCAGTGTTTCAAAATCTCAGGGACTTCAAATGTTTGACAGCAAATATAGATGAGCGTACCTTGTGACAATGAACATGACCAAATATTGCTTTCCATGTGGTATCCATCTTCATTGGACCACACACATCTGTATGAATTAAGTCCAAAGGTGCAGAGGACTCACTAATAGATTGCATTGGAATGGAAATTTGGTCAGTTTTGCTTTCATGCATGTATTACATGACATTTTAATGCCACAATTGACTAATTTTAAATCATCAATACATCTCTAATCATGCATTCTTCTCTTTATAGCTTCTGGATCGTGAAGTCTCAATTTTCAATGCCAACTATGTTTTCTACAGTTTTCTTTATGTTCAATCACTCTATTAACTTTGTGATGGAGGCAATTTATACAAGTTTCCAATAGAGTAAGAAGTTCCAATCTGCTTTCTGTACATTAGAATTTCACAATTTTTATGAAAATTTACTGAAAAATTGATTTGCATAAAGGGGGGAAGGGGCTAAAGCTACCAATGCAATTCACGCTCCAACCACGAGCCCGATCTACAGCCGTCCATATTTATATCCAGTCTAAAGTTTCGTCTCTTTTCGGGGTTCAGAAAGTCGACCGAAAAATACAGTATTTTATAAAATATAATTCCATATAAATAATCTTACTCTGTTATATTAAATTCACGACTTTGTCAGTCCAATAAAAAAAATAAAAAAAAAAACCCTTGGAAAATTTGGAAAAAAAAGTCCAGATTTTGGAGGTTTCTAGATTTTTGAGGTTGTTGTTGTTGAAACGCAGACCGTCCGACCTACCAAAAAGGTGTAAGGTAACTGTTTGGACGGTCGGGAAGTGCCACCCAATTTAGACCGGAAACCAATGGGGGAGGCATCCACAGGGACCGTACCCTCCTTCCCCTACCACCAACCTCTCGGAAGGACTTTCGGACCCACATGTTTAACGTGATCGTACTCCGCATGAACACGGCGGCAGTTTTGGCAGTGGCTGGAATCAAACCCGGGCCTACCGAGTGCAACTCCAGCGCGTTAACCAATGGGCTACCGCGCCCTAGATTTTTGAGGTTGTACTGTATTACGAAATTATATCCCAGAGAAGAATTAAATAATGCGATAGTCTCTTTCATTAATTTATGTGTTACTTTCTAGCAGCCAATGGAGACGTGGAGATTTATGGCACACAAGAGTATTGCATGGAATTTTAAGATAAATGATATTTATAAGCAAAGAAAATAATAAGAAAACCTACATCATTTTCTCCAATCCATATTTGCACTTCAATACTGGGCCCAGTGCAGTCATTTATTATATATGTTATTTTAGTAGTTTGGACATCAATCTGTTCAACTAGTCCAACAAACGTAACCTAAAACAATACAAAAAACTAAAATAATAACTATATTTCAACATATTAGTTTCTTTAAATTAAAATGAAAAACTAAATCTTCAAATATGTGATCTCCAAAAATGTTCATTACAATTTCCGTAAACCTAGCTCACTACGCTAATACTTGCTAAGATAACAACATCGAAGAAATAATTTTGAGCATATTAGATGTTCGTAAGCATAGAAAAGCTGATATCTGCATTCAGGGTCACCACTCTTCACACACCACAGGGTCACTTCAGGGTCACCACTCATCACCACTCTTCCACTCTTCACCAGGGTCCACATTCAGGGTCAAGTAACAAAAAATAAGAACTTTTTAAGAACCCAAAATGCATCTACACATGCATTAACTCTGTTCAAATAACATTTTACACACACACAAAAAAAAAATAAAAAAAAAATAAATAAAAATTATATAATCTACTAAATTTTCATAACAGTTTCTATTAAGATACTTAACACAGCAACAACAGTCATTAACATAAAAATACTTAAACTACAAGCAAGAATAAAGGGTTAGGTTGTGTTGCAGCAATATACATGTGTTAAACCAGTAGTTCGAAACAATTTGCTTTATTTAGTAATTGTACTCGTTTTAAATACCCAATTTTTGATAAATTGTTACTTTCAAATGAAAAACAAAAGTTATAGATTTTTGTTAAAATCATCATTTTTCCATAGGAACTGATTTTTACAGTAATAAAACACTTTGAACAGCGATGCATATATGCAACAGATTATCCCTTCTTCAGCCCACAGATGCATATTTGCTACACAATGCGGATGGCTGCTAGAGCCCAGCTATGCGAATGCAGAATTGGAACAAAACGTAGGATTAGGATTAATATTTTTAATAATACCAGATAGTGATAGAATCCTATAGTTTTTGCAAAGCTAGTAACTTGAATCACTGACCTTAGCATTTTAGTTTCGGGTTTTGTTTTTCATGAAAATGCTGACTAAGTTGATTATATAAACAAACACACATGCAAGCTGTTGCGGTGGTTCTGATTTAAAAGGCATGTAACAGAGAAATTTAAAGGGATGGTTTCTTTCATAGCAGTTACACTGTGTTTATTTTAAAGATGAAGGTCTTGGGTGGTATGTTTAGAAGGAGATTAGGGCTGTGATTCACTGGTTTTCAGGTGGAGTGCATATAAGCTAGTTTGTATTTCGTCAAAAGAATGTTGCAATAATCATGGAAAAGTGTAAAATATATTTCTGAAACTAAAATTTAACAATTAATGAATGACTCTCATAGTAATATAATTGAAGAAAATAGTTGCTATGTGCTTTAGTGTGAAAGTTTATTTAAAAGACATCGATATAGGTGTTAATGTTTTTGGATCTTTTGGTAGAGATAAGAGACAGAGTATAGGTGGTACAGACAGGAGACAGAGAGTTCATGTCAAAGATCCACCATCTCTTCAGTTGAACTCTGGATTAAAAACAAACAGTTCAATGCCTTTTTAAAGGACATATATATATATATATATATGTATATATATATATATATATATATATATATATGTATATACATATATATTATATATATATATACATATATATATATATACATATACATATATATATATATATACTATTATAAAAAGTGAAAGACAAGGAATTTTCCAAGAAAAGCATAACAACATTTCGATCCACTACTTAGGAGAAGGCACATATGCTGCTCTTGTTCCATAGTAGAATACAAGGGTTAAAAATGAAAGCAGATAAAAAATGGGAGTGACCATTCACACATTTGGGAGACTGACCATGGAATTATGTTGGTGCCGTGAGCGTTACCCGGGTTGTAAAATGCTGCTTTAAACGGGAAAGGGGTGTCGCCATCCACCCCTACCATTTTATGTAATTCATATGGTCACTCCCGTTTTTTATCTGCTTTCATTTTTAATCCTTATATATATATATATATATATATATATATATATATATATATATATATATATATATATATACACACATATATATATATATAGATATATATATATACATATATATATATATATACATATATATATATAATAATAGTTTGAAATTCTAATGACAGAACAGAGAGAAGTTGCAACTCAAAAAATCCTAACTTTAAATAAAACCTACATAATAAAAAGTATTAAATAGTGAATCATCAAACAAATGGAAAAAAATACAAATTTAGAGTCAACAAGCTAAAGATAATCAACAAATATCAAAGTTATGGAATCGATAATAGAATATATATATATATATATATATATGTATATATATATATATATATATGGCTGAATTTCTGATAAATGGCAATTTTCAGGTTTCAAAAATTTTTTTTTCAACTTAGTTTCTAGAAAGTTTTGCTTCTATTAAGTTCTTGGTCATGTTTTTTAAGATTTCTACTAGATAACTTTAGCTGCCTAGCATGATTTAATGGAATTTTAATGCATAGTTTGAATGTAAACTTGATAAAAACATAAAATGTGCAAAATATCAAAACACTAGATTTTTTTGCGCACCAACTCAAGTAAACAATGCAAACATATAATTTCTAATGCATAATGTGTAAATATTAAGTAATTATTTTGCAAAAATATAATTTTTTTTTAATGAAATTCCTCTTTAGGTGCAAATTTTTAAAGATAACTTTATCATAGCTTTACTGTAAATGGATTTTACTGGCCTCATTTTTGCAAATAGATAACACCATTCAAGGTTGATCTTTTCAGAGTATTTTAGAATTCTAATAATTTAATATATATATTTTATGAGGGAAAATATTCATGTCACCTGAAAGGCACAGTATCGCTGAAATGACTGTTTATATGAAAGAGCTAATTAAACAGTATTATTATAATAATGCAACATGCATTGGATCACTGTAACACAACTTTTAATTCATTATACCACAAATAAACTAAAATATTTTATATGAAACTCTGCTGTCGCCATCTAGTGGAAGAAAAAGATGATTTTTCGAACATCATCACACTATTGTCGTTTACGGGCGCGGTAGCCCATTGGTTAGCGCGCTGGAGTTGCACTCGGTAGGCCTGGGTTCGATTCCAGACGCTGCCAAAACTGCCGCCGTGTTCACGCGGAGTACGATCACGTTAAACATGTGGGTCCGTAAGTCCTTCCGAGAGGTTGGTGGTAGGGGAAGGAGGGTACGGTCCCAGTGGATGCCTCCCCCACTGGGTTCCGGTCTAAATTGGGTGGCACTTCCCGGCCGTCCAAACAGTTACCTTACACCTTTCTGGTAGGTCGGACGGTCTGGGTCTCAACAACAACACTATTGTCGATTCTCGGGGAGAAGCATATATAAGCAATTTCGCAAAAAATTATCATTAAAATTTTTAAGAAAATGATATTTTTTACAAGTTAAAATCGTAATTTCTTAAACTTCAATCACTTATTTCCATTATTTACATTTCTTACTTATGTAATTAAGAGATGAAAACTCAACTCATCACTGGGAAACAGTGACACAAATGACAAATTTGCTGTTTTATGACACCAAAACTATATTTAATATTATTGAAACATATTTTTTTCTTGAAAAATATGTAGAACAGATTGTATTCTAAACAAATATGGCAAAAAAAAAAATGAAAAATGTCTTATTTATCATTTTTTTTAAAGCTCAAGGGACCCCAAGTTGACGATATATATGATATTTAGCCATATATATATGATATTTCAACCACGTGGTTGTATCATAATATAAAACACATTTGGAACCTCTGTGAATGTAAAAATCCCTTGATAAGTAACATCGACAGAGGTTCTATCCAATTCCATGTATTCAAATTTATATCTTTTCTTCATTATATTTTTGATTTTTTATATTTTTGATATTTTAGGCCTCCGGCATCTACCATTCCTTTGATGCATGTGCTTAGATTGTATGTAGCATTATTATAAACTGTTAATTTAATTTCCATGATTTGTTGCTTATATCACCTTCTAATATAGAAATAAGATTTTAATTTTCTTGTATCATTGTTTTCCTTTTGTTAGATATAATATTTCAAATCTTCTTTGACGGATATCATTTAACCTCTTTAATGTTATTGAAATAGGGTATGCCACATTTCATGTTTTATTAGCTTCCTTATCTATATATTTTTAATATATATGCACTCTAAGACAAAAAAATCGATGCACCCCGCAAAATAATCCGATAGTATTTCGACAGAATATGCAAATGATCAAAAATTTGCAACCAATAAATGAATAGTCAGAACTAAAGCGCATTGAATGGTGGTGTATATAAGGAGCAAACCTCACTTTCAGGAACAAAAAAGTGCAGTGGATTTCTATTGCGTTTACGTACCTTGATTGTAACAATGCCTCACCGGTGAATTAGCAGCCACTATGAGTATATGAAGGAGTTTGAAAGAGGGAGTGCGGTCGGACTGCATGAAGCTGGATGGGCATACTGATGAATTGCTCGGCATTTGGGTAGGAGTGATGCAGCAATTAGATGATGTTGGCAGGAATGGGTCCGGAATGGCAGATTTCAGGGGTAAGCGGGCAACGGATAGCCTAAAGAGATGACAGAGCAAGAAAATAAAGCGATTGTCAGAGCAGCTGTGACAGCAAGAAATTTGTCGTAATCAACCACCCAACGTGTGACAAACACGGAAGTCACCACCCAGACCATTAATAGAAAACTACGGGAGCAGAATCTACACAACACATGGTGCCCATTATGCCGCCTACCACTGACCAGTATGCACTGTCAACAGCGATTGCAATGGTGCCGGGCCCAATCAAAGTGGAATTATTCGGATTGGGAACGAATTGTCTTCAGTAATGAGTCCCGTTTCGAACTGAGTCCCGACGACCAGCGCAGACATGTCTGTAGACAGCCCAGACATCGTCAGGATCCTGCTCTTACTTTCACACACCATACGGCCCGACAACAAGGAGTTATGGTCTGGGACGCCATTTCGGTTGATAGCCAGACCCCTTTGATAGTCCTCCGTGGCACCACAGCGGTACGTTGCTGATATTCTACGACCCATTGTATTGCCATTCCTCGTGACACCCTGGGCTAACTTTTCAGCAAGATAATGCCAGGCCACACACAGCACACCTCTCTATTGATTGTCTGCGTGCTAGACTTCCTTGGCCAGCCAGATCCACAGATCTCTCGCCTATTGAGCACATTTGGGGATGGGGTGTTACCTGCGACCATTCCAGAATGTAGACATATTAGCTCGTCAATTGGAGGCCATTTGCAATGACATCCTTCAGAACACCATCCGGCAACTTTATGCATCAATGTCACATCGGGTAACAGCTTGTATCAAGGCCAGAGGTGGAACAACACCATATTGACGTGCTCACTTTGTGTAGATCTTTCAGTGCAGTAAAGCATCCAATTGTTCTGAAATTCTAATCATTTCTTTTTCTGCACATCCACATTACACGTACTAAGTTTTGTCTCATTTGGATAATTCTTTCTTGTTGCGTCGATTTTTTTCCTTAAGAGTGTGTGTGTGTGTGTGTGTGTATATATATATATATATATATATTGTAAAACTCAAAATATAGCAGTTATTTCATTATTTTGGAAAATGTATATATATTTATTTTTACAATAGAATGCTTTCCTTAAAATGTATTGCGGGGCCACTCAAATTCAGGCAGCCGACAAACCGTGGGTTAAAACCACTGACTTAAAACTTTATTAATGGTAAGCATGGCTAAAATTGCATTGTGTTACTTGGTAGGAAGCAAATACTTTTGCCAAAAAAATTCTAAAATCTCTGCTCTAAATTCACAGTCATTGACCATGAATTTTCATGGTGGAGAAAGATAAGTTGAGCATCTTCTTACTTTTATGAAATACCTTGAAATAGGGCATAAGTCACTTTACTGTAATATAAAGATGACTCCTAAATTTTTTGACCGACTCCTAGATACAAACAGAAATTTTCAGCCCTCATAAAAAGAAAAAATAAATAAATACTTACAATCTTTGCCAATAAACTTCCTATCTTTAAATGTTCATCAGACTCTGACATTTGATGAATTTGAGCTATTGTACAAGGAACTACATTAGTTAATCTTTCAGCCTAAAAATATAAAACTTTATTTCAACAATCTTGAATCTATTATAACAATTATCATTCATATACAGGGTGTCCCAAAAATATTGACCTCGGCTTTTATTCCTTAAATATCAATCTTAAGACATATATAATAAATTACAAAGTTGCATAAAAAAAGGTACAGAATTTTATGAAATCGATTAAAATTTTCATGGGAATTAAATTTTAAGAAATACAAAATTTAAATTTTCATACGGCCACTGTACAAAAACATTTCCAATGAGTAAAATGTGCCCCATACACTAATAAGGTGAACAAAATTTCAGCATTTTATCAGAAAAAATCCCAGAGATATGAAAAGACAAAAATGCTGACTTAAACCAATTTTCGATGCACCGACATGGGTTCTCAGAGGGGAAAAATCATGTTGGCAGATCGCATTTCAGGGGGTCATACACAAATTACGAAAGAAGGCAATTACATAAATAAATAATAATTTCGCTATTTATTGGTACAAAAGTATCTACACTGTGTAAAAATAATAACAAGATTATAAAACTTGTTCAAAATGTTTTCCATCCTTGCCAAAGATCCATTAAAAATAAGAGGTAGATATTATTTGCCGATGGTGCATTTCTGCGTTGCGTCATTTGCACTCTTACTGTAAACATTTATATTTTAATTTGTGATTAATTCCTCACCAACTTTGTTTAAACATATCTCTGGGACTTTTTATGATAAAATGCTGAAATTTTGTACATCACCTTATTAGTCCCTTCCTATTTCAAACAAAATCCCTTCCTATTTCACTCTTAGTATTGACAGCAAGTTATTGTGAGGTGTTCTATTCATTATCCGCCACAACTGAAGCATACGAATTGATGCTCAAGTAATGAAAAGTTCCTTCTTACTTGAAACTTATTGAAAATAGAGGGTAAAAGAATTGAAATCTGAATTAAAGAATCCTTATCTTCTGAACAATAATTGACATTGCATGTAGTTCATCAGATCTTGTGTCCCACATAACTCAACAGTGATTGACAGCAAAGCTAACAACATGCCCATCAATACTTATGGTCAACAAACATGGGAGGATAAATAAATCACAGATTATAAATAAATATAAAAATAAAAATAAAATATTTATAAAATATAAACTTTGGATAACACTGTTTCATTCCTGAATAAGTGAACTACACAATAAACTTCAATTAATCCAGCATCCAATGGTTTAGCACACCCAATAGTCTGGCGTGCCTCTCAAATGGCATTTCTGTCCGTTCAGCTGTATTCAGAAATGCTCATTATGCAGATTTCTAAAGTTTATCTTATAATTTTTTAATTAATTTAAAAGTTTTTTCACATACTGTACAGTGAAATGCATAAAGTTTTAAATATAAAGTTTTAAACAAATAAATATAACATGTATTGTTTTAAAGAATTTTTACAAATTTAAGTTTGGCATTCGGTAATTGGGCACATTTGATAATCCAGAAATGCTAAAGTCCCGAACATGCTGGATTATTGGAAGTTTACTGTATTTGGAATTTTTTAATAATTCAGATTATTAGATTTAGTATGTTACTGGGGTTCGGTATTGATTTTCTTATACACAGCAACCAAAAAGTATTACTGATTTTGTCTTAAAAAAATAAATTTATCTAGTGGCAGCTAGTTTGTTTATACATTAATTAATATATCCACTTTTTTTATAAGAAATCAGACATTTAGTAACTGTTGTTTTTCCTCAGTACGAATCTATTTTATGCCTCAAAGTATAAAAAATACCAAGTTCTGTGTTTATATACATAAAATATTTTCTACTTTAAACTGGTAAAAGTGACAAAATGAGAATTCATAGAATTTTCTTTAAAAAAATATAGGGCACAAAAAACATCAAATAACTGCATATGGTTGTTACTATATTTTAAAATAAATTTTAATAATTTTTAAGAGAAGTTAATACGGAGAATTTTATAGAAAAAGAGCCAACTTTTACATTATTTTAACGTATTCACTATCAGTTTTGTCATATTTCAAACCTTAATTTTATTTTATAAGTCAATACAGGCAGTATGGTGTATTATCTAGATTTATAGACATTTAAAGATATATTTTATTTGAATTATGAGTTATATTTCATTCAAAACATAGAGTGTGTTGTAAAATTAATTGTTAAAAGTAATGTTTTAAAATCCAAATTTCCAGAAAATATTTGCTATTAAAAAAAAATCTAATGTAGTTGTTTTACGAATTATCAAGGAATTTCATCTTCCTATCTCAGTACAATTTGCAAGTTTCAATTTTTGACTGCATCATCCGTTAATTTCTGCAATTTAAGAGTGAAAAGAGTTCAATTGTCACACTTCAAGGTCTGTATATTATTTTAGGTAACATTTAATTTATTTTGTTGATATTTAAAACGAGAAAATTTGAAACAAAAATGTGCCACTTTCTAATGTTTTTCTACGAGTGTTGCTGGTCTAGAGTGATTTTGGATCACATATGATGGATGCATCCATTTTCTAATATAGACACTCTACTTTCGATATGATGTAGTTCAATTTGAATGAGAACAGGAAATATCTGATTTCGTCACAATAGGGTAAGAACAGGAAAGGAGAACTTTCTCCTTCTTGTATAACACTACCAAGTTAATTTTGCATTTGATAGCAAAAAGTTCAAAATGGGAAAAAATGCAAATGTACAGAAATTCCGACTGCAAAGAAAAATATAGGTAAAAACCACACAGAAATATAAGACAAATGTAAAATATTGGACAATATAGGATGTTTTACTTGATTTAAAAATTATATAAGATATATAGGATAACTTCTACCCCTGCTTTAAAAGAAACCATTTGATTTTTATTTTAGTTTTAAAGAATCTTGAAAATTACGAATCAAAAGTTTAAATAAATATACATAGTAATTAAAATAAAAAATGAAAAAAAATCTTTTTTAAAGGCATTATAATATCTGATACTACCTTTTTCTTTTCTCCGGTGCTTGGTGAAGATAAAGTGGTGTTTAAAAATCCACCTCCTGGTTGATCAAAACGACTCTTGCCAAAGCCACCATCATCTGGAATTTATATGCAAATACATTAAATATACTTGAAAGGCAAACTATATTATTAAAAAATTGGATGTGGGCAGTACATGCTTTTCCCTATATAATACAATGAATTTACATTTTTCACAGTGAAAAAATGGTATATAATATTTACAGCACAAAGTTTTTAACGTTGAATTGTATATATCCCGCTTTTCCGGATAACAACATGCAAAGCTATTTTGAAGTAACCAATTAACTTATATTTTGTGCAACTCTAAATTAACAATTATCAATATTGATATCATTCACAATAAATAATAGAGTCCATATAATAAAATATTTTAATAAATAATTCATCAATTTGGCATTATTTTCATTTAACTTAGAGCCATTTTTATAATTTTAACAATATTTTCATCAATCTGGCATGAGATATCACCAAATTGGTGGTATTTAGCTAAACAAGTCACCAAGTTGGTGATATTTAACTAAACAAGTCACCAAGTTTGCCAAGCATTACAGACAAACAAAGAAAAGAGAAGACATATATAAATGACTTTTGGCGAATTGTTAGGCATCAAAATACAAAACAATTACCCAAAGTATCTTTTCACGTAAATGATATGAACTAGATCCAAGAGAATGATGTTAACAAATTTATCACATAATATTACATACGAAAAGTGAACATATTTCAAATAGTTAATTTTTTAATTTTGTGATTTTTTTTATAAAATTATTTGAGAAAAGTGCAATATCTTGAACAAACAGTTCATGCTAGCATTCTAAAATTTATGTCAATCGTTTTCTAATGAAAAATTACATAAGAAATGATCATTTACATGACATTATTGAAGATTCAGATAAGACAATGAGGTTCTGAGCATTCGATTGTGTTTAACAGAATTAATAGGTTTCCAGTATTAATGAGGTTGTAATTTTTGTACCACATTTTGTTCAAAATGCTCCATTCATTTGTGAAATATTGTCTCCACAGTCTCACGAACACACACATACAGAGTGCTGTAGTTCCGCAGTACCGATAAACCAGTGATTGACACTATTATTCATTACTATTTCTTGCGGAACACCGGTTGAGAAATGCTGTATTAGACACTAATGACACTATAAATGTTTTCAAATGGACAATGTACATGACACAAAACATCATATAATAAAATTTGAATATTTCTGTAGCACTCATGCTTGCTTGCAATGGGGTTACCAATATACACCTTTTGATGAAACTTGAATTGAGAATAACAAAAAGAACTCTTAACAGCATAATAAAAGGAAATAAATAAAAAATAACAAAGCCAAAGTTTCCAGATACTGGTTTTAAATACAAAGATTAATTTTAAACTGCATGAAACAGCAACATTAGATCATATTGGACACTAATGACAATATAAATGTTTTCAAATGAACATGACACACAGCAATCATAAAAATAACATTTAAATATTTCTGCAGCACTCCGGGATAAATTAACATGAGAACATGGAATTGAACATGGAATAGCTAACTGCATAATTTAATATTTCTGTAGCACTCTGAAAAGCTGACAGTTATTAGAACTAACTGGACAGTTGAAGATTATGTGCATAATTTAATATTTCTTAATCTGAGAAACTGACAGTTATGAGAACTAACTGAACAGGTGATGACCAAGTGCATAATTTGTAATGAATTTCACCTAGGAAATTTTAAATGCAGTAGGTTATGGATTAAAATTGAAACTGGTAACAATATCATTCGCAATTGTTACCTTCATTTTCAAAGTAATGAGTACTCCTCTTATCTGAAAATGAAAGTAACAACCACATTTAACAGTTACTTATACTCAGTTACTGCTCAAGCTTGCTTTCAATCAATATACAACTTAAATAAAACTTGAATTGTGATCAATAAAAAGAACTATTAACAGCATAATAAAAGAAATAAGTAAAAAATAACATAGGTTCCATAAGCTGGTTTTGAATAAAAAATTAATTTTTAAACTGTATCAAACAGCAACACTAGATTATTATATTTGACACTAATGACATTAAAAATGTTTTCAAATGGACAATGGACATGACATATAAAGCATCATAAAAATAGAATTTGAATATTTCTGTAGCACTCAAGAACAAACTGACAGTTATGAGAACTAACTGAACAGTTGACAACTAAATGTATACTTTCTTAATATTTCTATAGCACTTTGAGAAACTGACAGTTATGAGAACTAACTGAACAGGTGATGACCAAGTGCATAATTTATAATGAATTTTACCTTGGAAATTTTAAATGCAGTAGGGATTACGAATTAAATTGAAACTGGTCATAATACCATTCGCTATTGTTACCTTCATTTATAAAATAATGAGTACTCCTCTTATGTGAAAAACTGTTACAACCACATTCAACAGATACTTATACTCAGTTAAGCTTGCTTCCAATGGAGTTACCAATATACAACTTGTGATGAAACTTGAATTGAGATGAACAAAATGAACTAAAGGAAATATATAGAAACGGTAACCAAGCCAAAGTTTCCTTAAGCTGGTTTTGAATACAAAGATTAATTTTGAACTGCATGAAACAGCAACACTAGATTATTAATTAGACACTAATGACATTATAAATATGTTTTCAAATGGACAATGGACATGACATATAAAGCATCGTAAACCTAAAATTTGAATATTTCTGTAGCACTCAAAGACAAACTGACAGTTATGAGAACTAACTGAACAGTTGACAATTAAGTGCATATTTTTTTTAATATTTCTATAGCACTCTGAGAAACTGACAGTTATGAGAACTAACTGAACAGGTGATGACCAAGTGCATAATTTGTAATGAATTTTACCTTGGAAATCTGAAATGCAGTAGGTTATGGATAAAAATTGAAACTGGTAACAATACCATTCGCAATTGTTACCTTCATTTTTAAAGTAATGAGTAGTACTCCTTTTATCTGAAAATGAACAGTTACAACCACATTTAACAGTTACTTATACTCAGTTACTGCTCAAGCTTGCTTCCAAATGGGGTTACCAATATACAACTTTGATGAAACTTGAATTGTGATCAATAAAAAGAACTATTAACAGCATAATAAAAGAAATAAGTAAAAAATAACATAGGTTCCATAAGCTGGTTTTGAATAAAAAATTAATTTTTATACTGCATGAAACAGCAACACTAGATTATTATATTAGACACTAATGACATTATAAATGTTTTCAAATGGACAATGGATATGACACATAAAGCATCATGAAAATAAAATGTGAATATTTCTGTAGCACTCAAGGACAAACTGACAGTTATGAGAACTAACTGAACAGTTAAAAACTAAATGCATATTTTTTTAATATTTCTATAGCACTCTGAGAAACTGACAGTTATGAAAACTAACTGAACAAGTGATGACCAAGTGCATAATTTGTAATGAATTTTACCTTGGAAATTTTAAATGCAGTGGGATTACGAATTAAATTGAAACTGGTCACAATACCATTCGCTATTGTTACCTTCATTTTTAAAATAATGAGTACTCCTCTTATGTGAAAAACTGTTACAACCACATTTAACAGTTACTTATACTCAGTTAAGCTTGCTTCCAATGGAGTTACCAATATACAACTTGTGATGAAACTTGAATTGAGATGAACAAAATGAACTAAAGGAAATAAATAGAAAAGATAACCAAGCCAAAGTTTCCTTAAGCTGGTTTTGAATACAAAGATTAATTTTAAACTGCATGAAACAACAACACTGGATCATTATATTAGACACTAAGACACTATAAATAGTTTTCGAATGGACAATGTACCTGACATATACAGCATCATAAAAATAAAATTTGAATATTTCTGTAGCACTCAAGGACAAACTGACAGTTATGAGAACTAACTGAACAGTTGTAGACTAAGTGCATAATTTTTTAATATTTCTGTAGCACTCAGAAACTGACATTATGAGAACTAATTGAACAAGTGAGAGCTAAAACAACTAAGAGCATAATTTGCAATAAATTTCACCTTTGAAATTTTTACCACCGTATAGATTGCAGATTAAAATTGAAAGTGATTAACAGAACTATTCATTATCGTTACTGCTTTAATAGGGTAATAAGTACTGACTTCTGTTATATTAAAATAAACTGTTAGAACATTTAATAGTTACTTATACTCAGTAACTAGTACCCAAGCCTGATTGCAATGCAGTCAACACCATGCATAACATATTTGATAGTGCGCATAACATATTTGATAGTGCTTTCATTGGAGTCCAACAGAATTTACCGCTAACAGCCTTATAAAAAAATAAATAACCAAGTTAAAAATACCATAAGCTGATTTTGAATACAAAGATAAATTCAAATTTCAGAATTGACTTTGTGCCATTTTGATTTACTTCAACGTCTAAATTAATAGCAATCAATCAATAAAACTTTGAGGTCATACTGTTCATTAAAGACACTCTTTGGTAAATTCTAAAAAGTATTTCTAAATTTATATTTCCTTTGCAAAAATAAGTACAAAGTTTAAGTTGCCTTCAAATGGAACGGAATAAAAAATGTGAAATTTACACCATAAATACTCATTTACATCATAAATGTGCTTTTGTGTATTTTTACTTTGTAAAACAGTGTCATATTCTCAAAATGAGACACTTTGCAGGTATGCATTGATAATTTAACTTTGCCACAGCATAATTTATAATGATTATACTATGCTGTGGCGAATCCAACACATCACAGTTACATAAAAGTCAATAGTAGTTCCTCATTTAGATTAATTTAGTGAAACTTTATATTAATTTATAGGTAGAATCTGTTGAAATAAAAGCTTTGAAAATTTGAAATGAGTTAAAATTTGGTTGAAAAGGTTCAAATTAATTGCATCAGTCACTGAATTTACATCATAAATGTGCTTATTTAGACTAATTATTTAGACTGTGCTTATTTAGACTCTTATTTAGACTAATATAGATTTCTTAATATCATTTAATATTAAATAAATATGAATACATTTATCCCTTTGCAAAGTAGGCGTTGTTCAGGGTGTGTGTTTTTTCTACTTTTAAAATATTTAAAAATGAAATTATATTTGTGGAATTAATTTTCATTTTATTAACATGTCACAATTAAAAAATAATTTTCCTCGGATCTAACAATCTTCCTAATTAATTGTTTCATGCTGCAGCCATTTACAACTTCGAATGCAAAATATAAATATTAGTTTTCATTAAAAATCATACACATTTATTTCCCAATGCAAATTGCAATGACTGGAAATTCCCACTTTTTCCCCCTTTTCAAATTCCCTTCTCAAAAAAACTCGGTTCATTCCCGGGTTTTTTCCGCTCTTAGCAACTCTAAAACAGAGCAATCTGACCCTTCAGCAGGGCCTGACTAAGGCAAGGGCATGCGGCCCTGGGCCCCTGCATCAGATGGGATCCCAAACTAAACAATTGTAACAGCGAAAAATGAACGATTGCTTCCTGGAAAAAAATATTGCCATCGGATATATAGGGATTACCGTACTAATTCACAAACTAAACCATGTTAGCTTTGACTGCGATGAGAGAGTTGTTTCTTTAAAATATGTATTTTGCATATTATTTTATAAATAGCATTTATACTTTTGAAAAATACTTTTGTACATTTCATATATGTTGAGAGGTGAAAGGGGGCCCCGGGCTCTAGTTTCGTTAAGTCGGGCCCTGCCCTTCAATCGAGTAAAGCCAGGTAAGAGCCCGTACAAACCTGGAAATTGTGGTCCTTTTACATAAACAAACACGTATATGGAGGATTCTGCTGAAGTGGATATCTAAAGAAAAATAGACAATGGGCGGCAAAACAGTAAATCAACTACTCAATAGGCATAGACATAATTGCAAATAACAATTAAACATGTACGGAATCCGGAAAAACCTTATCTACGAATATGGACAATCGGAATAGAAATGCAAATAAACTATTTGAACGAGTCTAAAGAAAATATATATGTAAACATGCAATTACTAAAACTGCGAACATTTAACGCTACGGAAATAGACATCGGAAAAGCTGACAGTATTAAAAAACAATGGTTCATAAAATAAGCCGGAACAATTCAGACATATGGAACACGTACTATACGTATACACCCAAGTTTTCAAAAAGTATTTCTGTCAAATATGGAATTAAATTCCATTTCACTTCCGCAAAACAAAACCGGGGCGCTGCATGTTGAACGTAAACAAAGAAGGACGAAACATTCTTATGTCATTCCACGCTTTAAGTCCGAGCGCCATAAACCGCCACCTACTTTTCATTCAAAATTGACTTCAACCATTTCGAACGAAAGGCGGAAGTGCTACCCCCCGAAGATTGATTTGTGGAGTTAAAAGTGGGCCAAATAGGAACCCGAGAAATTCTTACGCGGAGTGAAATGAAAGTTACAAGATGTCCATCATGTTTCAAATATGATGTTGCCGGCAGCAAGTTGTTAAAAGAAAAATAATGTTTTTGCATCGCTTGAATGCACTTCTTAACGAAGCTAAATAAATAACAAAAAAAAAGGATATATTTAGAAAGTAAAAAAGTGAAAACTAGTCAGAGATTGGGGCAAAGATGAATTGGATTTTATAATACCAATGACACAGAGCCAACCTGTTCCAAAGGCTGGCTTAAAAACTAAAAAGGAAACATTTAATACAAAATCAGTTAAAGCACATTGATGGATTTTCACATGTGATCAAGAACTCTCCAGGGTTCTTTGTGAACGCCTCAAAATACATCTTGCACAAAACAAACTCCGTACTCAAAATAAAATTAATAATAATAACAAGATAGATTAATCATGAATAAGCATTGATTATGAAACACTTTCCAACTGAAATGCAATTTCATTTAAAAATCTCTAAAATGTGGTGATTCAGTGGTGATATCTTTTACATTACCACAGTACTAAAGTAATTTATTATACTTAAATATTTAAAACTTCATCAAAATATAAATCATATGATTCTCTATGCAAAATCAATAAATATTTCATTCATATATAACTTGTATTCCAGACTCCAGAGCAAAACAATTTTGCGTGAAAAAAATTCAGCAATTCTTATATAACTCACTTTAGAATCGCTTGAGATATTTGCATTCTGCATAAGTTAAAATTAGGCTTCGTTGTAGAAATAATAAAAGTTTAGGGATCATTTAAAATCAATTGCGTAGGCACGGAATTTAAATACACAGATAATATATGTGTGTGTATGTATTCAAAGTATTGGAATCGTGCCGAAGATCGGAACTCGGATTTTCGAAGGATCTACACGTTTTGGAACTTCTAGAACACGAAAAAACTATTTTTAGGGAGACGTCTGTGTGTGTAAGAGTGTATCTATGTGTGTTTCTGTGTGTCTCTGAGGATATTGTATCCACTTTAACTGAAAAACTAATAGACCGAATTACATAAAATTTGGTAGGTAAGTTTTTTGTGGAAAATCCTGATATTCATTAGATTTTAGTAAGATTCGTAATAAAAGAATCTGCCTTCTTTGCGAAATGGCCGGCAAAAATTGCCTTTATCCATTCTAGCTAAAAACTAATGGACCAAATTTAACAAAATTTGGTATATAAATCACTTGTAGATTATATTCTGGTACGATTCGGAAAAAAGGAACGGCAGTTTTTGCGAAATGGCCCGCAAAAATCGTTAAATCTAAAAATAAGACTACGTGTGTTCAATTATATCAATTAAATGCTTATTTTATACGTGATTTTTGACAATAAAAAGAATAAGACTAACCCCATTACTCTAGGACTAGCCGTTCTTCAGATATTTTAGTTTTTTCGCGTTTTCGCTACGCCACCTTTGACAGTAAGTCCAGCTATCAAATGAGAACCAAATTTAAGTTTAACGTGCAAAAACAGTGTCATTTAAAATACTTATGGGTGTTATTTTGTGCAGATAAACTCAAATTATTATTGAAGAAATAAAGAGAATGTGAATATGAGTCTGCAATAAAAGTCATGTGCTGCCTACATCAGAAATTTTAACAATCTTACAACAATGATTCATAGAAGTGAACGGGGATTATTTGCAGGCCATTTCGAAAAAAATGTAGGATATATATTTGAGGATCCACCAAATTTTTGTAGAATAAAATGTTCTACAAATTTAAACTGTGTACCAAATTTCAACTCTCTAGGATGTAGGAAAGTGCATTAAAAATGCCATCAAATAAAATGACAGACAGACAACCATCAATCATGAAGAGTTATATAAAATTTAAAAAAATTTGAAAAATTGTTATCTACCATATTTATTTTAAAATGTGAAACGTCTCTTATATATAAAATAATTAAACTCTTGGAAAGATATTTATTATAAAACATATCTCTTTTTTCTTTCTGATGGATATATCAAGAGTCAGAATTTAATTGAATTTGTTTTTCTCCCTATATTAAATAATTTTTATTTAAAAAACTACCTAACATATTTTACCGAAATTTTTTTTATATATTTTATATTTTTATGGGATAATTTGAATATTTCCTAAAACTTTCGAAGCAATGTGTGAATTTTAAATGTGCTTAAAAAATGTTTGAAAAATTAGGTCCCATAGGGTTCAATGTATTTCATTTTTTCAACCCGGGTTCAATCCAAAACTAATTGGGTGATATTATTCATTTATATTCCTATATTTGATACCATTTACATCTACAGCGTCGGCCAAATGATCAATCCTCCCATGTGCTATATTTACCGTTCTTCATAAAATAATTATTGTTTACCATGAGAAATAATGCTATAAAAATCCTAAAATTCAAGATATAATTATGGGAATTACAAAAATGTCTATTTAGTTCCTATTTTCTCATAATGCTCTAATTTGGATACGAAATCTGAAATATAGATTTTGAAGACATGTATAAAGTATCAATATAGGGTTTTGAAATTTTTAACTTTTAAAGAATTTCTATGACATATTTTAAAAGAATTACTTAAATACGAAATTTGAAATGTATATATATATTTTTTTACTTTACCAGCACAGATATGTCTCTACACTTCAGATATTTTTTAAATGTGTGTGACTTGCTCTAAGGTAGCAGGTAAAGACTTTCAGAAGAAATGATAAAAAATATTTTTTCTTGCCAAGAATACGCAAATAATTTTACTCAATAAAATTCAATTAGAGACTTTTCTGTTTATTGCTTCTTTACTAGCTTCTTCTTTTCTACCCAGACAATCCGATCTACCCGGATGTGTAAGATAACTGTTTGGACGGCCGGGAAATGCCACCCAATTTAGGCCGGAACCCAGTGGAGAAGGCATCTTTTTTTTTTTAGTATACCCTCCTTCACCTACCAACAACCTCTCAGAAAGACTTACGGACCCGCATGTTTAAAACGATTGAACTCCGTGTGGACTCGTCGACAGTTTGGGCAGAGGCAGGAATTGAACTCGGGCCGTCCGAATGCAATCCCCACGCGCTAACCACTGGGCTGTCATGCCCCTCTTTGCTAGCTTATTTTTATTTTGAAATGTAAGCTTTCCATCAGATCCTATGAACACAAATTCTCTCCTAAGGCTCCTATATATATAATATTTAGGAGCCTCCTATTCTACCCTAGAGCTCCTTTATAGGAGCCTTAATTCTACCTAAAGCTCCTATATTTAGGAGTCCTAATTCTACCAAGGGCTCCTAAATACTCGGAATATAGGAGCCTTAATTCTACACCCATGCAGCACTGTGATGCCATGACTGAACATTTCCGGTTTCAAGGAAGAAGCCTGCTTTTTGCGACGGTCTGTTTATCAAAGCTAGTGCATTTTGTTTTTCTATTAAATTTCCACTTTTACACGTAAACTCTAAAACTGACTAATCAAGTTAGAAATTTAATATTCATCATGTTGCTACTCAAAAGAAAATTGCAGAAATTTCACTTAAAAAATTTTAAATAACCGTAATGACTATTCAAAATCTCTCAAATGTCAGTATTTATCAGTTTTTCTCTCAAATAGGGTTGCTTAACATCAAAATTAAATTCTAAAAAAATCTATTTAAAATGCGCATTTTTAATTCGGCATGCTAGAGCTCCTGTAGCAATCTATTAACCATTCACGAATAACCCTACTGTGGTAAATAAATGCTTCTGTTAACAGATTTATCGCTGATTCCTATTCGTTAGACAATACTGAATGTTTAGTCTACCTCGCTTTGATGCTGAGTTTGTTTCCTAACTTTTTTAAATCTTTGCTGGGATGCTGCAATAATTTTTATTCAATTGGACATGGTCACTTTACTATAAATAGACCTTATGTGTATACCCATAGAACTTTCCTTGTTATTGAGGTTCTTAAGGACTTTCCTAGGAACTCTGTATATTACTAGAAAATGAACCAAGCAATGCCCGGAAGTTAAAACAGGGTAGTTATAATAAATAAATAAATCTTATTCATATAAATTAAAGCAAGGTAGTAAAGCTGGGTAGAGAACCCGAAGGATGATGTTTTACTCATTCTCAGAAAGAAAGAGGCATAGTTTTAAGCCTATTTTTTTAGTGTTAAATTATCTAAAATTTTCAAAAACATTAAAATAAGCAATGTTTTTGCAAGTTCTGCTGCCCGTATCTCCAAGAATATTTGTCATTTCAATAAAGTTCTAGTACATTCAAAAAGGCCAAGTTGATGATAAATCGCAAAATCTGGAAATTCCACTCCAAAATTCAGAACATGGTAATTTTATATACATGTAATCGGAATGGCTGCCTATAAAGCTGTTTTCTCATTAAACAAAATCAAAGGTCTGCTATGTATTATTTGAATACAGGCTAAGCACAATAAACTTTTTAGGCATTCGTAACAATATGCCTAACCAAATTGTCTCTTATTTTTATGATTCAATTCCCATTCAATTACAAATAGGTATTTTTTAAACAATGTTTACTTTCTCATACTATATAATATAGTATAGAGAAAATGTTTTCACGATTTTGAGATTTTTCCAATATTTTCTTGTAAAATTTTAATTTTGCAAGAAAAAAAGCAGCTTTAAAAAGCTGATTCTGGTATGAAAAAGTTGAGTTGGGCCACACACCAGTTAATTTTTAATAATTTTTCAATAACACAACTATTTTCATTAAGGAAAATATTAAATTATAGCTGCTAACTGCAGCATCCAGGTATACGAAATTTTTATATTTCTCAATTAAAACATTTTTTAGTCTTACATTTGACTGTAGCTGTGATATAAAAAAAGTGTGTTGTTAAAAGTCACTGAACATATTCCAGCTAAAATGTAACATTAAGAGTAATTTGAAAATTTTCCAGAAAATCCACATCTCTAGATATTAGTGCTATTTTTCAGTTATTGCAGTCAGTCTCTATATTACAGCATTATCAAATAGAATAATATTTGGCATTAAAAATATAATCGTTATTCAATTCATTCATTAAATCAGACAGAACAATTGGAACAAAAAATGCACAGAATTAAAAAAAAATGAATTTATATATAAACAAAGATTAGAATTAGAACTAAAATGAATTTTATGCAAATATCGGTCAGTTTTTTATATATTTCTAATACTATATGTTTGACTGCAACTCAGATATAAGAATAAATACTTTTAAAAGTCACTGAACATTTATTCCTGCTGAAATGTAATAGTGAGAATAATTTCAAAATTTTATAGAAATTCCACATCTCTATGAGAATGCCAAAATCTCACTCCAAATATTTTTGTATGAATCAATTGAATTGATTTTACATCTTAACAAATTCAGTTGTTATAATCATCACTATTATAGTAGCACAGTGACAGTATGTCAGAGTAAAGAATAAAGATTGCAACCCAAACAGCTGAAAAAACTCATGTACACTAATTCGACCATGCTAAATCCAAATCTAAAATCTATTTTTCAAATCACCCCTTGTATCTGGGAAAATAGCCTTTCAAATTTTGGCTTTTCTTGCTATTTTTGGACTTATGTCTCAGGCCAAAAATGTTACTACAACATGATGCAATTGCATGGTCATGAGATTTTAATACCTGAAGAAACTGAAAGAAAACAGTATTCAGCTCATGGAGTTAGAAATGACATCACCTCCATTCAGCTGAATAGGAAAATTAATATTGAGAGGTATCCCAATTTAAAAATTCACAACCATGGAGTTCGAGAGACTTGATTCCTCCTTTACCTTCAAATTAATTTTTAAACAATGCAGTTAATACACACTTCATTTATACCCGGCCGTCCAAACTGCTGCTCATGTCCTTGAATGAGTAGGACGGTCTGAGTCTTCAACACTTCATTTATAGAAGATTAGTTAGCTAAATTGTATGACCCATGAGAGAGTTAGTTCCTTTAGCTCCATGATATGACCAGAAATTTGAAATTTGAAATAAAAGTTTGAGGTATTAAACATGATAAATTCATTTGTTAGAGGACCAAAGGGAGCATAAATTAATTATATTATGTTAGGAAATACAAGGGTCACACTGAAATTTTTGTGATACGGCTAAGTGGTACAAGTTAAACTTACCAACTCTTAGGAGTGTTCAAAGTACTCCCCTCCAACATCAATGCACTTTTGTAGGCAAATTTTCCAAAGATTAAATGCTTCAAGCCATCCATTTCTTGGGATCAATGAAAAATATGCTTTTATAACCTAATCAATATCTCATCTTCGGAATGAAAATGACGCTCATGTAATTTTTTTTTTTTTTTTAGATTAAAAAATGACCAAAAGGCACACATAGTAAGATCATCCGAGAGGTTGGTGGTAGGGGAAGGAGGGTACGGTTCCTGTGGATGCCTCCCCCACTGAGTTTCGGTCCAAATTGGGTGGCCCTTCCCGGCTGTCCAAACAGTTACCTTACACCTTTCTGGTAGGTCGGACGGTCTGGGTCTCAACAACAACAGCATAGTAAGATCAGGAGAATAGGGTGGATGTTCTATCACTTAGATGTTTTTTGTTCAAGAAATTCGACTGCCATTCTTGCTGAATGAGAAGATGCATTGTCATGGTAAAGCGTGAGTCCCCTAACATTCACTTCCTGAAGAATTTCTGGAAGACACTTAGTGGTGTACCAGTTAGCTGTAACGGTCTTCTGTTCCTCTAACTTTATGGCTTTGGCCAGACCTATACTTCTGAAGAACACAGCATACATTATTTTTTTCATTGCTCGTTGTCTTTTCACAATGGTTGGTTTGGGGTCATCTTCAAAGACGCATACTTTACTTTCTTGACGTGTTGGAACATCAAAAAATGGTATGGTATGTAAGTGATTTGTGAGTGATTTTAGAAATAATGCGGTGTCCACCATCATTAAATAATTTTAGGGTTTCTTTAATGATTCTAACATGTTTCACCTTTTGGTGTTCTGTTAAATTATGGGGGACCCAACTACAAACTAATTTTTTCATATGTAGGTTTTTCATGAATAATTTTATGTATAGCTGCAGATTCAATGTTAAGTTCCTTCTGTATCATTTGATAGGTACAGCGATTATCATTAATTAACATTTTTTAAATGGACACATTTAACACATTTTCTGGGACTATAGCTGACAAAGGTCTAACACACAAGAGAGAATTTCAACCTCTTCTAAACTCTGTGAATGATCTGAATACAGTGGCATGAAATGGAGCATAACTTCGATATACTAATTGTAGACATCGAAGACATTCTTCTTGACTTAGCCCCACTTTAAAATCATAGCTCGATAATGCTCTCATGCAACTCTTATTTTCCTTTCTTTCAAACTTTATTCTACGATAGCTAAAATGTAATTGTTGCCACAAATTATCATCTGCGGACAAAAGAGTTCAAATTTGAATATCCGACCAATAAATTTTTTCTAGCGCATATCGTCTGCCCCTGTCTCAAAAACTTTAGTGTGACCCTCGTAGTATACATAACATGTTTACTCTAATAAGGAGTCATATAAGAAATAGTAATATTGAATAGCAGTAATACTGCATGGCTTGCATGTGTCTGTGGATATTAGGAGTGGATGGGAGGAGAGGAAAGTTTTTGCAACTTTTCGAATTTACTCTCTGGATCTGGAGAAAATGCTCTAGATAAGTGATTTGTGAGTCATTTATGAGCTGAAAAAACTTATGCCAGTTAACTTACTGATGCTTAATCTAATGCAAAAAACTTATTTTTACACACACACACCCTAAAATTGAGTTATTTTCACACAGAAGGTAAAAACTTTTTACAAAACTCGATAATGTCATAGTGAATGGTCGATGGGAGTTGATGGCCGCCAGTTCCTGTTTCCCATGCATGTCTAAGGCGTACCTCCTCCGTCCAAATTGTTCAGAAAGCATATCAACTGTGTTCAATGAAAACAAGGAACTTTCCATTTAATCAAAATGTATACAAACTTTCGTAGCGCGGGCGTGGTAGCCCATTGGTTAGCGCGCTGGAGTTGCACTCGGTAGGCCCGGGTTCGATTCCAGCCACTGCCAAAACTGCCGCCGTGTTCATGCGGAGTACGATCACGTTAAACATGTGGGTCCGAAAGTCCTTCCGAGAGGTTGGTGGTAGGGGAAGGAGGGTACGGTCCCTGTGGATGCCTCCCCCACTGGGTTTCGGTCTAAATTGGGTGGCACTTCCCGGCCGTCCATACAGTTACCTTACACCTTTCTGGTAGGTCGGACGGTCTGGGTTTCAACAACAACAAACTTTCGTAGCAAATTTGAAAAACTTCGATATATTGTTGAGAGCAAGTTTTCTTGGGGGAAACATACGTCTGCTTAGAGTGATTTCATCTGGGCTGTGGAGTCTGAATCGGAGAGTTGGTAACTATTTAATGTAGAGTTGGAGTCAGGGTTGGAAAAAATATACTAACTCCAACTCCTAAATAAAACTTAATAATTTTATTTTGGAATTAAAGTAATTTTATTTTGGAATATTAAAATTTTTAATAGATTTTTAAAAATAATTTTTAGGTAAAATTTAAAAAACCTCAAATGATTACGAATTAAAAAACTATGGATATAAAAAAAAATGTAAAATTAATTGGTATTTATGTCAGAATCGGAGTCGGAATTGGACAGTAGAAAAAGGGAGAGTTATGAGTGGAAAGTTTGAGGTACTGACTCCACAGCCCTGGATTTCATTTTTAAAAGTTTGAGAGAATTTTTATGCACAAGTACCGAAGTTGTATTGTTTATCACAATTACAAATTTGATCCCAGTTTTACAGAACTGAAACAACAGCAAGTAGAGTGTAGTGCAAGAAGCATGTGGGCTTTGTTGGTATTAAAAAAAATTAGAGGTAGCAAAAATTTCATTATTAAGATCAAAATACACAAGAAAGCATCTGTAGGCATGATATACCCAAAATGGGAATTTCATATAAGATATCACAGAATTATTGAAATTGTTGGAATGAATACTGGTACCCGATTGATTTTAATTGAGATCAAACCCATTGAAATGCCCTATTAAATCAGACTTTTCTTTAAAAATTCATAAAAAAAAAAACATGACTTATTGTTAAACATATAGTACTGGAACTACCCTGATGGATTAATGAATTACTTCCAAACATGCTTTCCTTATCAGTTTCTCTTTTGCATCACAATTGTTACAACAACATATATAGTTCTATAGTTACCTTAAACTGAATTAAACAGGTTTTTTTTTTAGCATATTGCTAAAAGATTTTTTTTAAACATTCTCAGTCATTTTAATTTAAATGATAATGCTCATCACTCCTAAGCTTGAAGAGCACATTTTTAGCAAACAGAGTTTAATTGTGCATGAAAGTACAAATGATATAAGTGCCAAGTCTTAACTATTAAATTACCAAGTCCTTACTGAAGTCTATACAATTTTTAAATTTTATATAACTGGTTAAAATTAGTCAAAATGGAAGAGAGGGAGACTGGGGACTAAAGACATGTGCTTCAAACTAAAAAGCAGCAAGTCATCTTTAGAGATAATATGCTTCCATGAGTAGGCAGATGACCTATTATGAGTCCACTTCACTATAGGGGAAAAGGCTGGCAAATAGACGATCTATGCACTACAGGGAAAGGGTTGTCAAACGCAGAAACCTGTTTGGCAATCATGTTTGTCACGTGTATATTTAATCAATTGTTTGGAATTTAGAATCGTTGGAATGTTTTACTAGCATTGCGCTTGTGACTAAGAAACTGTCTAACTTCTGTTCTAACTTCTAACATCTGTTTTAGTTTATTAGAATTTGATATTTGTGAACTGTGCTTTTGTCAACAAAATGTCTGTAAAAGGAAAAGTAATTCATTCCAAGGTACGAAATATGGTCCACAAAGTCCTCACTTTCTTTTAGGCTGAAGCAAATTCAGAATAGTTATGCATTCCCATCCAACAAGCCCACAACAGAACAGCTGCCACAACTGGTGTATCAATGAGAACAATTGCAAGCATCGAGAAAGAATCAAATAATTCACTGATCCTAGTGCTGCCACAAACGAAAGAGATCCGAGACATATCGGAATGCAGTTTCAAGTGTGGATGATTGTGATTTATGCATAATTTGACAAATGGTGAATGAGTTTTATGTTAGCAATAAAATACCTTCTCTCACCACTTTGTTACCTACTATAAAGTAGAAAATTAATTTTCCTTGGAAAAAAGAAACATTGTGAAGAATAATGCATAAAATCGGATTCAGGTGGAAGCACTGCCAAGACAAAAGGACAGTAGTTATGGAAAGACAAGACATTGTACAGTGGAGATATAGATTTTTATGAGATAAAAAAGTACAGACAGGAAACGAGTAATAATTTATTTGGATGAAACCTGAATAGATAGCAATCTGTGTTTCGGGAAATGTTGGCAGGTTGATAAAATCGGAGCTCTTACAAAAAAAAAGTGCTGGAAATAGACTGATCGCTGTACATGCAGGTAACCAGGATAGATTCATACAAAGAGTAAGTTTGGTATTTCAATCTGGCACTGCCTCAGGAGACTATCACAGTCAAATGAATTTTGATAATTTCTCAAAGTGGTTGCAAGAAAAACTATTGCCTAATATACCGGCTAATAGTGTGATCTGCATGGACAATGCCCCTTACCATACTAAGATTTTAAACCGTACGCCATCAAAATATGCAACCAAAAAGAAACTGTCTGAATGGTTAGAAGACAAATTTCCCCACAGCCTTGAAATGAGAAAAACTGAACTTTACGATTTAGTATCAGCGAATTCATCCCCAACTAAAAAAATACTGTGTTGATGAACGTTTGAAGGATAGAGGTCATGATGTGCTATGAATACCTCCCTATACTTGTGATATAAATGCAATTGAAATGGCTAGGGCTTCCATGAAGAGGTATGTGCGAGAAAAGAATGTTAATGCTGAACTTAACTTAACAATGAAAAATCTAACTTCTGAAGCCCTTGTCAATATTACATAGGAGCAGTGGATAAAATATTGTGAGCATGTAGTAAAAGTTAAAAATAAATATTGGGAAATTGACAATTTAGTGGAAGAAACCATAGAAGAAATAAGTTTTGTAATAGGTGCCGACTCCTCTTCAGAAGATGACTCAAAGTCAACTGAAACTGCAGAATCAAATTTCGAAAATGGCAACAGTGATACAATTTTAAGCAGTGCTGAAATGCATTAATAATGCAGGGATGTATCTAGAGAAATGTGAGTGGTGGTTGATTTTCCAGAACAATTATAATTGCGAATATAAAATTTCGAAACGAGCTTCGCATTAATTCACACACACAAACAGTATTAGTATTGTATACTTTTATATTAAAGAAAAACATTTGATAAAATTGAATATAACTTTTTTTAAATGTAATTATAATATGTATATTTTTTTGGATGAGTGGTGGTCGGAAATTCCGAGTGGTGGAAACCCCGACCACTGTAGATACATCCCTGATAATGGTATATATTTTTTAAATTTCCCAAATTTTGTACCTTGGAGGGGACAGGCAGGGGGGGGGGGATACATTCCTTAGATAACATGGCCATGCAATCTAAGCTCTAATGCAAAACTGTCCAAGTAGTTGCACACAAACAAGGATAATGGTTAGATAACATATTTAAAATTAATTAAATTACTAAAATTATTTTAAAAGGAACAAACATTAATACTTTATGAAATATATAACTGTATATAAAATGTGGTGCATAGATATTACTGAAATGATTTTCAATGGTAGCAAAAGTATTTAGATTGAAAAATTTTCTCTGTATTGGATAAAAGTTAAACAGCATTGCAGAAAGAGTAAAATATATAACGATAAAAATATAAAGATGTGTGTATGTCACTGTATTATTTCCTTTTTGGAGATGAATCATTATTTCCAAGGTCTTTCTTAAAGCAAATTTCGTACTACACAAGCGAACAACCTATAAATAGTGTAAGGAGGAGCATTAAACATAGCTTTTTTAGTAATTTTGCAACATTTCCCAGAAAAAAATTGAATTAGAACTGCAAATTCGGTGTAATTTCAAATAATTATTCATGTTATATTGTGCACATAAAGTTAATTTAATGAATTGCAAAAGAAATGAAGAGAAAATGAATATGAGTCTGTAGCGAAAGTCATGCGCTGCCCACATCAAATTTTTCCATTTTGGAGATGAATCATTAATTCATACACATAAAACGCATTGTGCATTTCTCACAAAATAAGAGTTTAAGTTGCAAGAAAAGTATTATAACCAGAACTCTTTTTAATAAAACATTTATGACCACTGTAATAAATAATTTTAATCATTATGAAGAAAATATTTCCACCAAATACCAACAGCAACACTGAATGTACTTATACATATAAAGCTCTTTATCTTTTAGCACAAATCCTTTACGAACTATATAAATTGTGCGTTAATTTGCACTAAAGGCGCCAATTCTGGAAGCCTGTTCTTTCTAGTACGTTTCTACCTGTCATTGAATTTGAATGGACTCATCCAAAATCACATGACCCAAATGTCTTCTCGTTGTAGCCAAACTATAAGTAAATTTTCTGTTAGGAATTTTGCAGTTTCCTATTGATTTCAGTTTTACAGGAGGGTCATTTCACAGTATTCATGTGTTACGTACGGGACATTTCACAGCAAGATTTTGAGATATTTGTACATTTTTCAATGTCAAAATATAAATGAGAAAGTTTGCAATTATTTTTAATGTATTATATACCACTTCATCTAGATTCCTGTTAAGTTTCTTTTTGTTGGAGCCAATAGTTTTTTTTTATTTTAATTAATAAAATTTTGTTACGTACGGGACATCACAAAAAATTGTTTTAAAAGTACCCCCAGCAATTTGGATTTTGCTCTGAATTTATTAAATAGTTTCACAAATAAATTTAATGAGTAGAAGCAGAAATATACATTTTATTAATTAACTTTAAAATTATTTTTTAAAATTGTGTCATTAATTAATGAAAGCTAATTACTTCTGTTACGTACGGGACAAGCCTGTTTGTTACGTACGGGACCTATGATTTGAAGTAACAGTACTATAAGGAATTGTCAACTAAAATGTATACAAATGTTAATTTAATGAATTTACTAGCTCTATTAATGTATTCAAACTTATGTTTAATTATGGAAATAAAAATAATTAATGATTTCTGAAATATTTTAATTGCTATTATATAAATTAGGATTTTCCATGCATAGCTCCATTTGAAAAGATGGTAAACAATTAAAAATAAAATACATGTTTTATACAAGTCCCAGAACATCAATAATGTCTTCAATATTTTTCACTTCCTCCATTGGCAAAGAAAAATGTCCCCGGCTATTAATTGAACTTGGTGCTTTTTCAAGCTTAGTCAAAATATTTTTTTTTTGAGGATTTTATCCTTTTCTGGGATGTGTGGCCAGGAAAACTTGTTTTTGCCTAAAGGTTTCATAAAGGATAGATACAGATATTAACTCCTGGCCACCAATAATCATCGTACATCACCGATACCCAGTCTGATTTTTTCAGTAACTCAGTACATGTATCTGAGCTAGGCTCTTTATCTTCTACAGGGCATAAAATCTTTATCTCTTCATCAGGATCCTTTTTATCAGAAAAACAAGAATGCTTCCAAAGGCCCAGACTGTCCAAGTCTATTGGTTGCGCAAAATGCATGCTATGTATACTTGATATCAAAGTAGCACCTTCCCATTTTTCAATTAATGCAAACTTAGTTATGCATATCTGAATGTCTGCTCCACTTATGTATTTAACATTTATACAGGGTGCCTCTTTTTCCGTGACTTTAGAAAACTCTATTGCTGTATTTATTACGTACTGCTTGCGCAATATAAATCGTTTAATGAACGTTTCTCTTAACTACAGCTAATAAACCATCCACTGCACCTTTTCCGTGTACAGTTCCGAAAAAGTTCCAGTCTGCACTAACCCCATGGTAATGCATGTGAAGCATTAAATTTTGCATGTTGTACCGATTCTTAAACTGGGCACCACATCCATCCGACCAGAAATGGATGTGACTAAATGCCACTGTTTGTTTCAAATCTTCAATTATTGCAGAATTGAATGCAAATACTGCATATTTTGTATGATTAAGGTTATCAGAAACGACAACATAGTTTTTATGTTCTAGTTTGAGAGTTTCATTATTTCTATAATACTATACAATACAGGTAAATAATGTTACTTGGGTTGAGTTCCAGTGAGCTGCCATAATTTCCCCTTGCTGTTTTAGCGTAAAATTTTTCGCAAAGTCTTCATAAATAATTATATGCCCAACCTGTAGGGTTTTTTTGAGATATTTAAAAGCAAGTTGTTTTTGTGCAGCATAAACATGCAAAGCAAAAGGGTTCAAAAGGCTGATTAATTCTTCCTTTGCCTGACGTAAATAGTAAACAATTAGTTCTTTCTTCATTTTTCCTTCAATTCATTTCCATTGATAAAAGTTATAGTCTAAAAATTAAATTTTTGATAAGTTTTAAATCAAAATTCTGCATTTTGTCCCGTACGTAACAGATTTGTCCTGTACGTAACATATTTTTATTTATCATACCCAGCTTCTAAATGAAAAGATACAATATTTTAATTGAATAATTTAGGAAGCTAGTTCACTAGTTGAAGAGGAAAAAATAAACTGTTCAGTTGTCATCAATATTATTAGTTAAAAAATTAAAAATAAGCTCAAGATTGTTTCGTACGGGACAAAAAGAAAGTAATAATTGAAAGTTTGATAAAATATTTTTTTAACTTTTTTCTTTTTATTTCATATAATGCTACTATTAAAAGGATTTAATGAAACATAGCAACTTTGAAATAAAATAAAATATTTTTTGAGTTATAGTTAAAAATATAATGTCCCGTACGTAACAAATTTTTCTATATGGCTGCAAACAAAACGCTCTAATTTTTGTTTGGTTAAAAATATAGATTTTCTGTTGATAAATTTTAATAGAAGGGATTTTAAGCTTTAAAATGATGTATTACACTTAATTTTTTATAATTTTTTTTTTTTCAAACTTGTGAAGCCAAATACTGTGGAATGACCCTGGAGTATCAAGTAGTTTTATGATTTTATTTATTATCTGATGACAAGCACCTGCTACTTATGGTTAAAATAATTTTACAGTTGAAATTTCAACACTGTTTATATCTCAAATAACAATAGATTGGAAAATTTGTTAATTAGTAATAAAGTAATTTTTTCAAATGAACTTATTTCACAACGATATTGAAAAATTTAATGCTGGTACGTTTATAAAAGAAAAATTTGAAGATACTAAAATAATTTCAAAAACTTTAAGCTAAACTTCTAAAAAATTTTATTTGCCAATTTAAACCCTGATCTTAGATAACAAATTTGGATTGCATTCTTATTGCAAATAGCAGCATTTATCGACCAATTTTATGGTCTTTATGGGCTCATTTGCATAGAACAGTCAATACATTCAATAGCAGCAAGTAAACATGCTATGTTACAAATGTCTGGGAGTCGACAAATTTAGTCTTATTATGCAGCTGACATTAAAATTATAAGATTAACAAGTCAATTTATAAGTTACCTAAATGCTACTTTGATCACACTAACTTATTACTTTATTCTATACTTTTAAATCTAGTAGGGCTATATTATTACTATAAGGCTTCATAAAATTTAATAACACTTGAATGTCAAAAAACCTGAGATAAGAGGGCCTGAATGTCTAAACTTATCATTTAACAAAATTATTAAATTCTACTCGCAAAATTGTTATTAGACTCCTTTAAACAGAAATGTTTTGAAATTTGGGATAAAGTAAAAACATGTCTTCTCGAAAAAAAAATTTCAAGCACTATTTAAAGACAATAGCAATAATAACAATGCTACGATGGTTCTGGACATCCACACACAATCGCTTGTATCATTGAACTTATTTCTAATATTTTTTTTTACTTTCCTTTGACAGTTTGTCACAAACTCTTTGATTGAAATGAAAGTAATATCATTATGTTTTTTTAGTCTTTACAGTCTTTAGTGCTAATTCATCAGCAGATTCTGTCAATGCGCAGATATCTATTTTTTAAACATTTTTTCTTCTTCAATATCTCTATTTCTGAATAATTAATCTCACACTTTGTCTTTGGTAAAGATATTTGCTTTTGTTCTTGATTTCTAAATGTGCAATTTCATCATTTGTATATTCACCAAATGAAACATTTTATTGTGATTCGGAGCAATAGCGATGCACAGCTAGAACTCTGTGTAGAGTACAGGAAATATGGGTTGAATGACGGCTTTTTAAAAATTTGCATACGTTATAGTTTTTCGAAAAAATTACGCACATCATTTAAAAAAAAAAAAAAAAATTCAAGGTCTATTTTTACTTTTTAACAAATTCAAAGCACTTGAAAATGAACTTTTTCTTTTCAAGGATTTTACAAACGTACGAACCATAAAAGAGTTACTGTCACCATATTAAACTTCTACTTTTAAATATTAAGTATTTTGACATCTTTAGAATGATAAATGCACACAATGTACTTTCAATACATTTAAACCTGTTAAAAAAAATAATTTAAATTAAGTTAAAAGCCAGAAGTTCATTTGTGAGTTGAAATATCAAATATTTGGGAAAACCAGGCACCTGCTTTTTTTTCAAACTACTATTATACAGATAATATAATGATTACAATACAAAAATAATAATAAGTACAAGGCAAACCATTACTTTTACAGTTACTGCCTGACAATTGGCAATTTGTGCGATTTTAAAATGCTCGTATAATTTTAAACCTGTTTTGAAACATTGCATTGTCTAAATTCATTCAAAAAGACATTTTGATTATGAATATTGGTTTGGTTAACTTGTCAGAATTTCATCACCTAAGTAAGAGTAGTTACACGATTTTCCCAACCTAATAAGAATGCTATTGCTAGCATAAGTAAAAATTGGAAAATGATCCTATGGCAGTTTGTCAACACTAATTTAAAACATATCAAACAGCACTCAAGCATTACTCACGCACTCATTTGAAAACAGGTTTAAAGTAATTTCGAAATAGAATTGTTACAATCAAAAACAACATACAAACAACCTATCACATAATATATTAAATAAACCAATATATTCTAAAAATATGATACTCTGCCATCAGACTATTAAATTCAATGATAGCTAGATAACATTTTATAGGAAAATTCTATTTTGACAGTAAGAATTTATAATTTTATATTTAGGGGGAAATTGCACTCTTTCATGGTTAACATGATCGGGCTATAACTTGAAATACAGCCAAATGCAATTAAAACAACAAACAAGGACAGAGCATTAAAACGTAAATATTTATCGAGTTTAAAAGACAAATTATGTTACCAGAACTTGAGAAAATAGTTAACATCCTTTAAATTTTAATCTATTTCTTCATTAGACATCTTAAATGTTTGTATATAAGTAAGTGCCTCTAAAGAAATCGGAAGCATTGTTATTCGTATAGTATATTTACATTTAACCAATTTTTTCAGATAAAAGAACTTATATTTCGTAAATAAAGTCTCTGATTTAACATCGCTGCTTCAAACATGTCATAAATGAGAAATAAAAGATCAGAGCTTACATAAACAATGAATTATAGCAATATTTTGAATTACTTTAATGCGGATTGCATGATGTCAATGACATACCTGAATTGTTCCACATTACGAAATATTCTTGTCACACTAACAATTACAATTTTAAAGCTAATTACATAAAATTAGAAACAGGAAATAATATGAAGTATAGCAGAAATTAAATCTCACAACACGCTGTTGACACAGATTTCGCACTAAAAGCTTACAACCAATGAGAGACAAGTACTCGAGCGGGAGGAGAGTAACCAATCAGAATACAGTTTTGTTGTTGCCCACCCGTTTCTAGAAAATTAAAAAATTCAGATTTACAAGTTTCATTATTCTGGCACTACAAGAGCTTAGAAATGGAGAGATCTTTTTTCCCATTTTTAATACCATCCGTTGAAGAATATCTTGATGAACCATTACAAATTGAAAAGTATTCAGGTATCAGTCGACAAAAAGACTGCATTTTTTGCTCCATAGCTTTTGGTGATGATCCCAGTGCTGACTTGCTTTACAAGGTAAAGTTTACATTTTCTTAAATTATTTATGATTCGATTTATTTTTATATTCGAAAAGGGAGGGTATATTGCATACCGAAAACAAGCTTCCTCGGAAATTCCAAGCTTCTTCAGCGGCGAAATGTCATGGAAGACAGCGTCTTCCCAAATAATTCTTATTTTAACTATATATTATTAAAAATAAATGTTTTTTGCAAATAAACGAAGGGAGGTATAGACAGGTTTCTGTTCCGACCGAGTCCAAGCCATCAAGTTTCGGCGTACTGTTCAGGAGATACATATGTCGAATATCGAAATGTCCACCCAGTCAGGTAATATTGCATTTAGAATGGCACTAACAAAATGCCCGTGTAACCCGTGTAGAGATATCTAAGCAGCGGACAACGGTATTTCTTGAAAGAGTGGAAATTCCCGTTCTCTCTCCACTTTTTGTCTGAATCGTTTCGTTTCCGCAAACATAGTGTTTATTGTATGCAGACTGTGAGAAGTCATTGTGCAGGTTAATAGCAAATCTGATCGCTAAACATTAGGAACAGAGGAATTTTTCTGTGTAAATCTTAAATTAAACTTTTAACAAGTGAAAAGTAAAACTTGGTGAATGACATGTTTATTTTCTTACTTGTTCTAGTTAAAATAGAGTTTCCTGTGCAATGTGTTTTCCCATATATTACGTTTTTGAATCGGTTCCTCAAAGAACCGCAAAACCGGGATAAAAATAAAATTGCGAAATGTCATCAATTTATTTTGATTGTAATATGCATATTTTATTTTATTTGTTATTATAATATACATCATGAAACTTTTTATTTACTAATTTTGATCCCTGTTTTTATGCCTTCCCAGATTATTTTATCACGCTTCGCAACTGCGCTTCTTGTTCTAATTTATCCATATAAATAAAGCGAATAAATAATATAAAATTGCAAAAACTGTACAAACTGAAAGTATTTTTAGTATATACCTCTATTTATGATATAAATACAACAAATTCTAAAGGCTGCATACAAACTGAGTTCTTGCAGTCAAGAACTAGAATCCAGCCAGAATTTTTAGACTGGCCCAGGGACCAATTGGAGTATATATATATATATATATATATATATATATAAATCTAGAGGGGGAAGACTCTGAAGTTTACGACCGCCCATGTCCTAGACACTTTTACCGTTTTGTGAACTGTGGAACATTGCCGCGCCGCCGACAGAGCTTATGCATCCCATGCGGGACCCAATGCAGTATATGCACGGGCTCTCTTACTACCCCCTAACTTACAAGTTATTGACCCTTTTTCAATGAACTATTTATTCAGATCGGGCCCCTATGTAGTGCATCTTTTTATCCTCCTCTTGTTGTCGGCGACCCTTGCTTTGTAATACGATAGCTGCGTTCCGGTCCAGTACTTTTCAAAATTCAATTTTATCAGTTAATGAAATCGTATCTTAAAGATTGTCACTACATCTGGGACAATTAATTTTTATAGCTTAGTAAAGGGCGGCATATATATTGTGGGCTCCCTTACAAACATGTATCACAGTTCCTCCTCCTTATTTGATTTTCTTCCCTTGTAATCCTTCAAATCTTCTTTTCAAAAGAAAAGAAATACTGGGGACTAACCCTCCCCCGTCCCTTATTGTGTCCGGAGCCCCTACTTGGGTGGTGTCTGCACTCCCTTCTATGAGCAGCCCTACTACTTGTAATGTATTGAAATTATCTAAATCAAAAACTAATATCTTGAAAATGTTTATTTTCAAATAACTCCATTATTTTTCCATGCTGACAACTAATCAGTAATGAAGCCAATGAATTCATATGCTAATAAATGTCGTTTTAATGCTATAACGAAATCCAATCAATAAATTTCCTCATGTGAATGGCACTTTACAGAGCTAGCCGCCTATACGGAGAGACGAATACCTCTCGAGTGGGGGATCCAACCACCTGATATTTTTTCTAAGGGATGGGAAGACATAAAAAATTCACATGGAAGTGAAAATAAAATATGGAGGGGCCTCGGTCATAATTGTTTATAGGAGGGCCTACAATTTATCTGGGCGGCCCTGGTTGATCAAAAAAGTGGTGATATATATGCTCCTCGTTTTACGAAACGATCATTATTTCTCCATAGATAATAATTATAGAATGTTAAATTTAGAATAACGTTTGTCTACATTATGAAAAAAAAAGTATTAGTTTTATACGAAATTTCATTTTAATACGGGTACTTGAATTTGTCTTTGCATAGCACAATATTTTTGTCAGCCTATTGTAACGCCACGCAAATTGAAATTGAACGTCTTTGGCGACTAATTACTCTAAACAGAATGGATTATTTATACTCGCCTGGAAATATTCGTAAAAATGCAATTGGTATGCAATTCCGTGAAACTTATAACTATTTATACATTCACTGGCGTCAAAATACAAAACTATTACAAACAGTAGCTTTTCTCGTGAATGAAACGAACTAGATTCACAAGAATAAAATTAACAGATTTTCTGAATAATATTGCATATTAAAAGTGAACATATTTGATAATACTAATTACTTTTTCTTTAATTTTATGTCATTTTTTTTTTAATTTTGTTACAAAACGCCTAATATCTCGAGAACTGTTCATGATAGAGTTCTAAAATTTTTATCATTCGTTTTCTAATAAAGCATTGCGTCTGAAATGATTAATTATTTATCATTATTGAAGATCTTGCTTTTTAATAATTTTTTTCTTCAAAAATTCATTCGAAAATTGTAGGGTCTTTTGAGCATTTGATCGCGTTTAAAACCAATAAGGTTCTCGTAGTCATTGGTTGTAATAGTGTACCAAATTATGTTCGAAACGGTCCATTCGTTCATGAGATATCGCATCCACTGACTTACGGATAGGACACGTAGACACCAACTTCACTTCAAAACTTTCGATTCGAGTTCAGGGATGCTTAAGGTGCTTTCCTCGAAAACTCGAAATCGAATTTTCGACACCGCCACAATACTTTCCCTATACATTATACTATGTATGTAGGAAAGGCAATTATAGCTGAAGATCATAACTATATTCATAGTTTGAAACAGAATAGATATATTAATAAGTACAATACACATTGTGCGAAGGATAAGAAAAACTTGAGCGTATAAATTTATAAAAGCACAAATAACACAATAATGCAGCATAGAGCTCTTTCGAGGATGCACAGGATTCCCTTTGTCAGTGCAAGAAAAACCAACAAACCGAAGTCCAACAGAGGAATAGCGCCCATTCCTTTTTTGGACTTCGGGTTTATTGGTTTTCTCTTGCATTGACGAAGGGAATCCAACGTATCATCGAAACTACTGAATGCTGCAATATTGTGTTATTTTTGCTTTTATACGTTGTTTAAGCTTTTCTTAGAAAAGATACATATTCACATTCTTTTAAGGAACGCCGAGTAATGTCAAATTTATACTATGTCAATTCTTTCATCTATGTCAATTCTTTCATGCATCAGCACTATGTCAATTCTTTCATGCATCAGCACTATGTCAATTCTTTCATGCACCAGCACTATGTCAATTCTTTTAGGCATCAGCATTATGTTCAATTTTCTTGAAGAACATCAACAAAGTATTAAATTTTTTATATGAATAACATCTATGGTTGAGGTATCTCTGCCTAAAATCGGAGCGTTGCGAAAAATGTAAGCGCTTTGGATTCTTATATTTCCTTACCGAATAAATAAAAATACAAAAAATTTTCACTTGTTTTGTTGAAAATAGATTTCTATTTCTGAATATATAAAAATCATTTTAATATTTTGAACCAAAAGAGTTTTGTTTGAGCGAGTTTCTGTCTCATTTTGATTACTCGAAATATCTTTTAAACTATAAAAGATAAGACATAAACAGCAAGCGACAAAAATATTTCATAGGAAATCCAGTTTCTGGATTCATAATTAGTTTTTATAAAGACTTTTCGATGAATCGCCTTGTCAAGTTCA
The DNA here is from genome assembly GCA_951213105.1 of Amaurobius ferox. Lineage (NCBI taxonomy): Eukaryota > Metazoa > Arthropoda > Arachnida > Araneae > Amaurobiidae > Amaurobius > Amaurobius ferox. The sequence goes on from OX578153.1 coordinate 6,793,581, forward strand.
AGAAGATTGAAAATTATTCGTTTTAAAATATTGTAATGGTTATATCTCGAAAACCAAAAGTGCTAGCTATGAACTATAAAAAGTAATTTGTATTCCTTTGAAAGCCTTATAAGGATATATAATTGGATTTCGGATCAGGTTCTTAGTTTTCGAAATATAGTGATTATAATTTCAAGATTTTATTATTTTCAAGTATTTTGAAAATATGCTTTTAGTTTCAATATTATAATATTTTCAAGTATTTTGAAAAGGTGGTTCTAACTTCGATATTTTAATACTTCTAACTGTTTTAAAATTGTCTAAAGAAGACAAACCACTCACAAAGAAAAAGGTTAATCACGCAAATCCATTTCGGAACCATCAAACCGGAGCCACTTCCGTTTTTTTTTTTATGAAGAAACTAATGATAACTTTTTGCGGACAAGTATAAAAAGCCCCCGAGCCCCCTCACTCAAGTGGTATCCATTCCCTCCCTATGGACGGCTCTGATTCGCTGCAATATTTATAGTCAAGACTAAAAATTCGGCAGTGACTCCAGTTGGATGGAGCTGAAATGGTTTTGCGTGAATAACAACTTTCTTTGCAAGTGCCATATTAAGGTATTTTCAAAACAGTTCAAATTATTAAAATATCAAAGTCATAGCTACACTATTTCGAAAACTAAGACCTCGATCTAGAATCAAATTATATGTCCTTGTAGGGCTTTCAAAGAGCTACAAATTCTTGCTTATTGTTCATAGTTAGCATTTTCAGTTTTCGAGATATAAGCATTACAGACTCGAAAAACGGAAAATTTTCAGTCTTCTTCAACTTGACAAGACGATGGCTAGAAAATTGTAAGAGCTATGTTTAAAAAAATTATTAATCTAGAAACTGGATTTCCTACTGAACAATTTTGTCGCTGATTTTTTTTTTTATCTATCTTTTACGGTTAAAAAGATATTTCGAGTGAAAGTTTGCAAAGTGGCCCGAATACTCGCTCGGACAAAGAGTTTTTAGTCTTTTTGACTAAAAGAGTTTAAAATATTATAATTTTAAAATTATTTTTATCTAACTTAATGAAAAAAGATGTTTGTCTGTTTGTCGTCTGTAACGGGAAATCTAAGCGTTGGACAGCGACGAAATTTGGTGCAGAGGTGCTTCAGGACCCGGGAAAATACATCTTGGAGAGATCTCTTATTTTTTTATTCGAATTAGTTCTTTAGTTATTTTATGTTTTAACACGATTTTGAGCGAGTTTCACACAAATCGGTTCTTTAGCGACCAAAAATATTATGACAGAGTTTCCATCTGGGTATCATCGGAAAAATCAAAGAACGTTTTTTTCAACGATGTTTAAACCGAATCTGACGAACAATTCCTTCATATTTATTTATTTATTTTTAAATGCATCGAAATTTACGTTTTATAGGTTATCTGATACAGTGACCGCCGCTTATAAGAAACACGTTCGTTTCGCTCGTTTTGTTTCTTATAAGCAGTTGTTTCTTAAATCCGGAAATTTTTTAAATATCGTTCTTCCATTGTAAATACTAACTATTGAACACAATTTTACAGAATTTAAAAGATAAATGTATATAAGTAAAATATTAGTACATACATAATACATTTGTAAATTGAGTTTTGCATTCAAAAATATTTCTTATTTTACGAATTAAGCCTTACAACTTAAAATATTATCTATATGTATGCATATACTAGTATGTAATTAAATAAGAATAAAAAGTAAAACTCATAGGTCGTTCATTTATGTATAAGAGCATAGTACATTTTCATACATACCGTAATCTATTACTGAGGAACAGCAAAAAATTTATCCAGTGTTGTTTGTGCTAATGAGTCTGTGATTAGTTTACGTACATCCATTTCTAAATCATAAAATAGTCCATAAACTTTTTCTGATGCCCCTCTATGTTCAAGAGTTTTTCTAATTATAGTTAGGGCTTCTCGCGACTGTTTGGCTGTAGGAAAATTTTCTTCTTGTGGAACGTCGTCTTCATTTTCTTCTTCATTGCAAACATTCTGAATTTCCGCCACTATGTCATCATCACTTTTTTCTTCAGATGTTTGTAAATTTTCATCGATGTGAATCCATTCTTCGAAATGTGCTTCTAATTCTTCTACATCTTCTGCTGGTATGTCAACATTATTTTTCAAAAATCCTGCTTTACGGAAGCAATTAAAAATGCATATGTCAGAAACATTTTTCCATGCGCCTGCGATCATATGGATAGCATCAAGCAAGGTTATTTTCTTGCTTATTTCGCAAGCCGATCCTTTCTCTTCATCAATTGCATCTACTATTTTCTGTCGCAAATTTGACCGATACAGGGTTTTAAATGCTTTAATAATTCCTTGGTCAAGAGGCTGTATGATGGAAGTTGTATTGGGTGGCAAAAAACAAAGTTCAATGTTTGTCAGCTGTACTACAGGATGAGCCGAACAGTTGTCAAGGATTAAAAGAATTTTTTCTCTTCCCATCAGTTCCCTGTCCCACTTTAACAAAAAGTCTTCAAAAATTCTACTTGTCATCCAGGCATTCTTTGAATTTTCGTAGATCACTGGCAATTTTTTTATTCCACTTAAACAGCGCGGACGTTTGCTTTTGCCAATAACTAAAGGGCTCTTTTTTACAGTTCCCGTCATATTTGTTGTTAACAGAACTGTAACTCGATCTTTTTGTTTTTTTCCAACGGAGGATAGATCATTTTTGAACATCATTGTATACTCGGGCATCGCTCTAAAATAGAGCCCAGTCTCGTCAGTGTTAAAAATTTGATGAGGAGCGTATTTTTCTAATAGAGGTGGTAAGCTTTGCGTAATCCATGAAGATGCCGACTCGGAGTCCGCGTCCTGCTTCTCTCCATAATTTTTTTTGTACGCAATGTTATTTCGTTCTTTCCAGCGGCTTAACCAACCATCAGTCGCACGGAACTCTTTTTCTCCTAATTTTTCCGCAAAATTTTCTGCTTTTTTCAGTAAAATTGCCCTACTGATAGGAGCGTTCTTTAATCTGGCGTTAGAAAACCATTGTAAGAGTGCTTCCTCTATAGCAGCTGCCTTTCCTTCTCGTTTCCGTTTTCTTTGAAGATTACAATTTGGCGTCAAAATTTCATTTCTGCCTGACTACACAGAGGTAGAGAATCATACTTTTTAAGTAAACTTTGCTTTTCAAGCAAAGTAAGGGTTTTTCTCTTTTGCGACATGCTTCCACTAGCAAAACATAAAATGACTAACTAAAGCTGTACGAATCTTATTTGAGTGCATAAGCAGAGATGCCTTTCCTTATCAGTATGTTTCCTTAACTGCCAAAAGATTAAAACTCGTTTCTTACTGGTTTGGGGTTGTTCCCCCTAAGCCTTTCTACGGAGAAATTCTCTGTCATCCTTTGTTACATAGCAAACTCCCACCCCCTCCCCGTACGCCCAGAGACAAGAGATAACAACTCGTCCTTCAGTTAACCTTAAACAAATGGATTTTTTTCTTTTTTACACCCGCGTCGCAAGGAAATCAACAAATTTTCTGTAGAAAACTGTTTCTTATAAGCGGAATCGTGTTTCTTATAAGCGACACAATTTTAATGTTAAAATGAAGTTTGTATTTGTTTCTGTCGTTTTGGGTCTTATAAACGGCTGTTTCTTATAACCACTGAATCTTATAACCGGCGGTCACTGTACTTACTATTTCCCGCATCCAACAAAGAAAGATTAACACAATTCTGTAGGATAAAATCAAAATAGTTTTGTTTAAAAGCAACATGGAATAAAAATTAATTTTTATTTAATGCCGCTTTTAACGAAGTTATTTTAATTTTATTCTTTAGCAACATTTGAGCTGTACGTACAATAGTTTGTACGTAATTATACTTTGTCAAAATTCTGTGCGTTTATATCGTCTCATTCTAACGAATAAAAAAAATGTTTTTGAATTATTACATTATTTTATTTTTAATAATTTTTCAAGTAAACCCATAAAAATTGCAAACGCATTTCTCTTAATGAAGAGCGGAATTTTCTCACCAATGGACTACGCATGCCGTGCTCATGGTGCCGTTTAAGCCACGCCTTCTCTCCTAGAGAAAATATATTTCTTTTATTTATTCATTTATTAATTTTGATTATTACTTATTTTATTATTTATTTATGTTATTTTTATTTATTTATTTATTTATTTTTGCTTTCCACGGTTGCGGAGTGAACCGTGGATTTAGTTTGAAACTAAAGGAGGAACTAATTTGGCGAAATGATTGAGACGGTTTTGTAAATGTTATATTTAAGTAGCGGGCGCTTATATAAGACTCGAACAGCGCCAGGTAAGTTGTTCCAGTATATATATAAATGGTACCTTAATTCCGACAAAACAGTCGAAAATTGTTTACATTTGTATCTATTAGGTTCGTTGATATAAAGCATCGAAAGCGTTTTCATTTTTACTTTCCTTATATACAATAATGTATAAGGAAAGTATTGTGACAGGGTCGAAAATTCGAATTCGAGTTTTCGACGGGAGAGCACGTTTCAAGCATTCCTGATCACGAATCAAACATTTTTGAAGTGATGTCTGTGTGTGTGTGTGTGTGTGTGTGTGTCTGACGATAACTGACGAACGAATGGACCAATTCGAACGAAATTTGGTACAAAAATCACAATCCGTAAACACTGGAAGCCTATTGTTTTTATACGCAATCAAATGTTCAGAACCCCTCTAAATTTTCGAGTGAAATTTTGAAAAAATCGTCAAAAAATCAAAACCACTAAAGTTACGGAAATAGACATTTCTTATGTAATTTTCCTTAGAAAACGATTGACATAAATTTTAGAACGCTAACATGAACCGTTCTCAAGATATTGCACATTTTTCAAAAAAATTATCAAAAAGTCATATAAAATAAAAAAAATATATTTCCTATTGAGGAACATGCTCACTTTTCATATATAATACCATAAGATAAATTGGGTGACATCATTCTAGTGGAACTAGTTTGTTCCATTCATGAAAAAAGATACTTTTAGTAATACTTTTGTATTTGAACGCCAATAGTCATTTATCTGCTATAAGAATAACTTATTTCTCCGTCCATAACACTGGGCGATATTTGGGCGACGAATTTGGGGGAATGTCGCCAACTTGGCGACTTTTTGAAATGTTGTCAAATTAACGAAAATCTCGCCAAATGGATTAAAATGACGCTAAATCAATGAAAATGACGACTCATTGTCGAAAATTCAATATCTTGGAAAGAATATAAGTATCTACTATAAGAAAAACCTATTTTTTTACTGTAAAAGTAGTAAATTCATTGCATTATATAAGGAAAGTCATGTGTTGCCCACATTAGATTTTTTTTTCACTTTCTGCCAGAGATAACCCGAACATAGATGTCATTCCCATCAAAATAATTTAAATATTCCGTGCAATATATCAAACTCAATTATTTGATTATTGAACCATATTAAAATTGATGTTTGACATCTTAATATAGAAGTCAAATACAAGTTTTAATATCGCTTAGAATTTGTCTGTCATTTCCAAGATACTCGACTCAAATATTTGTATCAGGAAAAGCTTGTATTTTTAATATCTATTTAGATTATGTGTGCTTGGAAGGATAGGTCAGCACACATAACAGCATATAATGTTCGTTGTTTTGTGTGCCGATTACCATAGCTTTATTGCTTTCTTTTATTTATCTACTTCTAAATTTGAGTTATATAATGAGGTAAGCAATTACATCGCTATTAGAAAAGAAGAGTCAATATCAAAGAACACGTAACCGCTAAAGCACCAATTTCTGTACCTTTTCCGGATATGCTTTCTGACATAAACAAGTGCTGTTTTATCTAATAGGGTGTTCTTATTAATAAAAATATAAATGAGATTTCTCGCTTTTTTTAATGAGATTTTGTAGTATTGTTATTTGCAACTAAGTCCAACCGATATAGCAACAGGCATGGCCACTCAATTTGCCATCACATGGATGCTCCTGCCATTAGTATTGCGACTACATTCGATGTGACGTCACATAAGGAAATCTATAGTACGAAATCTTTAGAACTGAATTAACCTGTGTATTGATTATGTATATTTTAATGTCATTTGTGGGTTGTTTTTTATTTCTAGGACTTATTTCGATTTCGGTTATTCGTAGACTGTCATTCTTTGAGGATTCGCAACAAAACCCTTACATGTCGGGTATAACTGTGAAATTCTTTTTTATCGTAATTGAGATATTCAACTTGTCCAGAAAACATGCAAATTAATCAATTAGAAACAGGAGCGGATTTGAATTTCTAAATTGACCCGAAGGACTACCAAGTTTCTTAGGATTCGTAGCAAGGCGAGATATGGGATGCAACTGTGAAAATTTTTATCACAATCAAAATATTCAGTATGTCCAAAAAACATGCAAAGATAAATATTTTCTGGACAATATAAATTGAAAACAGGAACAGACTGAAATCATCAAATTTGTGTGGTTGTCTTGAACTGATATTTTTATTTTCTACTATCACTCATTACGACTTCCACACTGTTGTCAATCAAGTGTTTACACTGAACTGTTCCATGGACTAGCACATGACCAACATATTGATTATGGATATTTTAATGTCTTTAGGAAATTGCTTATTTCGATTTCAGTTATCTGAAGAAATAAATAACTACATCTTAAGAATTCGCACCAAGGATAATTGATCTAACTGCTAAAAATATATATATTATGGTACTCGAAAGCTTGCGTACAGCTTGTTCGGAGAATATATAAAGATCTTAATCCATTAGAAACAGGAACCAACTGAAATCATTAAATTGCTCCAGTTTTTTCTTCTTTAACTTTTCCGGTCCTAATGCTTTTATTCCATATTGTTATTCATTCCATATTGTTATTCATTCATCTTATGCCTGCACTCTCAATCAGTCCAGCCAGGATATTGTTCTGAACTGTTTCGTGGACTGTCTGCCCATGATTAAAATTCTCTTGATTTTTAAAGTATAGATATAGCAGTGAATTAATTCTTAACTAAGGACTTTTAATGTATCGTGATTTGTTATTTAAATGAATATACTTATGTTTTGGAGGTATCCGTCATCATCATCTTCATCATCATTAGTGGCTCGATAATTTAGTGTGGTCTCTGACCTTCCTTGAAACTTTCTCGAATCTTTTGCGGCAGTTGTTATTCAGTTTCACCATCTAAGGATCTCAAAATTCTTATCCAGTCAATCAATCTTACCTTAGGTCTGCCTCGTGGTCTTGAAGATATCAATTTTTCCTTTATTTGATTTTTAAATAATGTTGATAAATTTATACCGATACATTGATCTAAAGAGTATATGAACTTTTTAGATTCAATTTTGAAACTATATATTTTTTTATAATTTACCGTACTTACAATTGTGTAGAATTGAAAAGGATTTCCTAATTGTACAGCCAAGTGGCTGAAAATTTGTTCATTTTGTTTTCAAGTACTAGTTCTCTATCTCATTTAGAAGAATATCTTATATTAAACGCAACTTGGCTAAACTTCTAAATCCTTCTAATTTTACAGATACATTTCAGTATTTCATGTACACAATTCAAAAGCTTTAACTGCTAATATATTCAAGTTTAAATGAATTCATATCGACTTTGATTATTTTTTTCAAATACAAATCGTGTTCTGCATTGTAAAAATGCTCCATTTCTTCCTGGAAATTTCCGTGTGTGGCTTTCGTATAATTGAAAAAAGTGTTGTTCTTTTCTGAAAGTACTGCTTTGATATGATATTGAGGGCAGTGTTATTAAACATATTAATTTGCATTCGAAGAAATATATGTCTAAAACATGCCTGCTTTTGTATAATAGCTGTTCTATTCATTTCCAAATATAATATAGAAATTATTCAAAAAGTTAGCATTTGAATTATTACATGACGAAATAAATTTTACTAAACAGTCTTTTAAAGTTCTATTTCTGAAGTATTATTCCGATTTTATAGACACCTATTTGTAGCATATATCATTGTTCATGTATTTTTGTGTAGTATTGCTAATGCCAAAGGTTGTGTAATTTAAAATAAGAATTTCTCATATCTCATTCAACATGTGAGTCGACCTTAATAATTGTGGTTAAAACTCTTGTAACATGAATCGATAAATACACAAATGGGATATTTATCAATTTCCTGGATGAAAAATTTTCTTAAGGACATCACTAAACAAGTATCCATGAAAATAATAATGGAATGGATAGAAGTATTGAGCAACTGGATCTAACTTCAGATGGACTAAATATTAATATATCGTGTTTTTTGGTAATACTAAGAAGCTGCTGTGAGAACAAGAACAAAATATTAGTATCTATTGTTTCTTCTATTTATCTACTGTTCTGCATTGATAAGTTTTCAACTTCATGTATAATTGGTTAAAACAAATTGTAAATTCTTCCTATTTTAAATGCCCATTTGCAGGTATATGCGCAACGTCGACAACTTAAAGTCGTCTAAAATAATTCCAATTGAACTTCTTCCGTTTAGATCAGACGACCTCCGTGGTTATGGCTACTTATGGGGAAGTCTGAGTTTGTTAGGAATAGTTGTAGATCCTAGTCACAAAACTTGGACTTATAGATGTTTATCGGCATTCTTCGTTTTAATTATCTTCTCTTCAATATTTTATTCATGTCCATTGTTGATTTTGTGCGTATTTAATGGTGTTATGAATATTAAAACATTGATACCATGCCTTGCAACCAGTCTGTTAGCCAATCTGTTATGGTACGTTGTGTTCAGGCGAAGATCTCTCCTCAAAAGTTTGGTGGTAAGAATGAATAAATATCCCAGAAAACGCATGCGATATAAAGGCAGAGTTATAAATATAATTTCTGTGTTCTTTTGGATCGTGCAGTTTCTGTATCCAGTCGCTTCTATTTCTCTATCGCATACAATTCATGAAGATTTCAGTGGCGCATGGACTTTGGGATTCAGCATGGATTTCGACTCTTTGGGTTATTTCTGTAGATTCGTTGGAACTTCAGCGTATATGACTCAGAACGTAACGCTTCCTTGTTTTATTGCTCTAGTACTGTCAGCATTGTATTTCCACGGTAGGGACATTCTTTACATTTACGAACGCAATCTGCGACTTTCAGAAGATACAACCACTCTCCTCATGTTAGCCAATGAGTATCCCAGTTTAATACGAATGCTAATGAGTCTAAATGACTTAACATCCACGCCTGTATTCGTCACTCTAATCATGCTATTTCTGCAAATGTTTAACTGCACAGCTTCATTTTTATCGATGGACGCCCAACAACTACATCCGGTGTACGTGCTGGAAAGTGCTTACATTATAATTGTTGAAGCTATATGTTTGCTAATAATGGCAACAATAGCTTCAACCATCCCACGTACAATGAAAGACATAAGTATGTTCTTCGAACGAACTTATGAAAATATGTTAAAATGTAAAACTGCCAATGACAGATCTCTAAAATTAATCCAAGCTATGGCTCAAAGGGAAATAGTCGCCATGACAGCCTGTGATATGGTGAATTTCACTAGAAGTTATATACTTTCCGTAATGGGAGGATTTTTTACATATTCTTTATTATTCATAAATATTAATAATTAAAGGTATTGTATACAGTTTCGACCAGAAATTTAACAGCTTATAGCTTCTGGTTATATTCAAGATGTGAAACATTTTCTATTTCACTATGCGTCGTGGGAGTGTAAATATTTTGTTGCTGTAGAAGCTAAGGATCCATCTATCCTCTCAATAGCTTAGATCGTTTTGTCTCCACCTCCTTGCCTGAGCACTGAATATCTATTTGAACTCAAGACACCTTTATACTGGACAAATAAACGATTGCATGTTAAGTGCTACATTTCCCCTCGTAGAATTAAAAAATAAGTATATGTAGCTGTGGAAAGACTACACTTTTCAGTACGTACAGGTCTTATCTCTATAGGCATGGATTCGCCATCTCTAAGGGTAAAAGACTTAATCCTGACTATTACTGTATTGGTGTTTAAGACCCCGTGACAAGCAGGTTGTGATCATCACCATGCAGCCGTATTCTTGCAATCGGTGCCATTTTCACCTAGATACAATGAACCTCTATTGCTGGGGTCTTTGGATCCTACCCAGTAAATAAATTATTCTCATGACCCCGTATCGTGGTTGGGGTGTTGCTGGAAAAGAAATTTCGTCCGGAGAGCTACCAGTTTTTGTGTTGTTGTTGAGACCCAGACCGTCCGACCTACCAGAAAGGTGTAAGGTAACTGTATGGACGGCCGGGAAGTGCCACCCAATTTAGACCATAACCCAGTGGGGGGAGGCATCCACAGGGACCGTACCCTCCTTCCCCTACCACCAACCTCTCGGAAGGACTTACGGACCCACATGTTTAACGTGATCGTACTCCGCATGAACACGGCGGCATTTGTGGTAGCGTGCAAATCTAGCGCGCAAACCACGGGGATACCGCACCCGAGATGGCCAACAGCACGCGGTGTTCCGAGGTGGTCACCCACCAAGTACTAACCGCGCCCGATGCTGCTTGACTTCGGTGATCTAACGAGAACCGGTGTTTTCAGCACGGTACGGCCGTTGGCCCACCAGTTTTTGTGTGATGTAACCAGTTTTTGTGTGATGTAATCTGTTCGTGCCAAGTAATCCCGATGGGTTCCTCTCATCCTGTAAGTGCGAAGGTAATATTGCTACTACCAATGGTGGATTTACAAGCACGACTGCTTATATTCAATTGGTCAAAATTCAGGTACTAGAATTTTAATTATTTGCGTAAATAAATAAGTAAATAAATAAATAAAGTAAAAGGCCGAAATTTTTATATTATTTCGAAATCCTGGTAAAAATGTAACTAATTTTCAGTGCAGAAAGTTGCTGTTTTCCCCTGTCCCTTTCGGATGCCGTGCATTTTTTATTCTACACTCACTTTCTGTGCCATTTAAAAAAATTACTTTACATTCACTGAGAAACATTGTCTTATAAATATGATTATTTCTGAAAAAGATAAATAACTCGCAATGCTGCATCTTGTACCATTGGCGGCTCGTGAGGTGAGGCAGGTGACGCAGGATAAGCGCTGCTTCACTTAGTTATCGGCAGAATGGGTTATTATTATTATTTGGCGAATTTTTCAGACTCGTTTGGCTATTTTTAGATAATATTTGACAACACTTGTGCCAGCAGTGTGATGTGTTTTGATAATGTTCGTTGTCGAGGAGGAGGGGAAATCCCGCCACCTGCTCTGCTTCACCCATTCCTGAAGTTGCAAGTCGCCACTGTTTTGTACTCAATTTTGGAATTCTGAGTGTAAACCTGGTCAAAACCGGCGGGCATGCCGGTCCTTATAAGGCATAAGTTCTTCGCTTCTTTTAGTTATTTTATGATTATGATTTCTCTAATTCTATTTAAATATTAATTTAAGAAGGTTTAAACTTAAAATATTAACAAAAATGTGGTTCAGGAAATATCGTACTTTATTAAATATTGCAACCCGTGATGAAAGATAAAAAGTACATTAAAAATTTTAAAATATCACACAATTTATTTTGAAAAATATGTAATTAGAGTGTTAATATCATCTTAAATACAAATTTTGAGATTTTTCTGATTTAACTGGCACCGGAAAGGGTTAATCTAGAACTAAATATCTGATATTGTCTAGAAATTATTCGAGAAATAAAATATAGATACATTTTTAACTTATATATTTGAAATTTAATATATATTCTATTCATTTTAGTTGCATTTCCTATGTCGGGCTGTATTTGGGGATCGGCTGTTTTGGCCCCGTTCAGATTTGAACCCAGGACCACGAGTGTGATAGTCTGATGTTATAAGGTTAGACCAAAAGCTAGCTTCAGGTCCGAATTTATAATTCGGGTAGTGATGCCTAGCACTGTTGATGCTAGAAGGCATGAAGCCGGTCTCTCCACCAAAAGCTAGTTGGGCTACCATACTCATAGTTCCGGGTTCAAACCTGAACGGGGTCAAAACAGCCGGTCCCGGTATATGTATAGGAACAATATTTAAGGAAATAAAGCCGTTACCACCTCCTTCGAAACCCTGTAGGTACAATGGAGGAAATTGTATGGTTCACATTGTGAGATATTTTACATTCGACTGAAATGCTGTATGTCTGTTTGCTAATTTTTTGTTATTGTTATTATTTAGGATGATGACTTTGTCGCCTTTCGTAACATTACTCCAGCTGCTACTCATCACTACCTTATCATACCGAAGGAACATATCAGAGACGGAACGCAATTGAGGCCGCACCATATTCCTATGCGTAAGGATTTTTTTTTTTTTTAATTTACAATAGTTGTTTAAAATAAATATATTTTTCTAAATCTGCATCAAAAAATACTTTTTCTCTCTCTTAATTTAGGTGTGAAGCTCTAAATGCCTTTCTCATTTAGTCATATTGCTTACAGTATTCCTTCAAAACTCCTTAAGCACTCCAATAACTTTGCAGGGAAAGGTCCATGAATGTACACTTTAAGACTTTTTATGGTAAAACGACCATGTCCGATCGAATAAAATAGATTACAGCGCCACTGGCGAAGAATGAAAAAGTACGAATACCCGTCAACAAAGCAAAAAAAATCCCAATTACACACTTGTAGAGTATTATCTAATAAGTAGTATCGACCCGGCAACTGTTACAGAAGGCCTTTACTTGACACAATAGGATTATTGTCGAATGGCTACAATAAACAACAGTTGCACGCACAGAAATCGAGCGTAGAGCCTGTTTAAAACGCCCCCGTCAGAGACAAAGGAGATTTGATTTTCAGAAAGAATAGGACTGCACACATCGACATGCATTGCAGGTGTCGCCGCGTTAGAGACCCTGATGATACAGCTTTTTGACATGCAGAGATTGCCTTTTGTAAGCCTTTCGTTCGTTCCTGGTGTTGATTTCGACTAATTGGATAATCCTCTACAACTTTTGCAGATCACATTTTTCTTCTATCACGTTCTGTTGACGAATTCGTTATCCTAGCATTTTAAATTCTCCGCCAGAGACACCGCAATCTGTTCTATTCGATTGACCAGGTTCACTTTACTATGTGTAAACCCAACCTGTACAGTATAGATCTTTCCTTACAAATTTATTGGTATGATTAAGTACTTCCTTAGGAACCTTGTATTGATGGTTTATTTGAGATGAATTAGAAATATAAATAAAGAAACCCCTACTTCAAACAAAGAACCGTACACATTATTCTTAAATCCATTTTATAAAATAAATACATAGCATTTTGATAAATATTAGAAACATTCTAATTATTTTATCGATTTAAAAAAATCATAAACCTTCCTCTTTTGAACGTCTATGCTCAGCAAGAAAAAAAAAAGTAAAAAAAAATCTTCAAAATTGAATGAGCTAGAAATTTGGGATTATTTTCCATAGGTTAACGTGGAAAAACTGAAATAAGGGGATTGGAGGTAAAATATCTTTTTTAAATTGTGGTACGATTTATTTTATGTAGTATTTGTGAAACTTAAGAAACCCCATTTTACAACAGGACAATGCACGGCCGCATACCGCCCTTGTCTTAGCAATTCTTAGCTATGTTTTTTTTTTCTGTTTACCTAATCTCTTGTTCTTGAACAACATATATGTATGCACTCTGCTGTGGCCATTTAAATTAAGGGTAGTGTATATTAAGAATATACATTAAAAAATGTTAATTTCTTCTCGGACAATTCGTGAAATAGATAGTTGCTAATTATTGAATCTTTAATTGATAAAATAAAGTGGAAAATCATATTAATTTCACTTTACGTCTTTTTCAGTAATAAAAATGGAACAAATTGGAAAAGGAGTCCTTGCGCGGCAAGGTGGTGATTTGAAACCGTACAGGTATGTTAAACGATTGAAATTCAGAATGCGACTTTTGTCTCTCCTGCGTAGTGCCAAAGTACTACTTTAATTCATATCATATACAGTTGAATTCCGTTGATTCGCCCCCTCAAATGCTACGGAAAATCGCGTAAAATGTATGGCTCGCTTACTCGGAATTTTCTGCTGAAAAGAATAGATATATGTTTACCTTCTCATACTATAAAATATAGTATACAAGCAGTATTGTTTTCGCGAAAATATGCGATTTAGAGAATTTGATGCCAAATATGATTTACTTTATTAACACGTTTGATTATCGTTTTGAATGTAATTGAACTGCAGAGTTATTTCATAAATAACATTTTCACTTTATAAAAGTGGAATCTACCTCTCTTCATGCTGAGTCATATGCATGCCTTATGTATAAGACGCACTAACATGCAATATTATTGAGATATTACATGTTTTGTTTAAGTTAAAACAATTAATAACGTTAAGAACCTTCTATAATTTTAGTGTGTAGGCAGTTTATACGCAATTTGTATCAGAAGATCTATCTTTGGTTCAAGTCCTGCTGTGAGATTTTTTTCACAATGATGCCCTAATAACTGAAGCCTGGTAGTTAGATGCAGTGCCTGGTAGTTAGATGCTAAGGTCTAAAAAATACCAAATTTTGATTTATTCACCCTGCTTTACCTGACGTTATTGCTTGAATGGGTAATTATTATTATTTAGCGAATTTTTCAACCTCGTTTGGCTATTTTTACTTTCCCTGCAATACATGGCAATGTATAGGGAAAGTATTGGAATCATGTCGAAAATCGCAACTCGAGTTTTCGACGGATCTACACGTTTCAAGACCTATAGAATACGAAAAAACCATTTTTAGCGTGACGTCTGTGTGTGTGTCTGTGTGTCTGTCTGTCTGTCTGTGTGTCTGTCTGTCTGTGCAGATTTTGTATCCACTCTAACTAAAAAACTAATGGACCGAATTTCACAAAATTTGGTAAGGAAGTCACTTGTGAGAGAGTCTGGCGCTGATTAGTTTTGGGTACGATTCGGAATAAAAGAACCCGCCTTTTTTTGCGAAATAACCCGCAAAAGCTTGTATCCACTCTAACTAAAAAACTACTGGACTGAATTTTTCACAAAATTCAGTAGAAGAATCCCTTGTGGGTTACCTTGGTGCTGATTAGATTTTCGTACGATTCGGAGAAAAATAACCTATCTTTTTTTACAAAATGGCCCGCAAAAATCGTCAAAATCTAAACTAAAGAACTAGGTATACTCAAATATATCCATTAAATGCTCGTTTAATACGTAATTTTTAACGACGAAAATAATAAGACAAACCCCATTACACTAGGACTAGCCGTTCTCGAGATATTTTAGTTTTCCGAATTTTCTCTACGCCACCTTTGAAAATAAGTCCGGTTACCGAATGAGAACGAAAATTGAATTAAAGGTGAAATAAATTTAATTAAAATATAGAGAACGTTAATATAAGTCTGCAGGGAAAGTCATGTGCTGCCCACATCAGATTTTTACTTTCCCTGCAATACATGGTAATGTATAGGGAAAGTATTGGAATCATGTCGAAAATCGCATCTCGAGGTTTCGACGGATCTACAAGTTTCGAGACCTCTAGAATACGAAAAAACTATTTTTGGCGTGACGTCTGTGTGTGTGTCTGTCTGTCTGTGCAGATTTTGTATCCACTCTAACTAAAAAACTAATGGACCGAATTTCACAAAATTTGGTAGGTAAGTTACTTGTGAGCGAGTCTGGTGCTGATTAGTTTTGGATACGATTCGGAATAAAAGAACCCTCCTTTTTTTTGCGAAATGGCCCGCAAAAGCTTGTATCCACTCTAACTGAAAAACTGATGGACCGAATTTCACAAAATTCGGTAGATGAGTCACTTGTGGGTTACCTTGGTGCTGATTAGATTTTGGTACGATTCGGAAAAAAATGACCTGCCTTTTTTTGCAAAATGGCCCTCAAAAATCGTCCAAATCTAAACTAAAGAACTGGGTATACTCAAATATATCCATTAAATGCTGATTTAATACGTAATTTTTAACGACGAAAAGAATAAGACCAACCCCATTACACTAGGACTAGCCGTTCTCGAGATATTTTAGTTTTTCGTACTTTCCCTACGCCACCTTTGAAAATAAGCCCGATTACCGAATGAGAACGAAAATTGAATTAAAAGTGAAATAAATTTTGTTAAAATAAAGAGAACGTTAATATAAGTCTGCAGGGAAAGTCATGTGCTGCCCACATCAGATTTTTATATATTATTTGACAATACTTGTGCCAGTGGCGTGACGTGTTTTGATGATGTTCGTTTTCGAGGAGGAGAGGAGAATTCCGTCACTGAATGTACATATCTGCTTCAAATATAGGAAATATAATCGTTCTCGGTAGCTCAGTGGATGCAAAGTTTAGGATGACCTACGGAAGATTGATTGATGATTCGAATCTCAGTTTGGACATGAATGTTTTGAAGTTTTGTTTATGTACAATAAATTTAGTTTGAAATCATATTGGACAAGAACATTTTTACTTTTCCTGCAATACATGATAATGTATAGGGAAAGTATTGGAATCATGCCGAGTTTTCGACGAATCTACACGTTTCAAGACCTCTAGAATACGAAAAAACTATTTTTAGCGTGACGTCTGTCTGTGTGTCTGTCTGTCTGTGTATCTGTATGCATGTGCAATGTATGTATCCACTCTAACTCAAAAACTAATGGACCGAATTTCATAAAATTCGGTAGGTAAGTTACTTAGATGTGACCCTGGTGTTGATTAGTTTTTGGTTTCGTAGAAACAGAACTCGCCTTTCTTTTGCGAAATGGTTCTTAAAAATTTCATTTATCCGTTCTAGTTAAAATACTAATTGACCAAATTTCACAAAATTTGGTAGATAAGTTACTTGTTGGATACTCTGGTGCTGATTAGAATTTGGTACGATTCGGAAAAAAGGAACCCGCCTTTTTTTACGAAATAGGCCACCAAAATCTAAAATAAAAGACTAAGTAGTGTATGCTCAAATGTATCAATTAAATTCTTGTTTTATACGCAATTTTTGAAGAGGAAAATAATATAACACACTCCATTATACTTTAGGACTAACCGTTCTCAAGATATTTGAGATTTCTTGCATTTTGAAAATATGAATTTGAGTCTGCAGGGAAAGTCATGTGCTACCCACATCAGATTTTTTTTAGACTATTTGAAGAACCTTAAACATTGATTTCTCACTCACTTGCAATGAAAATGCTTTGAAAAATTTAAACGCATAGCTTCTAAAGGATAAGAATGATCGTAGATGTATAGTTCTTTGCGAATTTGGAAATAATAGACTGGCAACAGAAAATTTAAATATTGATAGAAGTCATTGAAAACTACAGTAGTACTATGAAATGTCAGCAACAATGTAAAACTGTATGTAATAATATCGGAAATATTATTAAATAAGGGATGTGTTCCACGTCTAAGGTTGGGCGGCTTGACTTGTAGCATTTAAATGACTAGAAGAAAGCTAAAAAAAGTAGTGTAATAATAAAGCTAAGAAAAGTAGTGTAATAATAAAAGATTGGGCGGCTTGACTTGTAGCATTTAAATGACTAGAAGAAAGCTAAAAAAAGTAGTGTAATAATAAAGCTAAGAAAAGTAGTGTAATAATAAAAGGTTGGGCGGCTTGACTTGTAGCATTTAAATGACTAGAAGAAAGCTAAGAAAAGTAGTTTATTTCTTTCGACCCTGGATCGTCCAATCCACCCGAGCGAGTAAAGTATCTGTTTGGACTGCCGAGACAATATACCACCCAATTTAGACTGGAATCCAGGGGAGGCGACATCCACAGGGATTGTACCACCCTTCCCCTAACACCAACCTCACAGAAGTACTTTCAGACCCACATATTTAACGTGTCCGTGCTCTGCCTTAACACAGAGACATTTTGAGTACAGTCGGGAATCGAAATCGGGTCGACCGAGTGCAATCGCAGTGCCTTAACCACTGGACTGTCCCGTTATAAGGAAAGTATTCTTCTTCTTCGACCCAGGCCGTCCGACCTACCCGAAAGTGTAAGGTACCTGTTTGGACGATCGGGAAGTGCCACCCAATTTAGACCGAAATCCAGAGGGGGGAGGGGGGAGGCAATATCCACTGGGGCTGTATCCTCTTTCCCATACCACCAATTTCTCGGAAGAACTTTCAGACCTACATATTTAACGTGCCCGTACTCTGCCAAGAGAGAAAGAGATTAAAGAGTCAAGAATTAAACTCGGGTTTTCCGAATGCAATCCCTGCGTGCAAACCACTAGGCTGCCCCACCACCAAGGAAAGCATTCTACGATACTTTCCTAAGAAAAGTATTACCCAAGGAAAATATTGAATTACTGCAAGACATTTGAGTGATAAGATTGTTTAATAACGTACAAAAGGGAGATCAAAGTATTTTGTTATATTAAAAAATCCGCCAAAACGGCGATTTTCCCTATTGTAATGTTTAAAGCACATTATAGTGTATTTAAATACATCGATACATAGTGTATAGCGTGAGTGTGACCAATGTAGTTTCAGAATAACTTGCTGAAACGTTGTCGTCAAGAAATTTAGAGCTTTGTTGAGAAGGACTATTTTAGTAACCAAAATCTAGCAATGTTCGCTGCATGAAAGTGGAATCTGCTAACAGAGGGATTGATAATAATTACTGTACTGTTTACTATATATAAAAATCTGATGTGGGCAGCACATGACTTTCCCTGCAAACTTATATCCACGTTCTATTTATTTCAATTAAATGTAATTCACTTTTAATTCAAATTTCGTTCTCATTCGGTAACCGGGCTTATTTTCAAAGGTGGCGTAGGGAAAGTACGAAAAACTAAAATATCTCGAGAACGGCTAGTCCTAGTGTAATGGGGTTGGTCTTATTCTTTTCGTCGTTAAACATTACGTATTAAACGGGCATTTAATGGATATATCTAAGTATACCAAGTTCTTTAGTTTAGATTTTGAAGATTTTTGCGGGCCGTTTAGCAAAAAAAGGCAGGTTATTTTTTTCCGAATCGTACCAAAATCTAATCAGCACCAGAGTGACCTATACGTGACTCATCTACCGAATTTTGTGAAATTCGGTTCATTAGTTTTTCAGCTAGAGTGGATACAAGCTTTTGCGGGCCATTTCGCAAAAAAAGGCGGGTTCTTTTATTCCGAATCGTACCCAAAACTAATCAGCACTAGCCCCGCCCACAAGTGACTTACCTACCAAATTTTGTGAAATTCGGTCGATTAGTTTTTTAGTTACAGTGGATACAAAATCTGCACAGACAGACAGACAGACACACAGACAGACACACAGACAGACAGACAGACAGACAGACAGACAGACAGACACACAGACACACGCACAGACGTCACGCTAAAAATGGTTTTTTCGTGTTCTTGAGGTCTTGAAACGTGTAGATCCGTCGAAAACGTGTAGATCCGTCTTATCTCTGCTTTTTTTAAATCATGACGCTCGTGGGATTCTAAATTCTGACCTCGATCGAAATTCTGCCCACCTGGGCGCAAATTCTGATCTTCTTGTTTGGATAAATACATTAATGCTGTTTATTCCCTGTTTCCTTAAGATCCCCTGACCTGTTTTCTGTGACTTGGAAAAAGTGCACAATGCTGCGTCCAGGTACTCCTTAAAACCACGTGATCTTTGATGCTTTGAATCATTAATTTTGGAGACCCCACGCCGCTAGGTACATAAAATAGGATGTTAAGTATTATAATTAAATATACAATTTAAAAAATTAGTTACATTTAGTAATTAAAAATATCAAAATGTTTCATCTAACAAGAAATGGTATATAGGACATTTTTGACACAAGAAAGCACGTAATTAAAGCGCGTACTAAAAATATCTCAAATTCATTTTCTTATTTTTATTTCATTAAACTGAGTTTAATTGCAGAAAATAACATGGCTAATTATATTATATTCAATTTGTAATTTTAATGCATCTTCGGTTTTTCTTTTCTTTTTCGGCAACTTAAAACGTCTTCAAATCCTCAAGATTCCAAAAAATATAAAATATCTCGAGATCGGTTCGTCCAAGAGTAATGGGGTCTGTCTTATTCGCTGTGTTGTACAAAATTGCACGTAGAACAAGGATAATAATTAATATATTTCAGCAATTTTAGTCATTTATGTTCAGATTTTCATGAGCTTTCCCTTGGTCATGAACTTTCGGAAAAAAGGGTGGGTTATATTTTTTCGAATCATACCAAAATCTAATCAGCACCAGGATAACCTTTAAGAAACATAACTATACTGAATTTTAAGGGGACGGTGGACGTTGAAATGAGCAAAAATCGAATAAAAAAGGGTTTTTTTTTATATATAACATTGTTTTACACATTTAACCTTTTGCTTACGGGTGAGACAGCGTACATCCCAAACGAAGAATCTCTCCAAAAGACAGGTATTTGACATACCCTATCCCAAATAGTTTGACCCCCCTTTTGCAGACATTGGAGTCCATGGAAATCGCCGGCAGAAACATTGCACCTGCTGTCGCAAGGGGTCGAACTATTTGGGATAGGGTATGTCAAATACCTGTCTTTTGGGGAGGTTTTTCGTTTGGGATGGACGCTGTCCCACCCGTAAGCAAAAGGTTGAATGCATTTTTTTCGAAACGGAATGTTTAAAGGTTTTACATTTTTAAAATTCTCCATGCGTGTTAATTTTTGTCTGAGATGAATGAAATTTGGCAACAAGACAACTCTCATACTTTTTAATGAAACTGGGTATGCATTTTATAATTGGACTTTATTAAGGTAATTAAAAGTGAATAGGAACCTAATTAAATGATAAAAATTAAGTTTTAATACAGAAAAATATTTTTAAAAAATTAACTTTCTAAAGGATTTAAAAATGAATATCCAAATTTGTTCATAACGTGTTTTTGAGTGATCATAATGTAAAATGAATCAAAAATGTGAACAAATAGCACGCAAGGAGCATTTTCAAATTTTCGTTAAAAAAAAATAAATTTAAGAAAAAATACAAAATTATTACAAATTGAAAAAAATTGAGTGATATTTTATATAGTAATGTTAAGAAGAATATTTATACACATTTTCATGTTTCTAAGTCAATAAATAAATAAAAAAAAATTTCAACGTCCACCGTATCCTTAAGAAATTTCATCAAGTTGTTTTGTGCAAATAGTCTACAGTGCGAAACCGACTTCAGCTCCTAAAAATTAAATAAATCTTAAATATGTCAAGAAAGGTTCACCTTAGAGTAATAGGGTTGATATTGTCCTTTCCATCGTCAAAAATTATGAATAGCATAAGCATTTAATTGATAGATTCGAGCACACGCAGTCTTTTAGATTTTAACGATTTTTGTTAACGAATCTGCCTTTTTGCAAAAAAAGGCAGATTCTTTTCTTCCGAACCGTACCAAAATCTAATCAGCACCACTGTAACCTACAACTGACTTTTCTACTAAATTTTATTAAATTTGGTCAATTAGTTTCTCAGCTAGAGTGGATACATACGATTTTAGCGGGTCATTTCGCAGCAAAATGCACGTTCTTCTTTTTATCTGAATCATACCAAAATCTAACCATCACCAGGGTCACTTACAAGTGACTTTACTTACCAAACTTTATAAAATTTTGTCAATTAGTTTTTGAATTAGAGTGGATACATACTTTGCACAGACAGACATACACAAAAACGTTAAGCTAAAAATAGTTTTTCTTTCGGCGGGGGGGGGGGGGGGGGGGTTCTAGAGTCCATGAAACATGTAGATCCGTAGTAAATTCGAGTTGCGATTTTCGACATGATTCCAATACTTTCTCTATACATTATCATGTTATTGTAGGAAAAAAAAAAAAAAAATAATCTGATGTGGGCAACACATAACTTTCCTTATATAATGCAATGAATTTACTACTTTTACAGTTAAAAAAATGTTATTCTTATAGTAGATACTTATATTCTTTCGACGATATTGAATTTTCTTCAATTAGTTGTAATTTTGATTGATTTAGCGTCATTTTTATCCATTTGGCGAGATTTTTGTTAATTTGGCAACAATTAAAAAAGTTGCCAAGTTGGCGACATCTCGCCAAATTCGTCGCCAAAATCTCGCCAAGCATTATGGGCGAAGAAATAAGTTATTCTTACAGCAGATAAATAACTATTGGCGTTCAAATACAAAAGTATTGCTTAAACTATCTTTTTTCATGACTGGAACGAGCTAGATCCACGAGAATGTTGTCACCCAATTTATCGCATGGTGTTACACATGAAAAGTAAACATGGTTCTCAATAGGAAATATTTTTTTTTATTTTATAACTTTTTGATAATTTTTTTGAAAAATGTGCAATATCTCGAGAACGGTTCATGTTAGCGTTCTAAAATTTATGTCAATCGTTTTCTAATGAAAAATTACATAAGAAATGTCTATTTGCGTAACTTTATTAGCGGTTTTGATTTTTTGACGATTTTTTCAAAATTTCATTCGAAAATTTAGGGGGGTTCTGAACATTCGATTGCGTATAAAAACAATAGGCTTCCAGTGTTTACGGATTGTGATTTTTGTACCAAATTTCGTTCGAATCGGCCCATTCGTTCGTCAGTTATCGTCTCCACAGACTCACTGACACACACACACACACATACTTTCACACACACACACACACACACACAAATACACACACACAGACATCACTTCAAAAATGCTTGATTCGTGATCAGGGATGCTTGAAACGTGCTCTCCCGTCGAAAACTCGAATTCGAATTTTCGACCCCGTCACAATACTTTCCTTATACATTATGTATATAAGGAAAGTAATAATACACAAAAGGTTTGACAGCGCTAATGTTAAATTTAAGCTTAAATCTATACATTGAATAATATCACAGAACATAAAATTATATATTAAATAAAAAAAAAAAACACCATTGGAATGCAAAAAAGGTACAAGCAACTTTTTGCCAAACTATAAAGTAGTGCTAATCTTACATTTATGGCGAAAGAAGTTTATAACCTAAAAATGCAAATTTCTATGTATTTCAAAAAATAAATATGAAGAGATTGTTTTACGGATTCGGTTCAAACATCGTTAGAAAGAGCATTCTTCAATCTTTACGATGGTGTCCAGATGAAAACTCAATTATAATATTTTCGGTCTCTAAGGGACCGATTTCAGTTAATATAGCTCAAAATCGTGCTAAAACATAAAACAACTAAAAAACTAATTCAAATAAAAAAAAGCCTCCTATATGCAAACAACATCTCCTATATAAACATCAAAATTAGTACCATTTATATCTTTGTTATCGCTATGTTTTAAAAGATTCTATAAATCATCACACTTTCTTAGATATTGATTATCATTTTTTTTATTTTTTTTAGAAATTACGTAAGAAACTGATCACTGTGATTTCTAGTTGTTCAAAGCGTTCATTCAACGATGTCCAAGCAGCGTGCAATATAGAATAAAAAGCTTCTATCTTCTGACATTTGCGATGATTCATCAGGATGTTCATGTTGAAATTGATGTGTCTTTCTTCTTTGATAAACTTGAACTACATATATCTAAATTATTCGTCTTCATTTACATATTCACTATGTTTGGGCTGGGATAGCCCACTGGTTAGGATGAGGGGATCATAGGAGGAGGATCCGAATTTCATCCTTGACGGTGCCTAGAACTATCTCTGTGTCCACGCGGAGTATGGGCACGATAAATCCATAGATCCGAAAGTCCTTCCAAGAGGTGGTGGGGCCATCGAGATGAAATATAGTCCTATATCTCTGGTCGAAGGGTGCGACAGGAGAAGGGAGGTACGGTCCTTGTGGTCATCACCACAACCAGATTCCAGTTTCATTGGGAGGTGGCAAAATGTCGGCTTCTATCATCAGGTGCTTGTGGTCTTTTTGGACCTACGCCATATCTCTCCTTTTACCATATGGGTTTATGTCTTATGTTGTAATAGCATTTTCTTAATAAGTGGAATTAGTAACAGCAATAACAAGTATTTTTGCCTTTTCAAGAATATCCTTGCAATTTGAATATGATCGATCGATATTCCAATATGAATGATTTTAAATTCCTGATTCAAAGATAAGTTCAGTGTTTCCATTTTCATCTTGAAGTTGTTTGCTGACAGGGTTTACTCTTATCAAAATTATCAAGGCACAAATAATTTTGTATTCTTTTATTTTTACACATAAACTTTGTGCTTCATGTTGTATTTCGTTATTGAAGTTGATGTTGATGACCCAGACCGTCCGACCTACCAGAAAGGTGTAAGGTAACTGTATGGACGGCCGGGAAGTGCCACCCAATTTAGACCGGAACCCAGTGGGGGAGGCATCCACAGGGACCGTACCCTCCTTCCCCTACCACCAACCTCTCGGAAGGACTTACGGACCCACATGTTTAACGTGATCGTACTCCGCATGAACACGGCGGCATATGTGGCAGCGTGCAAATCTAGCGCGCAAACCACGGGGATACCGCACCCGAGATGGCCAACAGCACGCGGCGTTCCGAGGTGGTCACCCACCAAGTACTAACCGCGCCCGATGCTGCTTGACTTCGGTGATCTAACGAGAACCGGTGTTTTCAGCACGGTACGGCCGTTGGCCTCGTTATTGAAGTTGTCATGGTTTATAATTTTGAAGCGTGTGTCAAAAATTTTTCTTATAGTTGATGTCATAGAGACTGGATTGCTTTAATTCTACTCCCCCCGGGTAATGTTCTTTAAAAGAATTGTCCAATGTTTTGGATAAGATTAAGATACAATTTATAATTCTTGCACAGTTGGAAAAAACTGATTATGTCTACATTGACTTTTGCTTCGTCATTTATACATAAATTTAGGGTATGAGCAGCATAGAGGACGTGCAGGGCCATGCGGATTTATGTTTAAAAGTATAAGCCTTTTCCTGGTGTTGGTGTTAGGAAAACACTCATTCGCCATTTAAGACTCCACAAAACATTTAATTATACATAAAAATTATAATTTTTTTACAAAACATAGCTAGGATTAGCTATATCTTACAACACGTTAGCTACGTGCTTCGAACGCCATTCTCAAACTCGAATATCTTGCAAACAAAAAAAATGCTCTTAAGTCTAGTTCAGTGCTGCTGTTTAGTATCCTTTTGGGAAAATACAGAAATGTCTCTTACAAAAGTAAATTCTGAAGCCCATTTCTTTTCTTTTTCATATTCGCTCCATTGCCGTGCCCTTGACTCCTCATATTCCTGATGGTAATGTTGCATTTCCCCAATAATTTAATTATGATTTCATATAAACAGTAGCCTGTAGAATCAGTAACTTCTTAAATCCTAAGTTTTCCCCTAATATCTATATTTCCATTGGTGTAGAAAATAAAACGTATGACAATACTCATCTGTTCTGTTTTGCTTGCATCACGTGTCAATCCAAGATCATTGAATAGTGTTTAGCTTTTAAAATTTCTAACTTTATAGAAAAGTTACATTTGAATTTTAAGAACAATATCTAAACAGAACATTTTAAAATAATAAAAAAAATATAATAAAAAAAATAAAAAAAAAAATATAATATAATAAATAATTTGGAATCAGTGACGTCTTTGCTTGGCATCCGACTTCAATGCAGGCCCACTTCTACCGACCCTGATTGTGAGTGACCAGCTCTTGTGCAATTCAATCTTACAGTAGACCAGCGAGTATTCTACGACACATGTTCCGAATTAGAATGTCGGACCCAATGATACCTTTTTATCTACCTCAGTGGTATCTTATCCCAACCTTTGAAGCATGAACGACACATGCTCCTCCACATGTTCTACAACACATGTTCCGAATTAGATTGTCGAGCCCAACGATATCTGTTTATCTACCCCAGTGGTATCTTATCCCAACCTTTGAAGCATGAACGACACATGCTCCTCCACCCTTCCCGGCCGTCCAACTAGTTACTCTAAGTCCTCTGGACGAGTCGGACGGTCTGGGTCTTCAACATGCTCCTCCACATGTTCTACGACACATGTTCCGAATTAGATTGTCGGACCCATCGATACCTTTTTATCTACCCCAGTGGTATCTTATCCCAACCTTTGAAGGATGAACGACATATGGTCCTCCACATGTTCTACGACACATGTTCCGAATTAGATTGTCGGACCCATCGATACCTTTTTATCTACCCCAGTGATATCTTACCCCAACCTTTGAAGCATAGAGGCCCATTTTTGATATGCATTTAACCGACCTCTATCTGTGACCAACATAACATATCATCAGAAGCGTATTTAAAGAGGATGGGGGTTACAACTTTCTCCTCCGAACTAAAAAATGTCAAGAAAATCTTTATAAAATTATAAATTTTCGATTTCAGTTACTTTAGAGACGAAAATATCTCAGAAACCATGTCTATTCCAAATACGACTGTATTATTTCATAATTTTGAAGATAGGAAGGGAGCATACTCTTTCTTTAACTTCCAATGTTGTACAAATAGAGGCTGTGGAATTTCACAGAAAATTTAAAATTTTGCTTTAAATATCAATCACTTTCTTAATGAAATAAACTTATTTAATTTGAAACTCTTTTAAGTTTTCAATTACGGATTCATTCTTCTTATTATTTAAATGCTTTCGATGTGGGGATGCGCGAGTTTTCTCGCAGGTGTCCCGGAAAACAAATATCGTGGATCTTTGGATTATTCTGCTCAAATAATGACATGCTTTCAAATGTCTGACACATCAGAGGTTAAAATTTTCGAGCCAGAAACTCCTCTAAAATCAGATGAAACCGGTTTCCGAATCATCTTTTAATTCTTTATCAACTACAGTACTTAAACTGAAAAGTGAATCAAGATATAAATATATTTTATCCCAGTCTATATCCAGACCGTATCCAGTCCCATTTTCGTTCCCATAAAACACAATGCAAAATTCCCCATTCACCCAAAATCATACGACGACTTGATAAGCCATAGTGATCGACGGGTTAAGCACCACTGGTGTATCCAATATTGAGCTACCGTGCTGTAGGATGTGGGTTTTGTCCCAATCATACTATCTCGTTGATCTCACCGGACAGCGAGCTAGTTCACGACCATCCTAACGTCTAGAGGTTAATGTACGGGAATTGCACTCAGGGTACCCGAATTTAATTCCCAAACGATTCCCTTGTCTTTGCGGAGTACGGGCACGTTTAATCTGTGGGTCCGTGAGTTCTTTCGAAAGGCTGCTGTTAGGGGAAGGAGGGTACGGTCCCTGGGGATGTCTACCTCACTGGGCTCCGTCCAAATTGGGTAGCATTGTCCAGGCCGTTCAAACAGATGCCTTACTCCTTCGGGTAGGTTGAATGGTCTGGGTCGAAAGAAAAAAATCTGATGTGGGCAGCACATGACTTTCCCTGCAGAATTATATCGACGTTCTCCTTATTTTAATTAAATTTAATTCACTTTTAATTCAATTTTCGTTCTCATTTGATAACTGGACTTATTTTCAAAGGTGGCGTAGAGAAAATACGAAAAAACTAAAATATCTCGAGAACGGCTACTCCTAGTGTAATGGGGTTGGTTTTATTCTTTTCTTCGTTAAACATTACGTATTAAACAAGCAGTTAATGGATATATTTGATTATACGTAGTTTTTTATATTAGATTTTGCCGATTTTTGCGGGCCATTTTGCAAAAAAGGCAGGTCATTTTTTTCTGAATTCTACCAAAATCTAATCAGCACCAGGGTGACCCACAAGTGACTTATCTGCCAAATTTTTTGAAATTCGGTCCTTTAGTTTTACAGCTAAATTGGATACAAGCTTTTGCGGATCATTTCGCAAAAAAAGGCAGGTTCTTTTATCCCGAATCGTACCCAATACTAATCAGCTCCAGACTCGCCCACAAGTGACTTACCTACCAAATTTTATGAAATTCGGTCGATTAGTTTTTTAGTTAGAGTGGATACAAAATCTGCACAGACAGACACACAGACAGACAAACACACAGACACACACACAGACGTCATGCTAAAAATGGTTTTTTCGTATTCTAGAGGTCTTGAAACGTGTAGATCCGTCGAAAACTCGAGTTGCAATTTTCGACATGATTCCAATACTTCCCCTATACATTACCATGTATTGCAGGGAAAGTAAAAAGAGCTGGGGTTCCATATGTGTAATACAGAATACATCAGATCCTTTATCAGTGCTTTATGTTTTATTTTAGGTTAGGTTACCACTGGCCCCCCTTTACATCTGTGCCTCATCTGCACCTGCATGCCATATCTGCAGAGGATGAGATGTCGCTCTACAAGAAGATCATCTTTCTCACAGGGAGTGAGTGGTTTCGAACGGTAAGTGTCGAGAACAGCTTGCACAAATTACTAAGAGCTATCGTTAAACAACCTGTCCAAATCTAGTCCATGTGAATTTAGGCTGACCGTTCACATTAAAATATTCACTCTTTTGCAACTTCAAATAAATTACCTAAACTTACAGGTTCCGGTTCACCGGAAGAATCTCACACAAAGAGGAATGAAGAATTTAACATAATAAATATTTGTGCTATCTGGTAGCAAGAGGCTGTGCATTTCTGATATACAGGCTGTTTAACAGTTAAAAAGTCTCATTTGAGCAGCACATGACTTTCCCTGCAGACTCATTACTCACGTTCTTTTTATTTCTTCAATAATTCATTAAATTGGGTTTAACTGCACAAAGTAACACCCATAGTTATTTTAAATTACACTGAATTTGCAAATTTGCCCTTTTAATTCAATTCCAATTGGTAACTGGACTTATCACTTTCCTTATATACATAATGTATAAGGAAAGTATTGTGACGGGGTAGAAAAATCGAATTCGAGTTTTCGACGGGAGAGCAAGTTTCGATCATCCCTGATCACGAATCAAACGTTTTTGAAGTGATGTCTGTGTGTGTGTGTGCGTGTCAGTGAGTCTGTGGAGACGATATCTCACGAACGAATAGAGCGATTCGAATGAAATTTGGTATAAAAATCTCAATCCGTGAATACTGGAAGCTTATTGTTTTTAAACGTAATCGAATGTCCAGAACTCCCTTGAATTTTCGAGTAAAATTTTGAAAAAATCATCAAAAAATCAAAACCTTTAGTAAAGTTACGCAAATAGACATTTCTAGAACGCTAGCACGAACCGTTGAGATATCGCACATTTTAAAAATAAATTTATCAAAAAATCCCATAAATTAAAATTAAAATATTAACTGTCTCGAGATATTGCACATTTTAAAAATAAATTTATCAAAAAATCCCATAAATTAAAATATTAAATGTTGAGAAATATGTTCATTTTTCATATGTAATATCATGCGATACATTTGGTGACATAATTCTCGTGGATCTAGCTCATTCCATTCATGAGAAAAGATACTTTGAGTAATACTTTTGTATTTGAACGTAAATAGTTATTTATCTGTTATAATAATTTATTTCTCCGTCCATAACGCTTGGCGATATTTTGGCGCCGAATTTGGCGGAATGTCTCCACCTTGGCGACATTTTAAATGTCGCCAAATTAATGGAAATCTCGCCAAATGGATAAAAATGACACTATATCAATGAAAATGACGACTAATTGATGAAAATTCAATATCTTGGAAAGAATATAAATATCTACTATAAAAAAAAACCTATTTTTTTTATTGTAAAAGTAGTAAATTCATTGCATTATGTAAGGAAAGTCTTGTGTTGTCCACATCAGATTTTTTTTTAAGGTGGCGTAACGAAAATGCGAAAAAAAAAATATTTCGAGAACGACTAGTTCTAGAGTAATGGGGTTAGTCTTATTCTTTTCAGCGTCAAAAATTAAGTATAAAACAAGCATTTAATTGATATATTTGAGCATACGTAGTCTTTTATTTTAGATTTTGACAATTTTTGAAAGGTTCTTTTTTCATACGAAAATCAAATCAGCACCGGGTCACCCGTAAGTGACTTATCTATCAAATTTTGTGAAATTTGGCTTATTAGTTTTTCAGTTAAAGTGTATACACCCATTGCACAGATAACCACACACACACACACACAGACGCCACTCTAAAAATAGTTTTTTCGTGTTTTAGAGGTCCCGAAACGTGTAGATCCGTCGAAAATTCGGGTTGCGATTCCAATACTTTCCCTATACATTACCATGTATTGCAGGGAAAGTAAAAACGCTCCCAGGAAAAAGTTTAAGAACCACTGCTATAGAGTAAAAGCAATTCTTTTAATGCATAAAAGAATTCATAAATACTCTATGCTATTTCTTTATCATATGAAAACTTTCGATTTATATTTCTGATTGTAATAGTAAAAAAATGTTTTTCTTTATAGACTGAAGAAGTTATTAGAACCCTGCGGAAAAGAATCCCTCTGATGTCGTCCCTGTGACTGAAATTCTTGTGTGAAATTTAAATAATGGTTTATTTCATAAAGGAATATGTTTGAACAATGTTTATTTTTTTTTGTACGTAAAGTCTTTTAATAAATGTATGTAATAATGTTTGAGTGTTATAGACATACGATTTTGTGTAACAACGGATTACCCTACAAAAGCTTTCAGATGAAAATGTCATATTAACTTTTACGTATTTCAAAGTGTTAGAATTGCCATTACTTACAAAAACATTGTATATTAATCAGAATACAAAAAGTACTCGCCCTCAACTCCAACTATTAATTTTTAAAATCTTTTATTGAAGTCGTAATGATCGATGGTCGTCTGTTTTATCTTCTTTGATGGCATTTTATACTTTCCTACATCCTAAAGATCTGAAATTTAATACACAGCTTAATCCAGTGGAGCATTTTAATCTATTAAAATTTGGAGGATTCGGGCGAGAGCTATCTAGTTCATTTTTAGAGATAGAAGAAAGAAGTCGATTACAAAATCGTAGAGCGATGCCAAATTAGTATACACACATGTTTGTCCGACAAAGAAAGTGGAAACAAAAACCCTCTCTGAGTGGTTGGAAAAACTACTTTATTATTGTAGTGATCTACAACTACATTATGACAAATGTAGTTAACTACAACTACAATTACTTTTTTTTAAAAAGTAGTGACTACAAACTATTTTTAAAATGTAGTCACTACATAACTACTTTTATAAGACTAATTTTGCCACAGCTTCAATTTCTTACCTTTCGCATTACTGTTTTTCATTTCTTATGAATGGCAACAGTAGATCATTTCTTTTTTCTTTTCAAATGGCAACACTGGTCTCTTCATTCAGGGTTCCAGGGTTCGACAGGTTCGGGCATATGCTGTGCATTTTCCAGGTATTCATGTTTTCTTTTATTTTTCCTTCTTCATGTATGTTGTTCAAGTAGAAATAGTTTATAGATGTAATCTATCTGTTTCTTCAGAAACATGCATTTTTTGTGTTTGCTTCGTCAAAATACTTGGACCAGAAGAAGAGTTTTGCGAAGTTAACATTTACATTTTTTAAGGCCTAGCCCTTGTCCACGTGTACAGCAACAATGGTTGATTTTTTATGTTTTTCTATATTCGTTTCCATACCTTTGAAATTTGTTGATTTACTTTAACTTGATGACTCGTAATTTGTATTTTTTTTCCATTTCACACCCACAAAATAAATGTTTTACACTTTTATTTTGTGGGTGTTTTAGAAAGTTAAGTTTATCGAGTTGCAGCTTCTCACTTTTCTTTCATTGGACTTTCAAACTATTATATATATATATATATATATATATATATATATATATATATATATATATATATATATATATATATATCATATTTTGCTCGTCATGGTTGCACTAATGAAGTGTATTTTAAGGTATTTATGTTTCCTTTATTGTTCCAATCTATTTGCTTGTCGTCCATATAACACAAGTTTATAGATAAAATCTATCTTGTGTTTCAGAAACAAGCATTTTTGTGTTCATTTCGAAGGGATATATGGACTTGAAGAGAATTTTTTTGAAATGAACTTATCTTAAGCCTAAAGCTCTTCCATGTGCAAGCTTTTTTGCATTTTTTTTAGTTTTCCTATTTTCATTCCTCATTTTTGAAATTTGTTGATTGTCTTTGTCTTTATGACCTGCATTACGCTTTATTATTTCCTCTTTATGTCTTCATTTCTTTTATTTCTTTGTGTTTTGTAGAAAATTTTGGTATAGTGTTTTATGAGTTACTACATACATTCTAACTTTGGATTTACTAATTTATATATATATATATATATATATATATATAAAAATTGAAGGATTTTAATCGAAAATTATGCATAAACTACTGTATGTACAAAAAAACCCATCTCTAGCATATCTGTTACAAATGAGTAACTATAAGCCAAGTCTAAGGATAAAGATAGAAGGTTACATATCACTACATTAGAAAGGGGGATGAGAAGAATATTAGGATTCAAAAATCACAATTAAAAGTATATAAAAGTAAATAAAAATAAAACTCTGCAAAAATGAGAATAGGCAATAATAATCAGCTCAAGACAAGAGATCAAGAATAGAGAACAATCAATCGAAACCACACAAAAAATGGCGGTCAGTTCGAAATTGCATTCTCATCAGGACAGCCATACAATTCGAATTAAAACCGATAGAATAGCCAGTTTCTGACAATGGCGATAGTATTTAACTATAAACACCATTGGAACTGTCTACTGGCTAGAGGAATTAGAAAAATAAATCAATTGAATTATTCAAAGTTGAAAAACAATACCTCCACGAACTGTAATGTGAAATCAAAAGCATAGCAACACGTGTAAGATTAACTAGAGACTGAGCATTTCACCTCACTTCGTCAATGCGAGTGGGAATGAATACAATTGAACGATACATAAAAAGTATGGAGACTTTCGAAAATAGTAAACAGTATAGGACTCAGGACAAGTGGAAAATAGACATTCGAAAATAGTAAACAGTATTAGACTCAGGCCAAGTGGTAAGTGAGGTGATAAGAATGGGTGAATTTTCAAAAATGAGTTAACCAATCAAAGATAAATAATGCATGTGTAAAATTATTACGTGGTATATTTGAAATTATTAATAATATTATTTACAAATACTTCCGGATATAGGTAGTTTTGACAAATGCGTTTAAGTTTATTGATGTGGAGAAAGTGAAACTGAGGATCAGAAAGTCGATGTATTCGAAATAGCTGGTTTAAAATGATGTTTCTAAACAATTGAATAGAATTACAAGATTGATATGATAGCAGCTTTATGATAGTGAAGTTGTAAGAATCTTTTTTATCATATAGATTGGTAATTACATGATTATTGAGGGTATCTAAATTTAGGTCTAAAAAATTAACAGTTTGACTAACGCAAGGCTCATTAGGAATTAATTCCAAGTTAGACGGGTAAAAATCAATATTAATGGGATAGGAATCATCAATGATAATACAAATTAAGTCGTCAACATATCTATATATAATATATGAATTACAGTTAAAATGACATTCATAATAATAAAGATATAAGTTAGCGAGTATACTACTACTACATCCACCTTGTGGTACACCAGATGTTTGTAAATAAATGTTATCACCTTGGATAATATAATTGTTGTATAACACAAAGTGCAAGAGCATAGGAAAATTTTTGACATTAAAAGCATCATGATTGGAATATATATATATAGCAAGGCACCAAAAATTGGCCGGGGTGGGGATAGTGACCTCCGCTCCACGGTTAAGCCAGCTTTATGTCGCGGCAACACGCCCGGTAGCCGGCACCTTTCTATAAAATAGAATACATATGTATCAAAATATACACTGAAACAAAGTCACCTGATTAGCCCGCATTGGAAGAATCATTGACTGAAAAAATTTTGTACATCGTCAAGTCAATACTAATAACTTTTAATCAACATTCTACAATATACCCTTCATCTGATGTTACAATTAAAAATCAGTATGATTAAAGCAGTACGATAAAAGCCGAGGTCAATGTTTTTGGGTCCCAAAAACATTGACCTCGGCTTTTATTCCTTAAATATTGATCTGAGACATATATCATAAATTACAAAGTTGCGTAAAAATAGATATAGAATTTTATGAAATCAATTAAAATTTTCAAGCAAATTAAATTTTAAGAAATGCAAAATTTAAATTTTTATACGATCCCCGTACAAAAACATTTCCAATGAGTATAATGTGTCCCCATACACTAATAAGGTGATGTGCAAAATTTCAGCATTTTATCATAAATAGTCCCAGAGGTATGAAAAGACAAAAATGCTGACTTAAAATACTTTTTGATGCATCGACACATGCGTTCTCCGAGGGGAAAAATCATGTCGGCAGATCGCGTCATACACAAATTACGAAAGATAACAATGATTACATAAATAAATAATAATTTTGCTATTTATTGGTACAACAGTATCTATCTACACTGTGTAGAAATAATAATTTTACACAAAGATTATAAAGCTTGTTCAAAATATTTTCCATCCATACCAAAGATCCATTAAAGATAAGAGGCAGATATTATTTGCCTACGAAGCGTTTCTGCGTTGCGTCATTTGCACTCTTGCTGCAAACATTTACATTTTAATGTGAGATTAATCCCTCACCAACTTTGTTTAAACATATCGCTGAGACTTTTTACGGTAAAATGCTGAAATTTTGTACATCATCTTATTAGTGTATGGGGCACATTTTACTCGTTGGAAATGTTTTTGTACGGGACCGGATAAAAATTTAAATTTTGTATTTTTTCAAATTTAATCCCCTGAAAATTTTTATCGATTTCATAAAATTCTGTATCTTTTTTTACGAAACTTTGTAATTTATTATATGTATAAGATTAATATTTAAGGAATAAAAGCAGAGGTCACTGTTTTGGGGACACCCTATATATAAAAGGTAGGATCAAAAAATTCGGAGACTGGCTTACTTGACGGATATGATTTATTGATATCATGTGTTACCAGTAACGTCGCATAATATTACTTTCCTTATATACATAATGTATAAGGAAAGTATTGTGACGGGGTCGAAAATTCGAATTCGAGTTTTCGATGGGAGAGCATGTTTCAAGGATCACGAATCGAACATTTTGAGGTGATGTCTGTGTGTGTGTGTGTGTGTGTGTGTGCCAGTGAGTCTGTGGAGACGATATCTCACGCACAAAAGGAGCGTTTCGAATGAAATTTGGTACAAAAATCACAATCTATGAATACTGGAAGCCTATTGTTTTAAAACCCAATCGAATGTTCAGAACTCTTCTAAATTTTCGAGTGAAATTTTGAAAACATCATCAAAAAATCAAAACCTTTAATAAAGTTACGCAAATAGACATTTTTTTATGTAATTTTTCATTAGAAAACATTTGACATAAACTTTAGAACGCTAGCATGAACCGTTCTCGAGATATTGCACATTTTTGAAATAAATTTATTAAAAAATTCCCATAAATTAAAAGAAAATATTAAATGTTATGAAACATGTTCACTTTTCATGTGTAATATCATGCGATAAATGTGATGACATCATTCTCGTGGATCTAACTCGTTCCATTCACGAGAAAAAATACTTTAAATAATACTTTTGTATTTGAACGCCAATAGTCATTTATCTGCTGTAAGAATAATGTATTTCTCCGTCCATAACGTTTTGCGATATTTAGGCGACGAATTTGGCGGAATGTCGCCAACTTGGCGACTTTTTTAAATGTTGACAAATTAACGAAAATCTCGCCAAATGGATAAAAATGACGCTAAATCAATGAAAATCACGACTAATTGAAGAAAATTCAATATCTTGGAAAGAATATAAGTATCTACTATAAGAATAACATTTTTTTACCTATAAAAGTATTAAATTCATTGCATTATATAAGAAAAGTCATGTGCTGCCCACATCAGATTTTTTTTTGACTGGGGAGGCTGAGCGATTGACGTTAAAACTTGGGAAAGGTTTTGTATTATAAGTGAAATTTATATTGGAATCCACACTTTGAATACTTTTTATTTCCTTGGTGAGTAAAATAAAATAATTTAACATAAAAATGCTAAAAGTGACTGAAATGCACGATATTTTAAAATATATTACCTATGTAATATAAATACGTACAAAATATAACATTTTAAATGTTTCCTTAATTCTAACTTTTACAACCAATTTATTAAAT
The DNA here is from genome assembly GCA_951213105.1 of Amaurobius ferox. Taxonomy (NCBI): domain Eukaryota; kingdom Metazoa; phylum Arthropoda; class Arachnida; order Araneae; family Amaurobiidae; genus Amaurobius; species Amaurobius ferox. Next base: position 6,829,626 of record OX578153.1, read on the forward strand.
ATAAAGTCATAGTCGTTCCCCCTTGGAAAACGTTCTACAGGCTCCCATGTATGAAAGAGTGCATTGAAAATTGGTCAGAAATCTGAAACATAAGCTTATTTGAAAATCAATGTAGTTAACAATATCGTTAAACAATATTGTATATTAATTATTTACTAATGTATAATATTTACTAATACTGTACTATGAAAATTTAAAAATATCTTATAATTACAATATGCTAAGAATTTGCAAGAAAATTATCAACCACTTTTTTTATATAACTGAGATTCTCGTGTAAAATGAATTTTTAAAAGGAAATCAGATTTATTTTTTCTAAAACTCCCAAATACGCAAACGGATGCTCCGCCATATTGATGCCGATATAATAAAGTCTACTTTGCAAATTACTGAAGTTTAATGGAAGTTATTCTTAGTATATATCTTCGTTTTGATGTTGTTTAAAGTTAAGTAAATGCTAGGTTTTTGTGAAAATGACTAAAATTCTTTAGTATTAGAAATAATGAATATTTTCTGCGAATATTAATTAATAGAATCACGTTTGACCCGAAATGGAGGATCCATTAGTCTTGCACTACCCATCCTCACCTATCTATCATTGATGAAACGTCACGTCCCACATCCAATCATTGATTGTTAATAAAGGGTTGAAAATGGGGAAACAATAGCCACGCCTTACTATAAGCTAGCTTCCTATATTAGTTAATCTGCTAGGGAGGAGTTTAACAAATGGATGGTCTTAAAGCCATGCTTCTCCTTATAGACGACGAAGACTGGATGATTTCAGCTTCTAAAACATTAACATATGCGTTTTAATGGGAAAAATACTTTGAAACGTGCCACTTTAAGCAAGTAAAAGGCAACAATTTTCTAAATAATACATATATATTCGCAAAAGTTATTTAAAAATTGTAATAAATAAAAGTATGTTTAAATAATTCTTTAAACTAAATTTTAAGCAAGGGAGGCAGGGACGTAAGTGGCCAATCTTGACAGGGGGGGGGGGGGGGGAGAGGTAATTTTTCCGACTAATATCGAAAATTTCCGACTGTACAAACAAGTGAGTTAACTTTTGTTTTGAGCGAGTGCATTGCTGTTCTAGTGACCTTTGTGCAGTTCAAAGCAATTTTTGTTTTAATTTTCGAATGTTTTGTGCATATGTCAAAATCATACCCCAATTTAAAAAAAAAGTCTCAAAACCAAATGTTTGGTTTTGCGACTGTTTTTGAGGGTTTTTTTTTAATAAATAATTCTACATTTTTTTAATTATTGGATGTGATGTGCAAATGCCCAGACCTTTAGCTACAATTTAAAACAAGGCAAGCATCTAGGGCAAGAATTAGCAGAATTTTAAATATATTTGAAAAAATATTAAATTTCGTACGCTTTAGGATTTTTTTTTTAATGCATTTGACACATTCCCAAATGATTGCCTAACACTTAAAAACCCGCGAGTTTCTATGCCAAGAATTGGCTGTGTAAATTGCGGAACATCTATCCTTCTTTTGCTACATTTGGGTCTTTTATTAGGATTTTGTAAATAATTAAAACTTTATTATTTTTTACTTTCCCTGCAATACATGGTAATGTATAGGGAAAGTATTGGAATCATGCCGAAATCGCAACTCGAGTTTTCGACGGATCTACACGTTTTGAGACCTCTAGAATACAAAAAAACAGTTTTTAGCGTGACGTCTGTGTGTGTGTCTGTCTGTGCATTTATTGTATTCATTTTAACTAAAAAACTAATGCACCAAATTTCATAAAATTTGGTAGGTAAGTCACGTGTGGGCGAATCTGGTGCTGATTAATTTTGGGTACAATTCGGGATAAAAGAACTCGCCTTTTTTTGCGAAATGTCCCGCAAAAACTTGTATCCACTCTAGCTGAAAATCTAATGGACCGAATTTCACAAAATTTGGTAGATAAGTCACTTGTGGATCACCCTGGTGCTGATTAGATTTTAGTAGGATTCAGAAAAAAATAATCTGCCTTTTTTTGCAAAATGGCCCGCAAAAATCGGTAAAATCTAAACTAAAAAACTACGTATAATCAAATATATCCATTAAATGCTTGTTTAATACGTAATTTTTAACGAAGAAGAGAATAAGACCAACCCCATTACTCTAGGACTAGCCGTTCTCGAGATATTTTCGTTTTTTCGTTTTTTCTCTACGTCACCTTTGAAAATAAGTCCAGTTACCAAATGGGAACGAAAATTGAATTATAAGTGAATTAAATTTAATTAAAATAAAGAGAATGTGTATATAAGTCTGCAGGGAAAGTCATGTGCTGCCCACATCAGATTTTTTACTTTCTCTGCAATACATGGTAATGTATAGGGAAAGTATTGGAATCATGCCGAAAATCGCAACTCGAGTTTTCGACGAATCTACACGTTTCGAGACCTCTAGAATACGAAAAACCTATTTTTAGCGCAACGTCTGTGTGTCTGTCTGTCTGTGCAGATTTTGTATCCACTCTAAAAAAGTAATTGATCGAATTTCATAAAATTTGGTAGGTAAGTCACTTATGGGCGAATCTGATGCTGAATTGTTTTGCGTACGATTCGGGATAAAAGAACCTGCCTTTTTTTGCGAAATGGCGCGCAAAAGCTTGTATCCACTCTAGCTAAAAAACTAATGGACTGAATTCTAAATGGACTGAAAACTAATGGACTGAATGTAGGTAAGTCACTTGTGGGACACCCTGGTGCTGATTAGATTTTGGTATGAGTCGGAAAAAAATAACTTGCCTTTTATTGCAAAATGGTCAGCAAAAATCGCCAAAATCTAAAATAAAAAATTACGTATGCTCAAATACATCCATAAAATGCTCGTTTAATACGCAATTTTTAACGAAGAAAAGAATAAGATCAACCCCATTTCACCAGGACTAGTCGTTCTCGAGATATTTTAGTTTTTTCGTATTTTCTCTACGCCACCTCTGAAAAGAAGTCCAGTTATCAAATGAGAACGAAAATTGAATTAAAAGTGAATTAAATGTAATTAAAATAAAGAGAACGTGAATATAAGTCTGCAGGGAAAGTCATATACTGCCCACATCAGATTTTTTTAATTTTCGAATGCACTTTGCACATTCCAAATAAGTTCCTCAAAAAAAAAAAAATATATATATATATATACGCGTTTCTAGGTCAAGAATTAGCTTTGTAAAACACGGGATGTGCATAATAGCATACATTCATTGTCCAAAGGAAATTAATATGATATGATTTGTAGTGCTCATAAGGGCTTGCCGTTTCTTTATTTTCTCAATATTTGTTTTCGCAAAATCGTTCAGACACGGACGTAAAAAATGTTTTCCAAATGATCCACCAGAAAATCTACCTGCATGTGGATATACACATATTCTTAAATACATCTAAATTGTATTTTTGAGGTTATCTGATATTTATTTCGCCGCATTCAAAACAGGAAAATTAGCTCAGTTCTACAGTTTGAATTCTATAAAATTCTATTCTTCTATTCTATTCTTCTATTCTATTCTAAAATTCTATTCTTCTAGTTTCTCTTAAGTTGTGTGTATCATCGCATTATAACATTTTTTTTTAATTACTACGTTTTATTTTTTTAAAAAACGCATCAAAGCAACAAATGCATCTCTCTTAATGTAATGAGGAGGACTGCGGTTTCTCTCCGATGGATTGCACATGCCTGAGCTCTCTCCTAGAGAAAGGATCGTTTATTTTCTTTATTTTTTTTCCCAGGTGTGTGAATCGTATGCGTATAAATTTGGTTTGAAATTAACATTGAGCAATACGGAGTTTTTCAACGTGCGTTATAGTTTCGTGTAAATTTACGGAAAATTAAAGAATTTTGATGCACAATTTGGACCTGTTATAAAAATAAACTGTTATAACACTAGGAAAGTTAATTTTGAGAGGTCATCCCAATTTAAAAATTCAGAATATGAATATCTAAGCCATGAAGTGAGAGAGACTTGTTTTCTGCTTTATCTTCAAAATCACTTTGTAAATAATGCAATTATACAAACTTTGTTTATAGATAGATTGGTTGGAGCTGAATTATATGGCCCATAAATTTAGTCTATTTTCTCCCATGGTATGGCCAGACCAATTAAAGACTTTAGATGAAAAGTTTGAGATATTAAACTTGATAAATTGGTTTGCTAAGATTATAGGGGAGCGTAAATTCATTGCATTATGTGAGTCGATATAGTATGTATGTTTTGATAGGGAGTCGTATAAGAGATAGTAATATTGAATTGGAGGGGTGTATGATTCGGAGGGGTGTATGACTGGATATTAGGAGTGGATGGGAGGACCGGTGGCAGTTAATGTCCGCCGGTTCCTGTTTCCCATGCATGGCCGTGGTGTACTTAGACGAGCGTATCGCACGAAGTAAGCGGACTTTGCTGGTTTATTAAAATTCTTCAACTTCGCTCAAAGTCTCCAAGAAATATATATACTTCGAAGGAAATTGAAATTAAATAAACCAATTGCAGAGAAGGGAAGTCCACAAAATGTAAAAAACATTATTTTTTGAATTGAACATCAATATTTTCAGTATCGGTAAACTATTACTGGAAACGAGTGCATATTAAGTGGCGCAAATAGAATCAGAGGTGATTTAAATGTCATAAAGCATCACTATTTTATGGACAGCTGATTTTCAAAAATAAAAAATTATGTTATTCATTATTTTGATCAATTTTACTGGCTTCTTCATCGATATTTAATATATAAGATGAATTTCATCACTTTTTGGTTTCCTACTTATAGTGGCAGCTTTAGTAATGAGGTTGTGCCTATTCAAATACCAAATGATGGCCACAAAAAATTTGAATACAATATTTCGCAACTATCAATGTTGGTTTATTATTTTTAAATAACTCTGTTTAATTTTAAATAATACATTTTTTTGGAGGGGGGGGGGGGGATTTGAACGGGAAATAAAAAATTGATTCTGAAAAAATAAAATAATAGTAATTATAAATAAAACAATGATTATTTATTAATAAAAATATAATATATAAAATGTGCCTACAAAATGTACAACAGCAGAATATAACAAATGCAAATTTTGATTGTTTGGGCACTCAATTAATTAACATATTTTTCTCGATTAATAATAGGTTTACAAAAACATTTCGACGTAGTTAACATTTTAGTGTAACATTCTAATTTATACATAATTTGATATCAAACGGTCGAGTAAAATTTGTATTATTGTTATTTATAGTATTTTGCAAGATGTCTGTTTCTGTGTGTATATACCGCGTAGCGGAAAATCCAAGCTTTCAACAGCTTTAAAAATCTGTATAGAGGTGGTATCTCAGCTTATGCAAATATGAACCTCGCCGAGATTTTTTTTAAAATTCCAATTATTCTAAAGATTATGAATATTTAAAGTCGAAATTTCGCCGTTTTTAAACCAATTTATCCCAGCAGACAATTCTTTGAAGAATGAGAGACATATGTCAGACGGTTACAAACAATTGGTACGACACGATCTGGGTGATAAAATCAAAAATTCTAATTTTCAGAATTTTACAGATAATTTGGATTTTTTAAACGTGCAAATTGTTATAAGAATTCGCTCGATAAATCTCTTCTATAGCACGAAAATATTCAGAGATAGCATTTAACTCTCTAATTTTACTTTTCGCCACTCATAGAAACAAAGCAGACGAAAGACATGAAGTGATTTAAATTGAGAAGTTTTCTTATTTCTTGAATTTTAAAGATATGATTTATAGTTATCAAAATAAAATACAATTCTTTGTTATTAAAAGCATTTTGTGAAAAAATCATTTGAATCAGATAACAACAACCATAATCCCGATCATTATCTCCCTGCTTTTCGTTCAATCCTGAAGGTGTCGCAGAGCAATGGGAGACGGTGTGTTTAAGCGCTTATTTAGGGCGTACGTTTAGCATATGCAGATTAAATGCGCGCCCGCATATTCAAACCCACACCGCAATCATTTGGGCGTTTATCGAGGGCATATTACGTCCGCGTAGAGTGGACTATCATTGTTATTTGCAATAGGAGCTGAATCCCATTTTTGTCTAGATTAGTCTTACCACAATGGAATAATCAAACAGTAGTCTCGGCACTCAACAGGAAAGCTAATGGATTGGTTGCCTTTACAGTATAGAATAATGCATTTTATGGAAAAACTTGCATCGCTTAATGCTCCATATCACTAAAACCGCTCATGTTTACTCGTTCAATTCTGTTACAATGATTTTTGTGCTAGTTATTATAAAATTATAAGACAAGCATGTAAGCTAAAATGTTATTTCCTTTCCTTTAGGTTTAGAAAGTCCGATGGAAAAGCATTTGACCTGAAAGCTTATCTGACATAATTCTGTTCTTTCTTTAACTTATTGCATTTGAAAACTCTGGAAGTTAACGTTATATAAATTATTTAACTTTCTAATAAAAATTTGTAGGATGTAATAAATTTTAAATCGTATTCTATAAAAAAAAGCTTTTAAAAATATGCACAGTACAAGTGCTTTTTGTAATGATATCAACGGGGGAAAATTTTCTAATATGATAATTATTTTGCAAAAAGGTTAAATTACAGTAATTTAAAAAATCTCATGTGGGCAACACATGACTTTCCTTATATAATGCAATGAATTTACTACTTTTTCAGTTAAAAAAAATGTTATTCTTATAGTAGATACTTATATTCTTTCCAAGATATTGAATTTTCGTCAATTAGTCGTCATTTTCATTGATTTAGCGTCATTTTTATCAATTTGGCAAGATTTTTGTTAATTTGGCAACAATTAAAAATGTCGCCAAGTTGGCGACATTCCGCCAAATTCGTCACCAAAATCTCGCCAAGCGTTATGGACGGAGAAATAAGTTATTCTTACAGCAGATAAATGGCTATTGGCGTTCAAATACAAAAATATTACTCAAAGTATCTTTTTTCATGAATGGAACGAGCTAGATCCAAAAGAATAATGTCACCAAATTTATTGCATGGTATTACATATGAAAAGTGAACATGTTTATCAATAGCAAATATATATTTTTTTATTTTATACAACTTTTTGACAATTTTTTTGAAAAATGTGCAATATCTCAAGAACGGTTCATGTTAGAGTTCTAAAATTAATGTCAATCGTTTTCTAATGAAAAATTACATAAGAAATGGCTATTTGCGTAACTTTATTAGCGGTTTTGATTTTTTGACAATTTTTTCAAAATTTCACTCGAAAATTTAGGGGGGGGGGGGTTCTGAATATTCGATTGCGTATAAAAACAATAGACTTCCAGTGTTTACGGATTGTGATTTTTGTACCAAATTTCGTTCGAATCGGTCCATTCGTTCGTCCGTTATCGCCTCCATAGACTTACTGACACACACACACACACACACACACACACACTTTGGGGCGCGGTAGCCCATTGGTTAGCGCGTTGGAGTTGCACTCGGTAGGCCCGGGTTCGATTCCAGCCACTGCCAAAACTGCCGCCGTGTTCATGCGGAGTACGATCACGTTAAACATGTGGGTCCGAAAGTCCTTCCGAGAGGTTGGTGGTAGGGGAAGGAGGGTACGGTCCCTGTGGATGCCTCCCCCACTGGGTTCCGGTCTAAATTGGGTGGCACTTCCCGACCGTCCAAACAGTTACCTTACACCTTTCTGGTAGGTCGGACGGTCTGGGTTTCAACAACAACACACACACACTTTCACACACACACAGACATCACTTCAAAAATGTTTGATTCGTGATCAGGGATGCTTGAATCGTGCTTTCCGGTCGAAAAATCGAATTCGAATTTTCGACCCCATCACAATACTTTCCTTATACATTATGTATATAAGGAAAGTAAAAATCTGATGTGAGCAGCACCTGACTCTCCCTGAAGATTCAAATTTATTTTTTCATTTTCTATTTCATTGTGAACTAAATTGAGTTTAATTGCTGAAAATAACATGGTCACTTTTCTGATATTATATCAAATTTGCCTTTTTATTGCATATTCGTTAAATTTCGCGACTTAAAGCTAGTTGTCTTTACCATCCTAGAATTTTTCGCCCACTTATAAATATTTGTGCTGAATTTAAATTTAAACCCGCTCATTCAGCTGTTACCACTTTATTCAATCGCATTCGAACTGATAAGTTTAAGGGTAATATTAACTTTAAAAATCTTGCTGGGGTGTGTGTTGTACCCCTCCTTTCTCCTGATAATATCTATAAATTTTATATCGGTACTAGTACTAAACGTAAGGTTGGTATCTGTTTGTCCGAACATGCTAGAGACATAAAAAAAGATAAATTAACGACTGCCCTTGCCCAGTTGGTAAATAAAGATAATTTTCGCCCTCTTTTTGGAAAAAACTTTTCTTTTAGTCAGTTGTAATAACCCCCGTTCGATCTTGCTTTATGAATCCCTTTTTATTTATTTATACCGTTCTTCTATTTGTAATTTTGACCCTCTTCAGGTCCTGAGTTATGCTTGGCGACTCGTTCTCGTTTCCCTGCATGTTAAGACTTTGCATAGCTACATTGATTTATAATTATTGTGCGTTTTTTGAAAAATCCTAATTTTTTTTAAACAGCTTAGCAATTTTTTGCTCTTTGAGCTTTGTGTAAATTGTAATCTGATCCATGGTCTACATTTTTATGTTTTATTTTTATTTTTATTTTTATTTATTTTTATTTTTATAATTGACAATTCATGATATGCAAATTTTTTCATGAAAGTACTATAGTGTAATTAAGCTCGTTGGCATCATTTCTAATTATACTGCTACTGAGGATGGACATGTAAAATGTCCGAAAGCGCTTTGGCTATTATTTGTACGTCCGTAGGATGTTTTTTAAAAATAAAATGGCTATTTGAATCCGTTTGATTTGTCATTTGCTGTTCATGTGTATTTAATACTGTGACGTGTCACCACTCTTAGCATAAATCTTCTACATTAATTTACCGCATTTCGTCTGTAATTTTGAATGAAGATAAACAATAGAAGCAACGTTTGGAATGTAAGAAAGAGAAACAATATAAGGGGGCGTATCACTCAGCGTTTGACACGCCCTCTAACTCTTGAAACGATTTCTGGGGTGTGCGAGCGTCAGCAAGCTGAAAAATTAATAAAATGAATTACGATGAAATGAATTACTATGAATTAAGATTAAATGATTTATAATGTAAAAATTCATACACTCCCAGAAAATCGTGTAATCGTCAAACGGTGCTTATTTATGGACACTTGGTACTTATAAGTAAAATGTTGAAAATTATTAAAAATAAATAAAACAAATTAAAAAAAAAGAACTTTTCTATCATTATAATTACTGACATCAAATCAAGAGAAGTTCTTTATACTCCAATGGATAGAAATTCGGTGCAAAATTTGACAGTTTCAAAAATTGAAAACGTCAAAACTGATTAGTACTTCTGGTGTTAACGCCTATTCTGTGCATATGAGCTCTGAAATGTCCAAAATCGTTCCTTCGACACGTTGCTATACATTTAGATCATGATCGTAGGTAAATTAATAAACCCAGTAATTTTTTTTAAAAACTAGCTATTTAATTATGTGGGTTCATCTGTAATATTGCTATTGTAAAAATGCTGTTATTTAAATAAACCATACGAATTTTAAATTGTTCAAATACAAGTAGAAGAAATATTATAATCTCGATATAATGTGTTGGCAGAAACAAAATATTCACAGTTTGATCATTAATGTTCTTCAGATATTTCTCTTCCAAGATTGCTGATTAAATATATGTTCAATGGTAGTTAAGGCACTGTAATTTAGACTCCGGGGAAAATACTTCGTACATTGATTTCTAATTTTTCCTTTAGAGTATTACTTACAAATATTAATGAGGATATACATAACACTAGAATTATGATTCATGCTTCGAGATAAAATACAGCGTTTTTTTTTAATATTTGCATGTTTGTAGCTAACTAATATTTACAACTTTCGTCCATTAAATAATCTATATCTGTATTGTTAACTTTTATTGCTGCGAAGATCAAAAATCTATAATTATGTTTAGAGTATAATAATAAAGGTGAACCGATTTTCTTTTTAAGAAAAAGATGAATTTCATTATAATAAAGTACAAGAGATTTCTTATCAGCAACAAAATGTAAAAATCTCCTCTCTCTCTCTCTCTCTCTCTCTCTCTCTCTCTCTCTCTCTCTCTGTATATATATATATATATATATATATATATATATATATCTTCTATATAATAAAAGGCAATGTCTGTGTGTCTGTGTGTCTGTCTTATACACTATACGTTTCGCGACCGCGCGTCGGAGAGCTACGAAATTTGGCAATCGGAGACCAGGGGGGGAGGGAAGGGGACACGTGAAAACCGATTTTTAAAATTTTAATTATTTTTTTATTTATTTAATGTTTTATGCGATTTCGACCGTTTTTTGCCCTTTTTGCCCTTTTTTCTCCACGATCCAGACATCGTAGAAAAAAACAAATCACACCATCGGAAAGAGCAGAGAATTTCGAGTAAAAATATATCAATTTCAAATCTGAATTTCGATTTCTAATATTTTTTAAAGATTTTAAAACAAAAGTCACTTTTTGCTCAAGAAAACGATTTTTGGTTTTTAAATTCTCGCATCGTGAAAAGTACTCATAATTTCGACTAATAATTTACATTTTCAGAAAGGTCAAACATCTGGCATTCTTACAAGTCTAATCTGGTCCAGAAATAATGAAAATTGCCTTCAGGATCGCAATTTTAAATTTTCGCAATTTTTTTTTTTTTTTTTCGCCGTTCCGCTCGGCGTGACGCTTCGTTTCTCCCCCGCTGAAGCAGGGAAGGTGGTGGGTGGGGACGTCAAGGTGGAGGTGACGTCACGGTTCTGAATAGAGCGCCTTTGCTCTATATAAATTATTATATTTATATTTTAAATGATGGGACGATCTGGATTTTTTAAATGTATATTTTAACTTTTGGATATTTTAATTTTATGGATATTTTAAATGATGGAACAATGAAACAATGGAATGAGGATGATGGAATTAAGCATATGGTCATTTTAAATTGCAAATTAGCGCGCGGGAAGTTAGCGGTAGGCCCGGGTTCGATTCCCGCCACTGCCAAAACTGCCGCCGTGTTTACGTGGAATACGATCACGTTAAATATGTGGGTCCGTAAGTCCTTCCGAGAGGTTGGTGGTAGGGGAAGGAGGATACGGCCCCTGTGGATGCCTCCCCCACTGGGTTCCCGTCTAAATTGGGTGAATATGTAGAAAGTTATGGAGATTGTCGCGGAGGGCGCGGCAGCCCAGTGGTTAGCGCGCGGGAATTGCACTCAGTAGGCCCGGGTTCGATTCCCGCCACTGCCAAAACTTACGCCACGTTCACGCAGAGTACGATCACGTTAAACATGTGGGTTCGTGAGTCCTTCCGAGAGGTTGGTGGTAGGGGAAGGAGGGTACGGTCTAAATTGGGTGAATAAAAAGAAAGTTATGGAGATTGTCGCGGAGGGCGAAGTAGCCCAGTGATTAGCGCGCGGGAATTGCACGCGGTAGGCCCGGGTTCGATTTCCGCCACTGACATGGAGTACGATCACGTTAAACATATGGGTCCGTATGTTTTTCCGAGAGGTTGGTGGTAGGGGAAGGAGGGTACGTTCCCTGTGGATGCCTCCCCCACTGGGTTCCGGTCTAAATTGGGTGGCACATCCTGGCCGTCCAACCAGTTACCAGGCCCGGGTTCGATTCCCAAAATTGCCGCCGTGTTTACGCGGAGTACGAGCACGTTAAACATGTGGGTCCGTGAGTCCTTCCGAGAAGTTGGTGGTAGGGGAAGGAGGGTACGGTCTAAATTGGATGAATAAAAAGAAAGTTATGGAGATTGTCGCGTAGGGCAAAGTAGCCCAATGGTTAGCGCGCGGAAATTGCACTCGGTAGGCCCGGGTTCGATTCCCAAAATTGCCGCCGTGTTTACGCGGAGTACGATCACTTTAAACATGTGGGTCTGTAAGTCCTTCCGAGAGGTTGGTGGTAGGGGAAGAAGGGTACGGTCCCTGTGGATGCTTCTCCCACTTGGTTCCGGTCTAAATTGGGTGAATAAAAAGAAAGTTATGAAGAATATCGCGGAGGGTGAAGTACCCCAGTGGTTAGTGCGCGGGATTTGCACTTGGTAGGCCCGGGTTCGATTCCCAAAATTGCCGAATAAAAATAAAGTTATGGAGATTGTCGCGGATGGCACGGTAGCCCAGTGGTTAGCGCGCGGGAATTTCACTCGGTAGGCCCGGGTTCGATTCCCGCCATTGCCAAAACTGCAGCCGTGTTCACGCGGAGTACGATCACGTTAAACGTGTGGGACTGCAAGTCCTTCCGAGAGGTTTGTGGTAGGGGAAGGAGGGTACGGTCTCTTTGGATGCCTCCCCCATTGGGTTCCGGTCTAAATTGTGTGGCACTTCCTGGCCTTCCAAGCAGTTACCTTACACCTTTCTGGTAGGTCGCGCCAACGAGTTTGCAACGGTCAGAATTTTCAAGGGTTGCACTCGGTAGGCCCGGGTTCGATTCCCAAAATTGCCGCCGTGTTTACGCGGAGTACGAGCACGTTAAACATGTGGGTCCGTGAGTCCTTCCGAGAAGTTGGTGGTAGGGGAAGGAGGGTACGGTCTAAATTGGATGGATAAAAAGAAAGTTATGGAGATTGTCGCGTAGGGCAAAGTAGCCCAATGGTTAGCGCGCGGAAATTGCACTCGGTAGGCCCGGGTTCGATTCCCAAAATTGCCGCCGTGTTTACGCGGAGTACGATCACGTTTAACATGTGGGTCTGTAAGTCCTTCCGAGAGGTTGGTGGTAGGGGAAGAAGGGTACGGTCCCTGTGGATGCTTCTCCCACTTGGTTCCGGTCTAAATTGGGTGAATAAAAAGAAAGTTATGAAGAATATCGCGGAGGGTGAAGTACCCCAGTGGTTAGTGCGCGGGATTTGCACTTGGTAGGCCCGGGTTCGATTCCCAAAATTGCCGAATAAAAATAAAGTTATGGAGATTGTCGCGGATGGCACGGTAGCCCAGTGGTTAGCGCGCGGGAATTTCACTCGGTAGGCCCGGGTTCGATTCCCGCCATTGCCAAAACTGCAGCCGTGTTCACGCGGAGTACGATCACGTTAAACGTGTGGGACTGCAAGTCCTTCCGAGAGGTTTGTGGTAGGGGAAGGAGGGTACGGTCTCTTTGGATGCCTCCCCCATTGGGTTCCGGTCTAAATTGTGTGGCACTTCCTGGCCTTCCAAGCAGTTACCTTACACCTTTCTGGTAGGTCGCGCCAACGAGTTTGCCACGGTCAGAATTTTCAAGGGTAGCGAACAGGCTGGTCGCCAAAGGCGGCTAGTATATAATAAAAGGCAATGTCTGTCTGTGCGTCTGTCTGTCTGTCTTATACACTATACGTTCAGCGACCGCGCGTCGGAGAGCTACGAAATTTGGCAATCGGAGACCCGGGAGGGTGGGAAGGGGACACGTGAAAACCGATTTTTAAAATTTTAATTATTTTTTTTGTTATTTAATGTTTTATGCGATTTCGACCGTTTTTTGACATTTTTGCCCTTTTTTCTCCTCGATCCAGACATTGTAGAAAAAAACAAATCACACCATCGGAAAGAGCAGACAATTACGAGTAAAAATATATCAATTTCAAATCTCCATTTCGATTTCTAATATTTTTTAAAGATTTTAAAACAAAAATCATTTTTGGCTCAAAAAAAACGATTTTTTGTTTTTAAATTCTCGCATAGTAAAAAGTACTCATAATTTCGACTAATAATTTACATTTTTAGAAAGCTGAAATATCTGGCATTCTTACAAGTCTAATCTGGTCCAGAAATAATGAAAATTGCTTTCAGGATCGCAATTTTAAAGACGTCATGATTTTAAATTTCTCGGCGTTCCGTTCGTTTCTCCCCCGCTGAAGCAGGGAAGGTGGTGGGTGGGGACGTCAAGGTGGAGGTGACGTCACGGTTCTAAATAGAGCGCCTTTGCTCTATATAAATTATTATATTTATATTTTAAATGATGGGACGATCTGGATTTTTTAAATGTATATTTTAACTTTTGGATATTTTAAATGGATATTTTAATTTTATGGATATTTTAAATGATGGAACAATGAAACAATGGAATGAGGATGATGGAATTAAGCATATGGTCATTTTAAATTGCAAATTAGCGCGCGGGAAGTTAGCGGTAGGCCCGGGTTCGATTCCCGCCACTGCCAAAACTGCCGCCGTGTTTACGTGGAATACGATCACGTTAAATATGTGGGTCCGTAAGTCCTTCCGAGAGGTTGGTGGTAGGGGAAGGAGGATACGGCCCCTGTGGATGCCTCCCCCAATGGGTTCCCGTCTAAATTGGGTGAATATGTAGAAAGTTATGGAGATTGTCGCGGAGGGCGCGGCAGCCCAGTGGTTAGCGCGCGGGAATTGCACTCAGTAGGCCCGGGTTCGATTCCCGCCACTGCCAAAACTTACGCCACGTTCACGCAGAGTACGATCACGTTAAACATGTGGGTTCGTGAGTCCTTCCGAGAGGTTGGTGGTAGGGGAAGGAGGGTACGGTCTAAATTGGGTGAATAAAAAGAAAGTTATATAGATTGTCGCGGAGGGCGAAGTAGCCCAGTGGTTAGCGCGCGGGAATTGCACGCGGTAGGCCCGGGTTCGATTTCCGCCACTGACATGGAGTACGATCACGTTAAACATATGGGTCCGTATGTTTTTCCGAGAGGTTGGTGGTAGGGGAAGGAGGGTACGTTCCCTGTGGATGCCTCCCCCACTGGGTTCCGGTCTAAATTGAGTGGCACATCCTGGCCGTCCAACCAGTTACCAGGCCCGGGTTCGATTCCCAAAATTGCCGCCGTGTTTACGCGGAGTACGAGCACGTTAAACATGTGGGTCCGTGAGTCCTTCCGAGAAGTTGGTGGTAGGGGAAGGAGGGTACGGTCTAAATTGGATGAATAAAAAGAAAGTTATGGAGATTGTCGCGTAGGGCAAAGTAGCCCAATGGTTAGCGCACGGAAATTGCACTCGGAAGGCCCGGGTTCGATTCCCAAAATTGCCGCCGTGTTTACGCGGAGTACGATCACGTTAAACATGTGGGTCTGTAAATCCTTCCGAGAGGTTGGTGGTAGGGGAAGAAGGGTACGGTCCCTGTGGATGCTTCTCCCACTTGGTTCCGGTCTAAATTGGGTGAATAAAAAATAAGTTATGAAGAATATCGCGGAGGGTGAAGTACCCCAGTGGTTAGTGCGCGGGATTTGCACTTGGTAGGCCCGGGTTCGATTCCAAAAATTGCCGAATAAAAATAAAGTTATGGGGATTGTCGCGGATGGCACGGTAGCCCAGTGGTTAGCGCGCGGGAATTTCACTCGGTAGGCCCGGGTTCGATTCCCGCCATTGCCAAAACTGCAGCCGTGTTCACGCGGAGTACGATCACGTTAAACGTGTGGGACTGCAAGTCCTTCCGAGAGGTTTGTGGTAGGGGAAGGAGGGTACGGTCTCTTTGGATGCCTCCCCCATTGGGTTCCGGTCTAAATTGTGTGGCACTTCCTGGCCTTCCAAGCAGTTACCTTACACCTTTCTGGTAGGTCGCGCCAATGAGTTTGCCACGGTCAGAATTTTCAAGGGTAGCGAACAGGCTGGTCGCCAAAGGCGGCTAGTAAATAATAAAAGGCAATGTCTGTGTGTCTTATACACTATACGTTTCGCGACCGCGCGTCGGAGAGCTACGAAATTTGGCAATCGGAGACCCGGGGGGGGGGGGAGGGAAGGGGACACGTGAAAACCGATTTTTAAAATTTTAATTATTTTTTTTGTTATTTAATGTTTTATGCGATTTCGACCGTTTTTTTGCCATTTTTGCCCTTTTTTTCCCACGATCCGGACATCATAGGAAAAAACAAATCACACCATCGGAAAGAGCTGACAATTGCGAGTAAAAATATATTAATTTCAAATCTGAATTTCGATTTCTAATATTTTTTAAAGATTTTAAAACAAAAGTCACTTTTTGCTCAAGAAAAGTATTTTTGGTTTTTAAATTCTCGCATAGTAAAAAGTACTCATAATTTCGACTAATAATTTACATTTTTAGAAAGGTCAAACATCTGACATTCTTACAAGACCAATCTGGTCAGGAAATATTCCGTATTGCCCACAGGATCGGGATTTTAAAAGTTTCCGAATTTCGATTTCTCGGCGTTCCGCTCGGCGTGCCGCTTCATTTCTCCCCCGCAGAAGGAGGGAAGGTGGTGGGTGGGGACGTCAAGGTGGAGGTGACGTCACGGTTCTGAATAGAGCTCCTTTACTCCATATAAATTATTATATTTATATTTTAAATGATGGAACGATGTGGATTTTTTAAATGTATATTTTAACTTTTGGATATTTTAAATGATGGAACAATGAAACAATGGAATGAGGATGATGGAATTAAGCATATGGTCATTTTAAATTGCAAATTAGCGCGCGGGAAGTTAGCGGTAGGCCCGGGTTCGATTCCCGCCACTGCCAAAACTGCCGCCGTGTTTATGTGGAATACGATCACGTTAAATATGTGGGTCCGTACGTCCTTCCGAGAGGTTGGTGGTAGGGGAAGGAGGATACGGCCCCTGTGGATGCCTCCCCCACTGGGTTCCCGTCCAAATTGGGTGAATATATAGAAAGTTATGGAGATTGTCGCGGAGGGCGCGGCAGCCCAGTGGTTAGCGCGCGGGAATTGCACTCAGTAGGCCCGGGTTCGATTCCCGCCACTGCCAAAACTTACGCCACGTTCACGCAAAGTACGATCACGTTAAACATGTGGGTTCGTGAGTCCTTCCGAGAGGTTGATGGTAGGGGAAGGAGGGTACGGTCTAAATTGGGTGAATAAAAAGAAAGTTATGGAGATAGTCGCGGAGGGCGAAGTAGCCCAGTGGTTAGCGCGCGGGAATTGCACGCGGTAGGTCCGGGTTCGATTTCCGCCACTGACACGGAGTACGATCACGTTAAACATATGGGTCCGTATGTTTTTCCGAGAGGTTGGTGGTTGGGGAAGGAGGGTACGTTCCCTGTGGATGCCGCCCCCACTGGGTTCCGGTCTAAATTGGGTGGCACATCCTGGCCGTCCAACCAGTTACCTTACACCTTTCTGGTAGGTAGCGCCAACGAGTTTGCCACGGTTGGAATTTGCCACGATCAGCATTTTCAAGGGTTGCGAACAGGCTAGTCGCCAAAGGCGGCTAGTATATAATAAAAATATAATTTGAAAATCCAATGATAGATTAGGTAGAAGTTGTAACTCAAATAAATCTAACTTAAAATACGTCTAGAAATTTAAAAGAAGTATTAAATAGAGAATCATCAATAATTTGAAAATAAAATGTATATTTATAGTCATCAAGCTAAAGATAATTAACAAAATTCAATGGTGTGGATTCGAAAATAGAGAAACAAAAAATATCCAAGTATTAAAGCTTTACACATGGATAAGCACTAGACCTAAAAAAATTGTTCATTTCGAAAAAATTCTCTGTCAAGTCTAAGTATTTAATCAAAATGAACATAAAATATGCTTGTTTCTGAATTGTTAGATAGATATTATAAACTAACAATACTTGGACTACAAGCATAAAAATTGAAATATTAAATAGGAAACAGGAATACCTGAAATACACGGCAAAAGTCCAATCCATTCGTGCAATAAATGAAGAGGTAAATGTTGCCAATCGCAAAAGATAAAATTAGAGATCCAGTGTAGCCAATCGTAAGAAATAAATAACATTATTGCGAAAAGGCAATAAAATGTGATATATTCTACAGTAAAAGCTTCAAAATAAAGAGCCATGTAATATAATTGAAAACATAGAGGCTAAAATATAAGTGGTTGTAAATACATTGTAACGTTTATTCAAGAGAATGTTGATGTTTGGCTAATATTATTTACTGAGGAGAGAAATCTAAGAATATTCAACTAATCCAAACTTTTTAACTATACCATTTAATAAATATGCTGGATATTTATATAATTTACTGGTAATTCTTCGGTTATTAATGTGCATAGCATGAAATTTTTTATCTGATAATCTATAAATTCTAAAAAGTTTAATTAACTATAATATTTCTAAACAATTGACTCGAGTTGCAGGAATTAAATATATAGAACATTTTTGAGACAGGCGTAAACGGTATGAGCTAGAAAAAAATTATTGATCGGATATTTAAATGTGAAATCTTTTATGTTCTCAGACGATAATTTGTGGCAACAATTAATTTTTAGCTATTGTAGAATAAATTTTGAAAGGGAAGAAAATGGAGTTGACGCCAGAGACTTATAAAGCTATGGTTTTCTATGATTTTAAAGTGAGACTAAATCAAGAAGAATGCCTTCAACCGCTACAATTAGCAAATGCAAATGATGCTCTATCTCGTGCCACTGTATTTAGATGGTTTACAGTGTTTAGAAGAGGATAAACTTATTTCCTGGATGAAGAACACACAGGAAGACCTTTGTCAGCTCTAGTCCCAGAAAATATATCAGCCATTCGAAAAATGTTAATCGATGTGAATCGCTGTACCTACCAAATGATACAGAAGGAACTTAACATTGGATCCGCAACTATACATGAAATTATTCATGAAGAACTGCATATGAAAAAATTAGTTTGTCGTTGGGTCCCCCATAATTTAACATAACACAAAAAGCGGAGCGTGTCAAAATCAGTAAAGAAATCCTAAAATTATTAATGATGGTGGATACCGCCTTATTTCTAAAATCATAACTGAGGATGAAACGTACATACGGTATTTTGACGTTCCAACACGTCAAGAAAGTAAAGTATGGGTCTTTGAAGATGACCCCAAACCAAGAATGGTGAAAAGCCAACTAGTCAAGAAAAAAGTAATGTATGCCGTGTTCTTCAGAAGTGCAGGTCTGGTCAAAGCCATAAAGCTAGAGGGACGGAAGACTGTTACACGTAACTGGTACATCACTAAGTGTCTTCCAAAAATTCCCCAGGAAGTGAATGTTAGGGGATTCATACTTCACCATGACAATGCATCTTCTCATTCAGCTAGAATGACAGTAGAATTTCTTGAATAAAAAAAAAACCACCAAAGTGATAGGGCATCCATCCTATTCTTCTGATCTTGCTATGTGACTTTTGGCTATTTTTTAATCTAAAAAAAAATTACGTGGTCATCGTTTTCATTCCGAAGATGAGATTGATGAGGCTATAAAAGCATATTTTTCATCGATTCCTAGAAATGGATGGCTTGAAGCATTTAAAATTTGGAAAATTCGCTTACAAACGTGAATGGGTGTTGGAGGGGAGTACTTTGAATACTCCTAAGCGTTGGTAAGTTTAACTTGTACCACTTAGCTGTACCTCAAAAATTTCAGCGTGACCCTCGTATAAAAAACACAATAATCATTAGTAGTAGTGGCCATTGCAGTTTGATAGAGAAAAAATTGCTTAAAAGAAGTTTTATGGGAAGTGGGCGGGTGTGGCTAAAACAGAAATTATCTCGGTATTGGTAAACAAGCAGTGGTGGTAGAAATGTCACAGTTTTTAATTGTTTTTATTCTTAATTTGGAATCCTCCATATACTATATCCTCTATGTTCTAATTCTCTATATACCTCTGTATAATCCTCTATATCGGATATCTTCTATATAAGTCCATTTAATGGCGGGTTTGCTTTGTTTTTGTCGTTGTTGAGACCCAGACCATCCGACCTACCAGAAAGGTGTAAGGTAACTGTTTGGACGTCCGGGAAATGCCACCCAATTTAGACTGGAACCCAGTGGGGGAGGCATCCACAGGGACCGTACCCTCCTTCCCCTACCACCAAACTCTCGGAACCACACGGACCCACATGTTTAACGTGAACCTTACGGACCCACATGTTTAACGTGATCGTGCTCCGCATGAACACGGCGGCAGTTGTGGCAGCGTGCAAATCCAGCGCGCAAACCACCGGGCTACCGTGCCCGAGATGTGCCAACAGCACGCGGCGTTCCCACCCAAGTACCCACCCAAGTAACCCACCCAAGTACTAACCGCTTCCGATGCTTCTTCACTTCGGTGATTTAACGAGAACCGGTGTTTTCAGAACGGTAGGGCACTTAGCTCCTAGGATATAGATGTGTAAAATTTCAAATTTTCTTTTGGAAACGCCGATCTTAATCTAATGAACTCGTTAATCAAGAGCGGGCTAGATTGGCAAGTTAAAACTTTTAGGTTTCATCTTACTCTTTCTTACCCCGATGCTGCCTGACTTCGGTGATCTAACGAGAACCGGTGTTTTCAGCATGGTACGGCCGTTGGCCCCTTAGGATATAGATGTGAAAGCCCCAGGCCGTCCGGCTCATCCAGAGGACTTAGAGCAACAAGTTGGACGACCGGTTAGGATATAGATGTGTAAAATTTCAAATTTTCTTTTGGAAACGCCGATCTTAATCTAATGAACTCGTTAATCAAGAGCGGGCTAGATTGGCAAGTTAAAACTTTTAGGTTTCATCTTACTCTTTCTTGAAAGAGAAATGGAACAAAGTGCCATACAATTTACTACTGTAAGGTAGGCTAAAGTGAGTCGAAAGCCCAGACCGTCCGACTCGTCCTGGGACTTAGCAGCAATTTAGACGGCCGGAAAAGCTAAACTGAGTATAAGATGTCATTTTTGGCGAAAATTTAAAGTTACGAAATAAGTGCCAGTTATTTCTTTTACAATTGTACCTGAATCTAATCAGCATTAAGGCACCAGAAAGAGACAACTTACAATTTTCTTGAAATTTGGGAGAGTAATTGAGCCAACGAAGGGCTCATGGACACACATACACGCAGACTGCGCAATAAAAATTATTTATTCGTGTTCTAGAGTTTTCGAAACATCTAAAAACAAGGAAAGCTCAAATTTCAATTTTAGGCACAATTTCAACAGGTCGCCATATATGGTGATATATGGTAAGAAAGGTAGAAAGCGTTAATGCATGTTTAAAGGAAGCTTCACTAAAATTTTTGGGTTCATATTTTTTTAAAAATAAATTTGATTCTTTCACTTTACCATGTGAATCATTAGTATGATCTTTTCAATATATCTTTAATAATGCGTTTTTGGGACCATGCATTTTCTCTCATTCTCAACTTTAAAAATCATTATTATTAATGAGGATAATTATAAACATCCGTTACATAAATTATTTGAGAAAAAGTCTAATGTCTAGCACGTGGCAACCACTACAGGTACTAATGAATTTCAGCTTTTAATTTACAGTTAAATTAATTAATTCAAGTATTATTTAATAAAATGCTGCATAGAAGGGATACTTAAATGAAAATGCATGCAATGCGAGTTATAAAATATAATAAGTATAAAAAATAAAAATATACGAATATACAAATATATAAAATATACAAATATAAAATATAATGGATTATAGAATATAATAAGTTCTCCTTACTTGAAGATTTTGAGCGTTTTAAAAACCATCAGAAGTCGTCAAAATAAAAGAAATTGAAATATATTGACAGTTATCTGCCATTAAAAGTGAAACAAACTTTGTATCTCTCTATATTGAAATTATCTCTACTATTTCTCTATATTAAAAATCTGTTTCTAATTAAAAACCTAATTCTAATTAAAAATCAATTTTAATTAAAATTTTAATTCTAATTTAAAATTAATTCTTATTAAAAATTCAATTATTATCTAAATTGTCTTATTATCTCTCTAAATTAAAAAAAAATCTTGCAAAATTTTGACACAGTATCGCGAACCGAGGACTAAACGTACAGTTCTGATATTCTACATAAAGACTGATACATATAGAATTATAGATATGCAAAACGGGACCATAATTGTTATTTAGGCCTTGGTAAATTAAATACTAATTAATAAAATTTAGCATTGCTAGTATGGACAATAATTAATGGGCCTATCCGACTTCCAACTTCGCTGTAGATGGTTGATGGCGGCACAGATGACTGAATTCCAGTCATGTCTTACTGCTGGTATTCATGTGCAGAGCACTTCGAAACTATAATTCATATGAACAATTAAGATTAAAATGTCATTATTAATGCAGTTAACAATTATGTGTCTTATTGTTCATTCTTATGAATCAAGGATCGGCAATTTTTCGGCGCTTCAAAACTGTAATTCAAATGAACAATCGCGATAAAAACGGAATTATTAATGAAGTTAACAATTATATGTCCTATTGTTCTTCCTTATATACCAGGGATAGGCAAAATTTTTTTTTGTACATGACACCATTGTAATTGATATAGGCAGCATTTGACTCCTGAATAGAAAGAATGGACAGCATATGCAAAATAGTCAAGTGATGAGATCATTTATCGCAATTGACAGTATGAAAATCATTTTAACCCATGTTAAGAAATTTTATTTTCAAATTGATAATACTTGCTTATGGTTGTATAGTAATTTGTCACTGAAGATATCCTACAGAGAAATAACAGAATATTATTTAAATATTCCGATGGAAAATGTACTCTGAATTAAAGCAAAACGCATACCTTTCTGATCTAGCTATTATTTGTTTTTTTAAATTCTTTAACGATATTTTAAGATTAATTAGACTTTTCAGTAACCTGTTCCAAGGGCGGATACAGGGGGGCGTAGGGGGTGCGCGCCCTCCCCGAGAATAGGATTTCAATACAGAATAAAAAAAAATCAAAATGTAAAATTATTAGAAAAATAAAAGCATAAGTAATAAATAAAAAAATTACAGAAATGAAATACGTTTATGAAATACGACAACACAATCCAAAGTAGAAAATATAAGCTGATCTTGATTCAATGATGTATCTAGAAATTAAAAAAATCTAGGAAGGATGTCGTGGCTTGATCACAGTACGAGCTTTTTATTTTCCACAAATGAAATATATTTGGTTGAATAATGATAAAAAATTCAGAAATATTCGATGATAGCTTAGCGATACAGTCACACACAAAGGGCAAGACGAATTTTCTAAAATAATACACTAGGTGTGCTTTAAGTGCGGCAATCGCTAATTGAGCTGTGCGAATTATTAAAAAACTATAACTTTATTGAATTATGCTTGATTTTGCTGGATTTTGTAACCAGAAAGCACTCTGTGTCAAAAGTTAAATATAGTAGGAAAGTAAAAAGTTTTCGGAGTTTAATAAACGAAACGGAAATTACCGTGAACATGAAACTAAAACTCACAAATTATAGAGTACTGAAACCTGCACACATTGCAGATTCAATCTTTCGGGTGTAATAAGAATTTCTATCCTGGAATGTTTGTAATCGCGTAAACTCGACCCTTTTAATTGAAAAGAGTTTGTGGTTGTTGATACTAAGCAGTCGTGATTCTGGGAAAGTCTTGATCAAATGTGCGAACTCAACGCAACATAAGTAAGGCCAAGGGGAAAACTGGGGTTCGCCAATGTCTACAACGCACTTATCTTGGATTATGTCTTGACTTCGGAGAGTTGCGTATGGCAGATTGCATATGCTACAACGCACTGTTCGAGGGTAATGCCTTGACTTCGGTGGGCGTTGATTGCTTATGCGAGACTACGCAATTGAATGAGAGAATATTCAATGCACATCGTACGGAAACAATGGAAAACTGCGGAACAGACGCAAGTGCTAACTAAAATAACAGATAGAGACATCAAATTAGAGGGAATTTTAAGAAGAACTAATTTAATGATTTGCCTCTGTGGTAGTGAGACCTGGTTGAGGGGGGATCAATATTTTTCAGGTAAAAGCGACTAATAGGGTTTCATTTGTATTTATACGAACTAACTTCAGAGAAAATTTCACACAATTTTCGATTTCTGTAAACCTACCCGCGTTAGTTGTGACCACTGTTCAAAATTTCAGTTATGACCACTGTGTAATTATTTTAACAGTGGTTATATATTATATATAATAACTAATATATATTAATGGTCTTTTTAACACCAGCCGTTATTGATAAGAACCGTGAAAAAAATGGCATTTGGAAGGATCCTAAAAAAAGTTTTATTATGCTCAGCTCAATAAACAGATTGTTTTTGGGTTTTCGTACTTTTTAAAGAGTCGTAGCTAACAATATATTCTAAATTTATATGTCTAGCAGATATTATTTTGAATACCTTCTCTGTGTTTAAAGTGCTTTTAGCGATTAATGCTGTTTCGACCTCGCGTCGTTTGAAACTCTGTAAGGTATGTAAGTCACGACAATGGATTCAATTTTTCACATTAACCAGTATATGAAATACGGAACGACCATAATCTCAATCTGGCAATTTCTAGTTACTGTGATGTGCATGCCTTTCACCAGGAATGCACTAGAAACTGCGGAATAAATAATCTCTTTTTTTCAACGCCTTGCAAAAGCATGTATTACTGAGCGATCACTTGGGTTTATTCCTTGGTCGAATACTGTTGGACCCACTAGGATTAGCGAATCGACTCAATTCTACAATTCAAAATTGATATGCTACTAATTGCAGAACAGCTTTAGTGAAATTAACACAATGCCATTGTATGGGAACAGCGACCAAAGCAAATCTTCTTTTCAGCGGTATATCGCATTATGAATTCATAATGGCCGTATTTCGTTGAGTGATTTAATTGTTATAATCAAACCATTCAACAATAGTTTATACAGAAGAAGAGCTTGGATGCATACGAAGCCACTGTAAAAATTTTGCAAGTGCTCAAAGTGCTAAAGGAGAGGCATACCTAAGCTGAAAAGTTTTCTGCGGAATTAGCGATGAAAGAAGAAAGCAGGAGTTGAGAGTCTAACTAATTATTCCAAGGCTAGCTGGCAGATAACAGCACCAAGTTAATAATTTAGTGGAAGGACTTCTCAACAACAGTGCACTGGAAGTGGGCTGTTTACGTTCTTTGCTCAAATTAATCCTCAGATTTTAAGAAAATTTTTATTGAAGTGTCTATTAAATATCTTCAGATCCAAATGATTCCAAATCATTTAAAATTAGAGTCTACGGGTGTTAAATCATACTTCAGGAGGATCATCAAAGTATCATGCCGCCTCATGGCACTGCACAATTCAGACCTGGACATCCCATAAAGTTTTGTAGAAGTAAAACTCCTTCGTCAGGGGCCCTCGGCGTATTGGAGAAATTGAGGGAAGATAGCAATATTTACCCATGCCTTATTAAAGTGTATAAGATCAAGACAGGTGTCAATTGTCACAGCAGAGCGAGGTTTATTTACTTTGAGAGGACTTAAATGTTGGTTGAAGTCTCGAATGGTTGACAGGATTCGCCCTGATGAATAGTTATTCCCATATTTGAGTTGATGTAGAGGCCGTAATAAACCAATTTGCCACAAAAGAAATGGAGTTTCTTTTGTAAATACTCATGCCTGAGATATGAAAAACAAAGATATTAAAACATATATGAGATATAAAAAGATAGAAATAAAATTATTTTAAATATGAAAAATAATATTAAAATATATGTGTATGAATACGTTCGGATTTTTCTTTGATTTCTCAATATTTTGCTAGTTCATTCGAGGGCATGCCCTAATCCGACCACAAATTTCCTGAAATAGGTGCGAATTGGCTTTCTAGCTTTGCGCCCCACCCGAAAAATATTTCTGGATCCGCCCCTGGCGCATGTTGTCAGGGAATCGTTCACGTCTAAAAAGGTTTCGAATGAGATGTCTAAGTCTATTCTTGATGATCATCCACTTTTCCGAAATCACTTCATTGACTTGTTCCTTTGTTTTAATCCGGCTTTTAGGAAACAATTCCTGATCGTCTTCTCCGTAACATTTCTCCAAACATAGTCTGTCATCCTCATTGCATCCAAAACATTGATGCTGGGAAGGGTATTGCCTTCGTCGATGGCGTCTAGAATTTTCGAACCAGTTCTCGTCTGTATCCCACTTTGAAACTTCGAATGATCCCTTGATCGAGGGGTTGCAGCTTGGATGTAGTGTTAAGAGACAAAAACTTTATATTGACGTTTCTTAGAGTAAGGAAGTTGGAATGAGCATTGCAGTTATCGATGAACAGAAGAATTTTTCTTTTTTTTTAAACCTATAGATTTGTCGATTTCTTTCAACCAGTCACTAAAGATATCGCTGGTAATTCAGGCTTTCTGATTTGCTTTGTATGAAAAAGGGAACGATTTCACTTTCGAGAAATATCTGGGCTTTGTAGAACGACAGATCAGCAATGGTGGAAATTTTTCACTTCCATCTTGATTAGCTGCTAAAAGTGCAGTTACACGTACTTTACTCTGTTTACCACCTCGGCACTCTTCTCCCTTGAATGTCGTTATTTTGTTGGCAAAACATTAAAAAAATAGCCCTGTTTCATCGGCGTTGAAGACGTCCATTGGCTCAGAGCCTTCCAGCATGGAAGGGAGTTCCTTGATCTACTCTTTGCAAACACTTTGAGATGCAGACGCAATTTCACCGCATAGTTTTCTGAAAACTATGTCGTGTCTCTTTTTGAAGCTTTCAAGCCACCCATCGCTGGCTTTAAATTCGCTGCTATGGCCAAGTTCTTTTACAAAATTTTCAGATTTCCTCTGTAGTATCATTCCGCTGATAGGAATCCCTTGGTCATGACATTGTACAAACCATTTCCTCACACACTCATCAACATCCGGGAAAGTACATTTTCGACTTTTTTTCACTTTCTTATTGTTTTCAAAGTTTCTGTCTACCAAACCTCTCTTCTCTATTATCGGCGAAAGAGTACTCGGCGGAATACCAAACTTCATTGCAACATCATTCTTTTTAAGTAGAGGATTTCCGTCCAAAAATTTTAAAATTTTCATTTTCTCTTCCATCGAAAGAACATTTAACTTCATTTTCACTCCCCCCATTTGCTTCACTTAACGTTGCAACCGCAAACTACGTTACTAATTCTACAAACAGAAGAGCAAAAGGGACCAGTTGCTTATCAATTTATTAGTCCCCCCCTCCAACTCCCATTGCTCAAAATTCCCAGTCCCTACTAAAAGGGCCAACGGGAGTTCTGGTCCCTTTGTGGAATCCCGAGAAATTTGTGACTTGCACCTGTCTTCAATCTACCTTCCTACCATATATTTCTTAACTGCAACTTCCGCTGCCGAAATACGGCCTCTGAATTTGTATAATTAACTTTTCATGCCATAATTCGAGATATGGAGATTTTAGGAGAACATTTTTCGAGATAAACATGGAAAATATATTGAATTTTGGCTGAAAAGGCAGAGAAATAAGTAAATTTCGAGATATAGAGGTTTTCGAGATTAACTGGGTTCGAGATAGATAGGTTTGACTATATATATATATATATATATATATATATATATATAATACATTTATTGAAATTACAATGATAGAGTTATGAGAAGTTGTAACTCATAAAACCTTAACTTTCCCCCCCCCGGAGCGGGCCACCCAAGATGGTGGTTTCGGATGTTGGCTCTGTAGCCTTGATCCGCCAAACTGGGGGGCAAATTAATCCGGGGGTAATCAACCTCGCTGCTGATGACTCACGGATGCAATCGCGGAAGTGACGAGGCAGTCCCCGGACTCTTCCAGGTGGCTGGATCACGGGACTGTGGCTATTTATGCCCTGAGCAAACGGGGGAAGGCTACGAAAGACGTCAAGAGCGACCTCAAACATTCAATGTTTGGTGTGTAAAGGTGAAGCAAACTTACAGGCGAATTTGCTCCCGCACAATCTCACTCCAACTCCCGTGACGCATGCGCATTAGCTCGGGGGAAATCGTTGTGTACCAAGCAGGGGGGAAATGGGTTATTTCTTTTCTTCATCGCAAGTCAATGTGTGTGTGGTATATTTCCACGTGGTCCGAATTTATTACAATTTTAAGCTGTTAATTTAATTTTTTTATCACTTCTTTTACATGGTTGACATGTATTTAATCGTGTATTACAATTCTGGGCTGTGTACATTTGATTTTCCGATTGTAATTGTTTTAAAATGACCAATTTGCTGAGTTTCTTGCAAACACAAAAGGTACGTGAATTATTTCCTATCCTAAAAGTATTTAATCTATTGTTTTATTTAGTATGCATATGTAGTTGCAATAAACACCTTTAGAAATAAGGGATCTTGTCGTTTAGGATTCTTATCATGATTATATTTATTCGATGTATACTTAGAATTTTGATTCTACTAATCTACTGCCAGTTGATTAGAATAGCTTGACATAAGCCAGTTGATTAGCTTGTTTGAGATAGAATTATTTTTAATTTTCTGTCTGTTCAGGTTGATTTGCTGGATGTGTTGAAGCAGATAGCATTAGAAATAAAATACTATTAGATTATTTATACTGTGTAATGACTATGCTATGTTTTTAATTTCTACTGATTTTAATGAGTCTCCAAATACATTAATTAACAAGACTTTTTCTTATTTGGATTATTTGATAAAATAAAGAGTGGAATGACTGTTTATTTTCCGAAACATTGCCGTTGCTTAAAAATTTTGGCCCCTCAATCATTTAAAGCAAAATATTCAATTCATACAATTTAGTATTTTTTAGTTGTGTTAAATTTTAAGTAAAATTAAAAATAGTTTATAAATTTTGAATTCAAAAAGCTGAAATTTTATTTTTATCTAATTTGCTAATTGGATTTTTGATTATAAAGGGGCCGGTGTAAAGAAATCTTATTTTCTTCATTTTTCAATCACAGAATAGTAGTTTGAAACTTTCATATATTTTAAAGCTATATGTTAATGGTGTCACTCAAAATATACAACTTTGAGTTATCCTTTTCAAAACTAATTTGATTATGAATTAAAATTATTTCTTGAAATATGTTTATACCCTTAATTTTTTTTCTTTACATTCTTAACATTTTCTTTATTAAAATTAAGGAATATATATAAAACAATAATCTGTTAAAAATAATGTTTATACCATTTCATAAGTGAAGGCAAAGGATTAATTAGGTTTTCCTTTCCGTTAAGAAAAAATTCACATATTTCACTAATATGTAAATTTTATTCTAATTTTTTTATCAATAAGTAAATAACACCTGTTTTCAATATATTTTACAATCTGTGAAAAAACTAATTTTTTTATCAATATGAAATTAATGTGAATATTTTAAAACAAATTCAGAAAATATAATTTTGAAAACAAATTGAAAAACAAATGCATTCCATACTCTTTTTTTAATTTCTTTATAACATAAAATATTTTTCCATGTTATACGAACAATTTTGACCTCTCGATCATTTAAAGCGAAGTAGTTTATCCATACAGTACGGCAATATTTTAGATTTTTACTAAATTTAAGGAAAAACTATATATGTTTGTTTTGTAAATTTAACAAATCATGTTATACAAAATTTATGAGAAAGGAATATGTAACGTAATCAGTTTTGCATAATCTTTGAAAAAATAGTCTATACTGAAATCACATCAGTATTAATACTATTACAATACCACAAAAAAGAAAAACAAAATATTTTATGTTACAAAGTCTTGTACAAAAAGATTTCGTAGGCATTAAAAAAAAAAAAAAATAGGAGGAAAAGCTGGGGTGCAACGCGTTGCGGCCCCGGAATGTTGTTTTCTCTGCCTACCTCCGTCAATTTTTCATAGCGCATGCGCCGGATTTCGTGTTTACATTAGCCCAATGGAAGCTTCCCTTCTTTATATGTATATTCTTTGCCCTGAGCCCAGGTCTGGCCGGTAACCGGAGTCGGGCCCGGCAGGTGCCTTCGGCCCCTGCCCGGTGAATGATTCCGCCGAGTTTCGCGACCGAGGTTGCGGCTTTGCTGGAAAAGAGATGAAGTGGTTGCGCCTCGATGTCCCACTGAAAGCTATAAACCCAAGTTGGTTAGCTGGGCTCGCAGGTATGTACTCATAAAACCTTAACTTGAAAAATGCTACAATATAAAAAGAAGTATATATATATATATATATATTACGTATTTCTTTTTCGAATTTCATTTGTTTGTCTGCCCCGTATTCAAATCCATTTCTCTTCAAATTTCGTATGTTTGTTTTTTTTACTTCAAAGTGGATAACTCCATGCTGCCTCTCCAGGACAGAAATGTTCATTGATATTAATAAAAAACTCAAAATTATTCCATCGCTGAAAATAGCAACTTTTTACGTTCAGTGTAAGAATATTTGGTGAGTTTTTATGTGTCCGGAGTAATACTAAACGATGAAGGGCGTAAATATTTAAACTATTCCAGTTAGCTAAAAATGTAACTAATTCAAATACATCTTTTCAAACGCGTCTTCTCTCCATTGCATCAAATATAGAATATGTTTTAGGATGTATTATAGTCTCAAAAAACTCTAAGCGAGTTGGGATCTTACAAAGCTGCAAGCCATCAGCAGATGACATGGTTTTGACAGTGGAAGTGGTTCTAACGCATGCGGGAGTGAAAATATTTTTTGTTTTCAACTCCAGTGATTAGAATATATATTAGGAGGAGGAGCTTAAAATGTACTTCAAGAATCATTGGGGAAACTTGAATTTAAGAAAGCAAATTAAAGATGGAATGTTTTTAATATAAAAATTTCAAGTTGTTACAAATAATTTATTAATTAAAAAAAAATTCCAACAAAATAGTGGACAAAATGGTATTGCAATACTGAAGAATCCATAATTCGAACTTTATAAATTCTTCTACACGACACTCTATATTTTTTTCATTGTTGATTTCATTGTTGACAGTGTGTATTGAACATTTATGAATAAATGTGCGAATGCTCAAGAATGCTTGAAGTGTATAAGAATGAAAATAAAATTAGACTGACAGATGATAAATTTGCAACAATGTGTAGTCGGAATGTTGTTTGAAACATACTGTTGGTTGATTTATTGTTAAAAAAATTATTTGATATCTTCTTGCTGTCTGTACAAAATATTTCTATCTTAAAACTGCGAAAGGTTTCTTTTTACAAATATCTCCGATTTCAGTAGTGTGTTAAGGGTGCGGTAATTAGAGAAGCCATTTAACTGGAATTTAAAACTTTTCAAACGATGAACTCTCTACAGTAAGTATGATTAGGTTTTCTATTTTCAAATATACATGTTTAAAAAAATTGCACATTTCATGCTCTTAAAAATGTAAATTAAGAAACCATTAACTAATATGTATAAATACTCTGTATTATACTTTTATTTTCTGATAAGTAATATAATCGAAAAAAAATGACACTTTACTTGAAATTGATATAGCTCAAGTATTGCAAATTCTACATAACATATAAAATATTACTTTAATGAAATATTTTTTGAATAGAAATTTTGGTTCCCAATGTCCAATCGAACATTGGGTAGCGAAAATGGTGAGTAACTCAGTTACTCATTATAGAATGTTGCGTAACATAACTCCATTCGCATATTTCGAATGGGAAAAGGTTGATGTGTGCGACGTAGAACATAGTACATAGTCGAAAGGAGTGTCGAAAGCCCAGACCACCCGACTCGTCCGAGGACTTAGAGCAGCTGTTTGGATGGCCGCGAACATAGTACATAGTTGTTGTTGTTGTTGTTGAAACCCAGACCGTCCGACCTACCAGAAAGTGAAAAAGTTCAATATTATTTGTTTATTTGAAATTTTTAATTTTTTAAAAATGTTATAGAGTTTTGATATATAAATAAAATTCAATTTATGTCTGCCGAATCGGACTACAAATGACAAAGAGACGTTTGGATGTAACATTAGCAGTCAAATAAGATCAAGCACTCAACTTTGATAGAATGTCTTTATTACACTTCTTATAAGACGTACAAAATAGAAAAAGGCCATAACGCTTTCGAGATTTAATACGCTCTTCATGATGGCTACATGAAAAGTAAAAAGGATCGTTCATATATGGACCAGTAAAGATGACAAATTTGCATAAATACAATTAGTAAATGTTCATTTACTAATTGTGGCCACTGAGGAGGAGCGTATTCACGCTCGAAACAGCTCTGGCCTTTTTCTATTTTGTACCTCTTATAAGAAATGTAATAAAGACCTTCTATCCAAGCTGTGTGCTTGATCTTATTTGTTTGAAATCAGACTTGATACCAACTTATTTATTAGCAGTCACTTCACAGCACGAACAGCGATTGCAGTAGGCACAAGCGATAAACGTATGTTGAAGAATGGATTATATCGATGCACAAATAGATATAGAAATTATTTTTTTACATTTTCTACTTATATTGCTTTATACAGCTTAAAGGGTATATTTAATCAGAAGAGAAAGGACACATTTGTTTCTGCATTGAGTTGGGAAGATATTTGTACTCGCACCTCATCAACTGCAAAACTTAAAGATGGCGAGTTTATGTATCATATCCTTGGTGGAAAGTTATGGATAAAACCCGAAACTGATAAAGTTCCCAGACAATCATTAATATTCGAGATGAATTCACCAAATGTCGCGAAATTGGTGATATTTTGCAAAGTTCGTCGCTATGGTGACTGAATGTGAAGCTTGAGGTGATAAAAAGTTTGAAATCCTAATATCCCAACGAAATTGTAAACGAAATTGTAAACTAGAAAGATGGGGGTAGGTTTGATTGTGTTAATGTGTTCGAGGCTCAAACTTTTCTATCCGAAGTTTCTTCGATGGGGGCCGTGTAATTATTTAGATCCCTATATTTTCTAGTACCACCCGTTTGCTTTAAAATACTGCAGCATAATGTTATTATTTTTTCTGATGATTTTTCTAACTGGAAGTACAGGTCTGCGAGTAACCACAGACGAGATAAAACCCTGAATTTGAATTACAAAACACCCTGTATCAAATAGGATAGGAAAAATAGATTAGTTAAAATAAATATTTTTGGAATGCAAGAGAAGTAAAATAATACTCAACGCAGTGTGCCTTGACAACAATGTAACGCTAAACTTTGCACTGACTATATACATTTTCTTAATAATATTGCTTCTTTACACATCTCAAAATTGAAACAAAAATTAGAGCATTCAGCCACTAGAAACGAGAAACATGAAATCTCACCAAAACAACGTAAACAGGGCTAAACCTCGGAACATGAAATATTTTATAAAACAAACTAATTATATGTTGTATTTCAATTTCCCATAAATTTAAACTTTGCTCTATAAGTGAGATTCGTAATAAATTGTTTCCTTCTCAGAAATAAGACGGGTAAAGATTATGGTGAAGATCACAAGGAGCCAGCTTCACACAAGGACGGCATGTTGCTTGTAAAAAAAAAGAAATTCAACATTCCAGGCAAATACAAGCCAGATAACCCCAGAGACTGCGAATTAGCGGCCAATGACAACAAAGGCTCCAATGTCGATGCAGACGACTTGAAATACGGTACTTCGTCGGAAAATCGAAGTTCTATTTCGTTGAGTAAGCCTAGAAAGATGTCAACAAAAGCTAAAATGTAAGTATTTAGACATCCTAACTGATTTATTTAGATTTAGAGTGTATGATTGAGAATTTAAGATAATATTTATTGGTGCATATACAAACGACATTACAGAAAGCGATCTGCTATAATGTGTGCGTTTTTCTTTAGAAAAAAAGCTTTAAAGACGACCAAGTATGTCACAGTCTTAAAGGAAGCGGCTCCTGATCCAGTTGGCAATATACTGAGATTTGAACATTCGATTCGGGATTCTTCGAATCCCGGCAGCTTGAAAGTTAGCATTGATGGAGATAGTAAACCCTTTGTTAAAGGTACTGATGAAAAAGATACAGATGTCCATGCCTCTAAACGAACTGGTGCAAAGAAAAAAAGTTGGGGGAGAAAAATTAAGTCCCGGATGTAAGTAAATATTTGAATATTTTGAAATATTTTGTTAAATGTATTTTCATTATTTTCTTGTTTTTATAAATTTTTACTTACCCTAGAATATATACTCTAAGATAGGGGACTTAAGATCTCCTTTCTAATTCAAGCCTCTTATCTTTTACTTTTTGTAAGGTTGTTATATGAAATAAAATGTAGTGGAACCTGAGGAGTGAAGTTTATTTTTGTTAACACTTTACAACAAAGTTGAAAAGTGTTTATGACTTTGTTCATTCTGTCTGTCTGTCTGTCTGTCTGTCTGTCTGTCCGTTAGCACGATAACTGCCGTAAAAATGACTTAATCAAAATGAAATTTTAGTATGTTGTTCAGACGGTCTATAGGACCTATGGGAATATAAATGAATAATATCACCCAATTAGTTTTGTATTGAACCCGGGTTGAAAAAATGGAATACATTGAGCCCTATGGGACCTAATTTTCCAAGCATTTTTTAAGCGGATTTAAAATTCACAAATTGTTTCGAAAATTTTAGGCAATATTCAAATTGTTCCATAAAATATATAAAATAAAATTCAGCGAAATATATTCAGTAGTTTTTTAAATAAAAATTAAAATAATAATAACACCTCTTATATGAAGCGATCACGTGTCCATGATATGAAACGCTCACATGACCCACTTCAAAATGATATATGGCATCCATCTTGTCTCAAAATCGTGATTTTTAAAGTTCTTTCTAATTCATATTGAGTGTTGTATGCATCCTAAAACTACTTTGTTTTGGCCTAAATTCTGTACATCTACATACTTTAACAACGCAATGACAATATATTTCAGTTCAAATGCTCATACAAATTTGATTATTTCTACTATTAAGCCTATTTTTCACCTATGTAAAATGTAAACAGCAAAATATGTAGAATGAGTTGTATTAGAATCGCTGTAATTCTTTAACACAAAATCATTTAGTCCATGGAGTCTGCATGGCTGATATGAATGAAATATTCATTGATTTTAGAAAGAGAAGGACGATAATTTGCGATGAAGTTTTACGCATAGAGTTTTACTTACTTGTAGCTCCATGGTCTTAATTTTTAAATAATATAAATTATTATAGTATTGTGATGAATGACATGAATGGGGGAATTATTTATGAATGAAATTTTGCTTTTATAGAGAGAGCCAGGCGTCTTATTTTTTCTATGACGTCATTTGAATGGATTTCAGTTGTTTTCGATGAAGTTTTCAAATATAATAAATTATCGTAGTATTATGATAATTCTAAAATTATTACCGAGGAATGTATCACATTTTAGAGATGTTTAAACCAGGCAATTTATATTTTAATGCCGTCATTTGAATGAAGTTAATTTTTTTCGATGAAGGTTTAAGGTTTCAAATATAATAAATTAATGTAGTATTGTGATAAGTTTTAAAATATTACCGAGGAATGTATTGCATTTTAGACATGTTTAAATAAAATTGCATTGAAGTTGGAAAGTGTTTCATAATCAATGCTTTAAGCATGATTGATCTTTCTTGTTTTATATGAAATTGTGTAAAATGTGCCAATTTATTTTATTTCACTTCTAAGACTTGAAAACGTCTACGAGATGGCGATATTTTTTTTTCTTATTTGTCGGCGCGATCACTGAATGTTGTTAAGTAACACACATTGATTTCGTTATTCAAATTTTATATTTAAATTTGCATTTCTTGTGAATTTGTTTTTTTTAGTTCTTGTAATGGCAACACCATTTTTTGTAATAATGCTATGGCAACACTCTTGGGTTTTTATAGACGTTGTCAGATGAACGACCGGTTTTATTTACGAGTTGACGTTGGCTGTACGAGCTGTGCGAATCTTAAGTTTTGAAATAAATACATGGTTCCTGAAAAGCAGTTGTAATTATTTTCGTACATATTGAAACGCGTGAAGTTGGGTAAATTTCTACGCGTATCTGACATTTTGTGACCTGGACGTGATAGTGAAGATAGAAAGGTTAGTATCGTTTGGATTTTTGTTTTAACTAAGCCTGTCGCTGTCATATTTTCATAATAGAACTACTCATAAGAAAGCGAAAGCCGATTCGAGCGTCTTTTACAAAGTCGTATAACATTTTGACAACCGCTTTGGCATTATTTCAAAGACCGGTACGGTCTTGAATTTGGCGACTTTTCTGGCGCTCGATGTTGAGACAGTTGCCATAGTATCCAGCCAAGTCGCAAGGTTACCATGATTATGTGAGCACGAATGTAAATAAACAACCTGCGTAGTAAAATGCGCAGAAACGTAAGTGCAAAGGGGCATTATTTTTATCACAGCGAGTAACGGTAAACTGACGATGATGTCAAATAAAAATTGAAATTAATCTTATTAAACATCGAATTTATATTTGTAATCAACATGAGTTATTTAGAATACATTAATAACATTATATATTTTAAGATTTCATTTGCTAAAGTGCATTTTAAGTGAATATACACTACTACTCATTTTTATCATAGTCACTAAGTAGCGTTCTAAAGATGTATATATTGACCAGCAAATTCTGCAATGTATATGCGAGTGACGGGAAGATATATAACGATTTTTCGCAAAAAAAACTCGTGTATATATTTTAATAAAACTTAATATTTTATTTTCCGGTAAATAAAAAATATCCATCAAAGAAGATAAATTTAGATATATCCCACAAAAATTAGAGGTTAAACGAATGTAAGTTTCTAAAGTAATGTATATGTATATATATGCGTATGTATATGTATATATATACGTATGTATATATCGTAATTCAATGTATATGTCAGAGGTCGCACGTAGCAACAGCTGTTTGTGCAACAGCTGTTTGTGCAACAGGTGTTCTGTGGCTCATAGAGTGATGTAGCAGTTAGAATATGGATCTACGCCCGCTTTGCGAGCTAACCGCCCACTAAAAAACATCACAGAATCCGGTCCCGCTGGCTGTCGGAGGTCGCACGTAGCAACAGCAGCTTTTGCAACGGGCGTTCCGTGGTTCATAGAGTGATGTAGCAATTAGAACATGGATCTACGCCCGCTTCGCGAGCTAACCTGGCTACGCTCGCCCGCTAAAGGAACATCACAGAATCCGTTCCCGCTGGCTGTCGGAGGTCGCACGTAGCAACAGCTGCTTTTGCAACAGGTGTTCTGGGACTCATAGAGTGATGTAGCAATTAGAACATGGATCTACGCCCGCTTCGCGAACTAACGTCGCTACGCTCGCCCGCTAAAAAAACATCACAGAATCCGGTCCCGCTGACTGTCTGAGGTCGCACGTTGCAACAGCTGCTTGTGCAACAGGTGTTCTGTGGCTCATAGAGTGATTCAGCAATTAAAACATGGATCTACGCCCGCTTCCCGAGCTAACCTCACTACGCTCGCCTGCTAAAAGACATCACAGAATTCGGTCCCGCTGGCTGTCGGAGGTCGCACGTAGCAACAGGTGTTCTGTGGCACATAGAGAGATGTAGCAATTCGAACATGGATCAACTGTTACAACGGTCAAAATTAAAATCTTGAACGCGTAACTAGGTATCGCGTACCTAAGACTTGTTATTCTAACAGCAAAGGCAGATGGCAAATAGTGGAATGTGTTTTTGCTTAAGGAAGGCCAGGTGCGATATTTTGGTGTAAGCACCCCTTTCAGTAAGAAAGCACTTAACGCGGGGCGGTTTCGCGATGGATGAGTCCCAGTGCTATAAAATATAAAGTAAGAAAAGGGAATTTATTCCTCTGCCTATAAATATGCCTTGCGCAACTTTAGTAGAATAGGGCTTAGAAATCTGTCCGAAAAAGCGTCAGTGTGAACGCACGATAATGGGGGTACTTTAATGGCCTGAGGGAGCGAAATCTCCCACGACTATTTGAGATCGCCAGCAGCTGACGGACCCGCCAGATGGTCAAAGGTTCTAGAGGCCGTGGGAACGAGAAAGTGTAAACAACAAGTCGGATACTATATATATTGGCCCGAGAGGACACACTTACTTACTGAGACTTAGACTTACATTCACGTACTTGTAGAGTTCGCCACGCGAATATATATGTTGGGACAACTTAGCGAGTTTGGTGCAAAGAGTCCCCGGATCCCTAGCCGACGACTGACGCCCCAGGTGCAGCCAAGAGCAGAGACCCCCCGCCTTAGTCAAGGTAAGAATTCTCATCCATGTTGTTAATGGGTTTTAAAACGCGCTAGTTTGTTGGGAATAATTGGGGGCTAAGACCGGTGACGCAATGTATTGCCTAAATCACACTCTCTCTCTCTATCCCTACCCCGCCATCCCCTTTCCTAGTGAAAGGAAAGGCCCGATCGCTGTCTAATGAAGACGAATGTATAAAATGAACCATGTAACGAAGTGTAGGAATAAATAGGTATTTTAATTATATAATTTCTCTTTATTTAACCATTGACGCCTTACGTGTCATGTCATTGTAAATCGGAAAAGAGCCGCCAATCCGCGAAACCATTACTTCGCCGATTGAGGTGTCCTCCAAGTGGGCATAGAGACTGTGGCAGTATGTTTACCTATAGAGTGGAGGGCAGCGGCGTAACACTACGTCCGCTAAAAAAACATCACAGAATCCGGTCCCGCTGGCTGTCGGAGGTCGCACGTAGCAACAGCGGCTTGTGCAACGGGTGTTCTGTGGCTTATAGAGTGATGTAGTAATTAGAACGTGCTGATCTATGACAGCTTCGCCGGCTAACCTCGCTACGGTCGCCAGCTAAGAAAACATCACAGTATCCTGATCCCCTGACTGTCAGAGATCGCACATAGCAACATCTATCTGTGCAAAAAGTGTTCCATAGCTCATAAAGTGATTTTCATGTTACTTCCGCGCTTCAAAATCTCAATCAAACTCAATCTAGAATAACCCACGTACGATTCCTTATACGTAATGCTCATTCGCTCCAAAAACACAGCAAGCCCACGTATAACCATCAAACTCTTCAGTACTATCATTCCTCTCACACAATCGCATTACCCACTTGCAATCAACCCCTGATTCATACACCATTTAATTGCATCCATTTTACCACTATCAACCAAACGATCAAAAAGAACAATACTAAATATTTCACTTTTCATAGCACACTCAAATGATATTTAGTACACTCAAATGAAATCAAAGAAATTTTACCAATACTTGTATTTAAATCTTGTTCCCAAACATCTAATTTTAAAAGATCAGTAGAATAATTCATAATGAGCATAAAATAACACAAATTAAGACAGTTGCCAGAGTTATAGGTTACCATGGTTACGAAGTACGAAGAGTTAAAGAGTTACTAATGTCGCAACATAGCCCTCCGCTTATCGCCGATTTGGCGCTATAGAAAAAAAACAACCGTACCGGTCTTTGGGATTTAGCCTATCGGGGAAAAATGGTTACAGCTAGGGTTGGCGCCGAAATGCATTTAAATAAAACCGCAACCAAACCGAGTGCGGGTTTTACCCATGTTCAAGAAAAAACGAAACTGAAGCTTCCTAAAATTAAATTTTTGAAATTCGGGGGTGAAATAAAAGATTGGCTAGCATTTTGGAGTCAATTCAAGAGAATCCATGAAGATAAATTGATGGAAGAAGATAAATTTCAATATTTAATCCAGTCTATGATCGTTGGCACAAGAGCAAGAGAAATAGTAAACAGCTTCCCTCCTACTGCAGAAAATTATTCAAAAGCTGTTGAAAGCCTTAAAAATAGATTTGGAAGGGAAGAGCTACTTATAGAGTTCTATGTCAGGGAATTGCTTGGACTGGTGATTAAAAATGCAGTGTCTTCAAAATCCAAAGCAAATACAGCTCAATTGTATAATAAGTTAGAATCTCATTTAAGGTCTCTTGAATCAATTGGTATGACTTCTGACAAATACGCAGCAATGCTTTTTCCCCTTGCCGAATCTTGCATACCGGAAGAAATACTACGAGTCTGGTTAAGAAATCCGGTGGCGACTAAAGACGAAGAAAGTGATACTTACATTGATAAGTTGAAAAACCTGTTATTGTTCCTAAGAACTGAAGTAGAAGGTGAAGAACGTATCTCTCTTGCTAAAGCTGGTTTTAAACAAAATGAGAAAAGTATTCGAAAGGAAATCTGTAAGGAAACGGGTATGAATTTACCGACAGCTACTGATTTATTTTTAGGGATAAATTCATGTGAAAAGCCCATTTGTGTATTTTGCGGAAAATTTCATGAAAGTAAAGAGTGCTTCAAAGCTCAAAAACTTTCGTTAGAAGAGAAGCACGATATTTTAAAAAGAAAGAAGGGATGCTTCACTTGTTTACGGATTGGACATCGTTCTAAACAGTGCAAATGAAATGTTCGGTGTATAATTTGTTTCAAAAGGCACTGGGTAGTTATGTGCCCTGAACTAACCAATAATAAAAAAGCTTCAGTTACAGAGTTCAAAGAAGGTGTGGATCAGTATATTACTTTATCCAGCCAATGCCACTCTGAAGAAGTACTTTTGCAAACACTGCTTGTGGTTCTTAAAGCTCAGGTAAAAGACCGAAAAGTTAGAGCACTGATTGATACAGGTTCTCAGCGTTCTTTTATTCTGGAAAGTACTGTAAGGCAAATGGGATTTGATCCTGTGAATACTGATATATTAACACAAGTCGTGTTTGGAGGAATCACCTCTGGGAGAGAGCACAAGTGCTACAATGTAATTTTGAATAGTTCATTTAATAACTATTGCTGTAAAATTTAAGTGTTAGACCAACCTACTATATGTGGTTCAATACCAAGACTCAAGACTGGATCATGGTTGGAAGAAATGAGACAAAAGGGAATCCAGCTCACGGATATAGGAAGCAATCAGCCACCTATTGAGATACTTATTGGAGCCGATTTCGCTGGTCAACTTTACACAGGACTCGTTCATCAGCTAAAGTGTGGACTGGTCGGTGTGCAAACTCATCTAGGATGGATTGTAATGGGAAAGTCTCAAGAGGATTCAAAGTATAACAATTATGGTTCTGTTTTAACTTCACTTTCGATTCATAGTAACAATGTTCCTGATTTATGGAAGTTAGAAGCTATTGGAATCACTGAACCATGTGAACATCAAAGCAAAGACGAAGTAGAAACAGCTGTTTCGGATCATTTCAAGAAAACAGTTAGAATTAATGAAGACGGAAGATATCAAGTTAGTCTTCCTTGGATGCATACTCAAGGAGAATTACCGACTAATAGAGAAATATCTGAGAAGAGATTGAATTCCACAACATCTAAACTCACGAAAGAAGGAAAGTTTGAAAGCTACAATGCTGTTTTCCATGAGTGGTGGCAAGAAGGAATAATCACAGAAAGTTCACAGAATAGTGGTCATTTTTTACCTCATCGAGAAGTATTTAAGTGCAATTCATCGACTAATGTTAGACCTGTCTTTGATGCATCCTGTAAACAGAAAGGATCTTATTCCATAAATGACTGTTTGGCAAAGGGACCAAATCTATTGGAATTGATTCCCACAATACTTTTGAAGTTTCAAGAGAAAAAAATTGGCGTTATTTCGGACATAAAGAAGGCTTTCTTGCCTATTGATAAAAGTGATCAAGAATTTTTAAAATTTCTTTGGTGGCAAGGTGAAAGCCAGAATGCTATAAAGATTTTTCAACATTGCAGAGTGTTCTTTGGATTAAACTGTAGACCTTTTCTTCTTGGAGCAGTGATACAACACCATTTGGACAAATATTCATCTTCAGCTCAACATAATGTAGCACAGAAACTTAAATCAGCATTTTATGTTGATAATTGTGTGTGTTCTGTAGACTCTGAAGTGAAATTGCAGGAATTTGTTCAAATATCCACAGAGGTGATGGCGGAAGGAAAATTTGAATTAAGAGACTGGGAACATACCGAAATAACGGATACTTGTGTCAAATCTAATCCGTCAACAGTCTTGGGATTGTTATGGGACAAACAAGAAGATGTATTATTCTGTGACATCGCAGCGATAAGCAAACCTGAAGGGACCATCAGTTGAAGAACTATTTTATCTATTGAACAAAGACTATTTGACCCTATCGGTTTCACTTGTCCAGTTACATTGTATCCTAAGTTGTTATTACAAAATAGTTGGAAATCTAAATTAAGTTGGGATACTGAAGTATCGAAAGATATTTCACATAATTTTTTGAAATGGATAGCTCAACTACAAATGCTTAATGTCGTGAGGATACCTAGACATGCTTTTACCAATGATAACTCAACATTGAGTCTACATGTATTTTGTGATGCATCTGGGATTTCATATGCAGCTGTTGTATATTTGCGATGTGAAACCGATACTAATATTTCCTACTCATGGCGAAATCAAGAGTTGCACCCATTTCTATTCCAAGACTAGAACTTTTAGCTTGTTGTATTGGTGCACGTCTAGCAGACTTTGTGAAGAAAAGCGTGAAATTTAATTCTGTTAGGGAATATTTCTGAACGGATTCTTCAACTGCCCTACACTGGATTAAAGGAAATGAGCAGTGGGGAGTATTTGTCAAAAATAGAGTAAATGAAATCCAGAAATTATCTAATATTGAAAATTGGAGACATGTTAATAGCCAAAATAATCCTGCTGATCTGCCCTCCAGAGGATGCTCAGTGAAGAAATTAATTGAATCCAGATGGTGGGAGGGGCCTCCATGGCTGAAACAGAATGAAAAGGATTGGCCACACTCTGAATGCACGGTTAATGAAATAGACGTGCTGCAAGAAAGAAAAAAATATCTCTACGGTTCTGTTGAGTAAAACGTTTAAAGAGACATGGTTTCTATCATATTTTTCAAAGTATACAAAAATTGTAAGAATGGTAGGATGGATTTTGAGATTTCTTCAGAATGCTCGAAAGAACATTCATGATCGAAACACTGGAGAATTATCTGCTGATGAGTTGAATAAAGCTGAAAAGGCAATTATCAAAACTGTTCAAAGAGACACTTTTACCAAAGAACGGTTAAATAGTTTGAAATCCTTGTGTCTGTTGAAAGACCGTGATGATTTAATTCGAGTGGAAACAAAGTTGACGGAACGTAAAGATGAAGATA
This sequence comes from Amaurobius ferox, assembly GCA_951213105.1. NCBI lineage: Eukaryota > Metazoa > Arthropoda > Arachnida > Araneae > Amaurobiidae > Amaurobius > Amaurobius ferox. Next base: position 6,872,409 of record OX578153.1, read on the forward strand.
ATTTCAAGTACCCAATACTACTGCCAAGTGAACATAAATTGGTAGAACTTATCATCCAAGAACACCATGCAACCAAACTTCATGCCGGATTACATTCTTTATTGTCAGATTTGCGTGAAAAATTCTGGATACTTAATGGAAGGAGAACAGTACGCCGTGTAATCTCGAAATGCATTAGATGCAAGAGACACAATGCAAAATGTATACAAACAACTCCAGTTCCTCTTCCAGAAGACAGAGTGAGACAAGCGTCAGTTTTTGAAATTGCTGGAGTAGATCTGGCTGGACCCCTAATATTTAGGGAAGGTGTGAAAAGTTGGATTGTTTGTTCTCTACACGTGTGATGTTTATAGGGCTATTCATTTGGAACTCGTAACATCATTATCTACTAAAGCTTTTCTGCTCAGGTTCAGACGGTTCATAGCACGTCGTGGAAGATCTAATACCATCTATAGTGATAATGGAAGTAATTTTGTCGGAGCTGATAATCTTCTACAAAAAATTGATTGGAAAACCATTGAAATAGAAACAGTCGTCAAAAGAATTACTTGGAAGTTCAATCCACCCTCCGCTGCTTGGTGGGGAGGGTTTTGGGAACGTCTTGTGCAGATGGTTAAGAGACTGTTGAGACGGGTCTTGGGAACAGCTTCTTTAGACTATGAAGAAATGTTGAGCATTCTCTGCGATTGCGAAGCAATAATTAATGCCAGACCACTGACTTACATTTCCGAAGATCCTGAAAACCTAACTCCTTTGACTCCGGCTATGTTCTTGCAGGACATGCAGACGGTGGGAGTGCCAGACTTGGACCTTTTGGACAAAGTGGATCTCACAAAAAGACTGAGATATCAGCAGACATTAAAGGATCAGCTGAGGAAAAAATTTAGAGTAGAGTATCTTGGCCAATTAGTGCAACATAGGGGAAAAATGAAAATGCTGAATGTCAAAATTGGAGATATAGTTCTCATTGAATGTGAGAATAAGAAAAGAACTTTCTGGCCAATGTCAAAAATAACTGAAGTTTATCTCGGAAAAGATGGCAGCAACAGAGTTGTGAAATTAAAGAGAGCAACGGGGGAACTAATTTTCGATCAGTTCAGAGAATTTTCCCTCTTGAAATTGAATGTCCATCCCGAGAACCAGAAACTGATCCGATAGCTAGTGATAAAAGGGTTGTGGACACTTCACCCTCTGTTCAACGAAAGACTGTTGTTACTAGAAGTGGCAGAACAATTGGACTCCCATCTAGGTTTAGATAAATGTAGAAAAGTTTAATTTCCATTTAAATGTTAATTTATATTTAATTTATTATAAGTTTTGATTATAATGTTTAAATCAAAAGGTGGGAGAATGTTAAGTAACAGACATTCATTTCGTTATTCAAATTTTATATTTAAATTTGCATTTCTTGTGAATTTGTTTATTTTAGTTTTGTAATGGCAACACCATTTTTTGTAATAATGCTATGGCAACACTCTTGGGTTTTTGTAGACGTTGTCAGATGAGCGAGCGGTTTTGTTTACGAGTTGACGTTGGCTGTACCAGCTGTGCGAATTTTAAGTTTTGAAATAAATACATGGTTCCTGAAAAGCAGTTGTAATCATTTTCGTACATATTGAAACGCGTGAAGTTGGGTAAATTTCTACGGCGTTTCTGACAAATGTGTCGTCAAGGTCAAGTGCACCAGACACTTAACTTTCAACAGTGATTTTCTGTTACATCTTTGAAACAATATGATCTCACTTCCGATAAGTACTTCCGTTTCATCCAAGTCATATTTCTTCCACGATTACTCTACCCCGTATCTTAGGATGTTTCGCATTACAAATGTGAGATAACATTTTTAGGTAGAAAAAATGTGTTGGTGTATTAATAAATGGCATGATGATAGCGGTTTGGTATAATGTGTGGGTTTTTCTTTAGAAACAAAGTTTTCAAGACAAATAAAGCTGTTACAGATTTAGCAAAGGAGGCTACTTATCCAGTTGATGATGTACCTGATTCCTGTGCTTCTAAGCCCGACTGTTTGGCAGAAAGCATCGATGAAGGTAGATCTAATTTTGATCAAGTACGAACCGTCTATGACTCAAAACGGACAGATTCACAGAATAAAAGCTGGGCAAGAAAGTTAAAGTCCCGGATGTAAGTATTAAGAAATTTTGAAATAATTTATTAGCTTCATTTCCAAACGTAACTTTTACTGATATTATGGTAACAGATCACATATAGGGTTGTAATTTAAAATTTTAGAATTATAGTGTCATTGCAGATACTAGCATCTAATGAACGCTTTTGCGCTTATGCGTTCGAAATGGTAGCAAGAAGATATAATTTTGTGCTATGATTTTAATAACCTTTACCAGAACCAATAAATTCAATCCTACCTTCAAATTTTTATTAATTTAAATTATAACCGCATATTGAATGATTTGAAATTTAAGATCGCCATTGCATTATTTTTTACAAGAATTAGATATAATATCTTGGTAATATGTATTCTTAAAAAAATAAGAAACTTTAATAGAATATAAAATAAAATTAAGTGTAGGAAAATTGTCTTCTTTAAATATTTACAAGATATAAAAGTTCATGTATAAATTTTAAGAAATCTGTATTGTAGTTTACTATGTTATCCCAATAATCCACCGATTTTTAGTGAAACTAATTCTAAAACACTATCCTTTTAGTATATGTGAAGCGAATTCTATTTTTGTTCAGCACCTTTGAAAATATCTGTTGTCACTAAACATTATATAATATCGACTTTTAAAGTTCAAACTGTCAATTTTAACAGCTGTGTACCACAAATTCATAGATTTAATGTGGCGTTTCTTATGTAGTGGGGCATTTGCTATCAAAATGACATCAAGTAAGGCAATCTACAGAACATAGTCTATAGAATATGCATGCGTTGGACTAATCATCTCTGTTTAAGATTACAAAAAAATATTTTATATATTGTATATGATAATATTTTATTAATCAAAGAAACAATAAAATTATATAATAACATTTTATGTAAAAATACTGTCTTATTCCTATATTTTAAAAATAGAAATAATTAAAAAATATAAACTAATGGTTGGTGGCACTTTTGAAGAACGTTGCTGTCTCAATCAGAACTCGAACTACGCATCTTCGTATTGGCCATTTCGATGCTCTGTCAATTCATCTTCTGGGATGAAATTGCATGTTCTTATCATTAAACCGGGCTCTGCAATTTCCTCCCTCTAATGCCAGCTGACGTGCAACTTGACAATATGACAAACCACCGTATGCAATATGTATCTTAGTCTCCCTTTTGGTTTGCATTCTGCGTGGGCGATAACCTCTTGATTTGAAACAGTCGCCAATATGCCAAAATCCACTGATTCCGCATTAATTATACTTGGGTCACTATCAGACCCTGGAAACCACTCCACTAACTAGCAGGGTTATTTTGCTTGGGAGCCATTTGTAAAGAATTTTACTGCTTCATTCGAAACTCTAACCGCTGGTCTTCGTACTGGTCAACGGACTTTCTTCCAATTGAGTTACTGGCACGCTGGCACGGATGTACAAGCTTTTATCATTGTACAATTCTACACACTAAACAATACAGTCTACATCTTATACGCTTAAAGTGTGAAGATTCCATCAAAACAACTATCTAAATTATATTCATATATTTAATATATAACTTCTTATTTGTTGTGTTTACTTTCGAAATGGCAACCAATGAGCCAATTTACATATCACTTATTATACAATTAGTATGTGCCCACTGACGTTAATTTCAGAATATAAATAAATTATACAAGTACAGCAGTTTCACTGTATAATGCGAGTACAGTACAATTTAAGAACATAATGGAAACAAGTTAAAAATGTAAATTTTAAAATATCTGCGTAGAAGAATGGGCAATCTTCAGATCCACGGGGTCCGCCCATAGATTAGACGGGGTCCGCCCATAAAAATTGTTACAACAACAATTTGCAAAATTTTAAGAAAAACAAAACATTTTCCTTTTTCCATATATGTGCGCCAAATTGTAGCATAGAAATTCTCTTGCTTCCATTTTAGACATAGGACATTCCATACTGAGGAAATCATAAAAAAGGGAAACCAGTCGATAAATGTTGTTTGCAACGGTAGCGTGATACTACTATAGGGAAACATTAAAAAAATTAATAGTGTCCACTTTTCAAGAAAAATAATATTGTCCATAATTCAAGGGGATTAATGTTATTCCTAATTCAAAAGAATTAATGTGGGCCCTGATTCAAAAGGATAAATACTGTTCATAATTCAGAAGGATTAATATTGTCCTTTTTTGAATGATGTATTCAATTAGAAAAGTTTGACTGTACAATACTGTAGATTGTCAAATTAAATAAAATTTCATTTATAAATTGAAATATGTTAAAATTGTTTAATTAGCAGGGACAGTAATAGTGATATGCATTACGGCTGGTTTATCTTTAATAATTAAGCGTATTTAATGTATTCTCAGACCACCAGTCAATTAAACCATTTTGGTACGGTCCCGGTAGTAGATGATTTACGTAAAAGTTCCATTATAGAATATAATTATTCTTTCCGAACAATCGAAAAGAATAATTATATTCTATAATGGAACCACCAGTCAATCAAACTACCACCAGTCAATTAAACCATTTTGGTACGGTCCCGGTAGTAGATGATTTACGTAAAAGTTCCATTATGGAATATAATTATTCTTTCCGAACAATCGGAAAGAATAATTATATTCTATAATGGAACCACCAGTCAATCAAACTACCACCAGTCAATCAAACTACCACCAGTCAATTAAACCATTTTGGTACGGTCCCGGTAGTAGATGATTTACGTAAAAGTTCCATTATAGAATATAATTATTCTTTCCGAACAATCGGTATATGGTATGGTTTATTTTCCAGATCAAATCGTTCAAAGAAAAGTAAGGCTGACACCACAAGCCTCCTGTCCAAAAGTGACCATCCCGAGAAAAATAATTTCTTCCAGGCTGAAGAAGAGACTTGCAATGTAGCCATGAGTCCTCGTTCTGTTGGAGATTTGATGGTTGTGTAAAACCTCATAAAGAGAGCGCCGAAGGAGTTACTCTCAAAGAGATAAATGCGGTTCCTTCATATAGACAGAAAATATCCGGTTCAAGGCAACAAACAAGTGTAATGTAAGCACTGATATATTTTGAAATGTTTTGTTAGATTTATTTACAAATATATTCATATATTTTTACCTATGATACATTAATTTTACGATAGACACGATTTGAGAATTTAAAATGAGTGAACCATCGGTGTCAAGTTTCCCTGAATACGAAATACTCATTTTGTTAATGATGCCTTATTTCTATGTGGTTGTTTGTCTATTTATGTGATTGTTGACATGAATTTTTTCTTGAACAAATTGAGTAGATAAAAAAAGATTTTGCAGGATAATTTCATTGAACCTCAGAAACTATTGGTTTTCGTACTGAACGGACCAGCGAAATGCCCTGAAAATTTTCAGGTCTTGGGTCCCTCTGTTTGTTCCTTCTGAATCAATTACTCTTTCAGACTTCTGGTTTGTTGGTTCTCAGGCACTGACGAAAGGTTTCCAGCGTATCCTCGAAACAGCTGTATGCTGCATTATCGTCTTATTTGTGCTTATTTGCGTTGTTTTAGTTTCCAAGACACTGTTACTATGATATTTTTTAGACTTTGGGTACTAAACGATGTATTTTCAATTTCAACTTTTTTTTTATTTTTGAGTCTGATGTAAGCAAGCAGGTACTTAATTATAACTGTGTTTATTTGTTACTCGTCTTTCTAAAATCTCTGATGTAATGAATGTTCGAAAGTTTTCGATTTATGCAATTATCATCATCTATGATGCGATTAGCATTAGTTACGCCTATTTTCCATGCTCACACGTATTATGGACGGTTCGACAAGGAGTAACAAATGCCCGGAATTACTGCAAGAATTCTTTTTATATGCCAAAATTTTGTAACTTTTCTGGAGACCGATTAATTTATTCAAACCATACAAGTGCATCACGTTTCCTGAAGGTAGAAATCGGAATGGCAGTGGTTGAACAACATCATTTTCTGCTATGGAAGTACACTCCCAGCTTCCTAAGCATCTACTTTTGGCAGAATCTCAATGAACTTTAACATTGTAAACTTGTCTAGTATTTGCTGCCCGTTGTGTGGTAAAACTAAATTTGTTGGTATCTATAGTAGTTAGCATATCTGTAACGTCTTTTTTACTTTCCTTGCAATACATGGTAATGTTTAAGGAAACTATTGAAATCATGTCGAAAATCGCAATTCGAGTTTTCGACGAATTTAAGACGATTTAGGGACCTCTAGAACACTCTAGAACTATTTTTCGCGTGACGTTTCTGTGTGTATGTGTGTCTGGGTGCAATGGACGCATCCAATCTAACTGAAAAACTAATAGACCAAATTTCATAAAATTTGGCAGGCAAGTCTCTTGTGGGTGACATTAGCACTGATTAGATTTTGATACGATTCGGAATAAAAGAACGCACTTGTTTGCAAAATTGCTCGCAAAAATTGAATGTAAACACTCTAATTCGGAAACTTCTTTACCACATTTCACAAAGTTCTATAGATAAGTCAATTGTACTTTATCCTGGCGCTGGTTAGATTTAGATACGATTCTAGAAAACAAAATCTGCACTTTTTTGCCAAATGGCCTGCAGAATTCATCAAGATCAAAAATAAAGCTAGTAATATAGTAGCTAAATATGCTTAAATGTATTTATTAAATGTTTGTTTATCCGTAAATTTTGACGATGAGAAGAATAAGACTAACCCCATTACTCTAGGATTAGCGGGTCTTGAGGTATTTTAGATTATTCGCTCTTTTGCTACATCGTCTTTGACAATCCGTGCAGTTACAAAATGAAACGAAAATTGAATTAAAAGTGCAAATTCAGTGTAAGTTCAAATAATTATGGTTGTTATTTAGTGCAGTTAAACTAGAATAAATGAATTATTAATGAAACAAAAAGAAAATTATTTTGAGTTTGTAGGGAGAGTCATGTGCAGCTCACATCCATTTTTTTAAATAACGACAACTTTTCTGATCCTAGTGTATGTAGTTCATTCAAGTAATTAATAATGTTTTACCTAAAATAAACATCTAAATTTATATTGTTTTTCGATCTGAAAAATATATTCTTTTTAGGTTTAATTATTTCAAAAGCCCGAAAATAAAAATTACTGGTAAAGGAAACCAGAGTAAAAATACTCGCTGGCCACATTGCAAAGAGAAGAGAATGAAAATATTGAAAACAGCTTCCAATGCATATATAGTCCAGATGAAACAGATTCTGATGACGAAGTAAATTCAGAAGATTATGCAAGATTAGAAAAATTTCTTTTTTCAAAAGATATTCCTATGAACGCAGTTGCCGAAGAAGACTGTAGGAAAGCAAAAATTTCTGCTATCAAACATGCTAAACAAGAGGATGAGCAGATAAGTCTTGAAAAAGAATCAGACACTTCAGTAGTAAATCCCGAAAAAAATGCAATCCTTGAGCAAGAAAACCAGACCCCTGAAAACCACGCAAACACCCTATATATCGATGGACTTATGTGGAGGGAACTGAAACTCTTTGAAGACTCCTTTATTTCACTCACCACAACAGAATCCCCTATATCAGATGATGGTCATGGTGGTGATGACGCCCTCGACTTCATTGAATATCACAGTGAGAACAATGGGCGGAGTGAAGCACCTTTATACCGACATCTTCCTATTGCTTTCATACTATTCGTCATGACGACTGGTACATTTGTATTATTTCTCATGTTGTATGCTGTTTATTAAGAGTATCTAAAACTATTTCAAAATTACAGGCACTCAATAATTGTTGAAGTGAAAACAAAATCATTTTACTTGAATTATTTTTGTTGCAGCCCGTTCACAAACCAGAGCAAGAAATTAATTAATAATATTTAAATTTTTACTTTGTCTAATAATATATCATTACATTTCTATCAACATTCGCATTTAAATTTTTAATTAAAATATTTAACTTTTTTGATATTTTATATTTTATAAGAATTTAAAAACATTATACTGGTTACAGTTCTATGGGTGTTTATAATTAAATTTTTATTAAGAAAACATTTTTGTAGCCTACTTACATTAGCCCCAAATTAAGATTCCTGCAACAGCGGCTTCATTAAAAAAAAGTAAAGATGACCAATGAGTGAGCAAGCAGTTCACGGACTTGAGTCAATCTGCCCGGTGAATACCCACTAAAAGTATCTTTAGAATATTTTATATAAAATCTTTTTCTTCGTATATTAGTGAAACGGATAGCAACTGGAGTGCAACCGGCATCAGAAAAAACAGTGGCACCCACCGGCATTATTGATGCCGGTTGCAGTGAAAAAGTTATTCGTTTCACTAATATACAGATGTTATCAGTCTGCTGCAACTATTTTGATATCTTCATATTAATATTGTTATTATGATATATAAATAATTGTCTTGTCTTATAAATTATGTTATTGTTCTTATACCGCTGTTGCTAATAGTGTACGTAGTAGCAATGTTACTGCTTTGTTGCATTGTCTGTGCTATGTTGTTAAGTGTGCAAATAGTTAGGTGTTGATACGTTATTTTGATGCTGTAATGTGGTTTTTCCATATAAGTTATGCCATTGTTTGTTGCTAGTTTTTTTGTTCGTTATGCTGATAGCTGATATGGTACTTTTGTGATGTACATTTATTGTTAATTCCTTATGTTGCTGTATGCCCTTGATGTATTGTTATATTAACACACACACAGACGTACACACACACACACACACACACACACACAAACACACACACAAACAAACACATAAACACACACACACACACACATATATATATATATACATAAATACATATATGTATATGTATACATATATATATATATATATATATATATATATATATATATACATATATACACATACATACACATATATACATAAATACATATATGTATATATATATAAATATATATATATATACATACATATAAATATAACATTTATCTCATCTAAAACTAACAACTGTAAATATACCCAAAGGCGCCAAGCTGCTCAAACAAGTACATTTCTATACTACACAATAAATAGAAAAAGAAAAAAGAAGAATGACATTGCATCAAAATTTCGCCGGGGGGGAGATTATGACCCCCACTTCCCGGTTTAGCCAGCTTTATGTCATGACGACACTCCCGGAAGCGGATACAATGTCGCCAACCAAGTACATATACTAAAACTTTAAATGTAAAAAGAAAAAAGTTGAAAAACCTATACTGTCCCTACCCCTATACAATAACTACGAACAATGACTACGAGCTTTACTACATCCAAACAGAAACACAAAATACCATAAAAATGACTTACATCCAATACCAATATACCAAGAAAAACAAGCCACGCATACACCTCACCGAAAAGCAAGAGACTCTTACTTTGTACAAAATGATTTCTTTCAGACAGTTAACCCAGACTTCCGCAATGCAGCCGCTGTCCATTTCCACCTCAGACTGGAAGTGCTCTCCCACTCAAATACAAGTCGTAACACTCAGTTACGGTTATGCCGTAAAATTTACATAAAATGTCACAGAGAAAACGTAGAGGGTAACCCATTTCGATTGCTTCCTTTAGATAGCCCAGATCACTTCTATAACGATTTTCAGCACTGCTATTCAAACGTTTGCTTCTTGTTAAAAAATTTATAATAATGTTCCTGAAATTTATAATAAATTTATAATAAAATTTATAATAATTTTATATAATGTTAAATCTAAAAAATTAATACTATTATCAATGTTACGGGAAGTTTCTGTTAATGTCAAATTTGAAGGAAAAAAAGTAAAATCTCTTAATCTAATTAATTTAGGTTGGACTGTTAGCCAGGCTCAGAGCTGACGAGGTACCTAATTTGAATTAACTTCCAAATTAAGCACAGTGCTGTATACTTTCTTTCGGTTTGGTGGCCGTGTTTTAACTATTTTGGTTATTTTATTGTTTTAATATTTCTTCACTAATTACTTGGTATTAGTTTTTAATCCATTTTTCTAATATATATATATATATATATATATATATGCATTATTATGTAGTTATCCTTATGTATTTTTTTATATGTTTTTCGATATTATTAATTTGTGATACCTATATTTCTTTGTTACTTTAGAACTTTTATAGATTAGAATGTAAACTTTTATATTAAGGTTTAGAGTTTTAGAAAGTTTGGGGTATTATTCTTGCCTTAATTTTACAATTTTGGTCTAATATTTTTTATTATCTTTTTATATTTTATCGACTCTAGCTCTTTCCAAAAGTGACTATTTCTGTTAAGGAATCGTCTGAGATTCTGATTTCTTGTAATTTCAATTTTAATTTGATTTTATATGTTGCTCTTATTAGTTTGTGATTGACTATATTTTTCATTACCTAAGAGCTTTTCTGGATTAATTAACTTTTTAAGATCAAAAATAATTTCCTATGTCTTTAGGATCTGCACTACTTTATCTTTTGTTAGATTTTACGGATTAATACCTACTAAGACTTTAATGTCTTTTGAAATGTGTTTTTCTGTAGGTTTTTGCAATTGCTAATATCTAACTTTTTAGTATATTTTCCATTAGTTTCTTTAATTTCAATAATTGTTATGCAGTATTATTTTCATATATGAGCAATTATGCCTTGTTATTCTCTTTGAGAGGGCTCATATTTTAGTTAAACGACTGTATTAGTATCACATTGTGAATCTTCATAGATGTGAATCTTCATAAATCTTCATCGCGAATTTGCATCATGTAAATTTCTGATCTTACACGTTATCGTTTCTTAATTGGATATTTTATTGAGTCGTGAACCATCTCTATAGTGATACATAACAACTTTTATGATAACTACATAATAAGAATAAAATACCAACATATGTATAACATAATACAATAATACAAACAATATAAAAATATAAGGATATATCAAAACATCTCAACATAAATAATAACAATAAATTACAACATAACTGTAGACCAGTCGCATCACGAAGCAATAACTGGAGCAAACAACGGCATGGCAAGAATGGAAAAACTGCTTAATCATCCAAGTAGCGTATTGACGAGATATTTAATAATTTTATAAAATAGACATAGCACACACAGTGCATCAACGGAGCAGTAACATAGCAACTTCAAGGTACAGTCCGTATGGATGCCGCTCCCTCTGGGTTCTGTTCTAAATTTGGTGGCACTTCCCGACCGTCCAAACGTATACCTTACAGCTTCGGATAGGTCAGACGGTCTGGGGCGAAGTAGAAAAATAGGACAATGAATGATAAAACAATAACAATGACATAATTCGATATAATAAAGTTACAACCTGTTAGTGGCAGTAATGTAAGAACAATAGCAAAAAAAAAATAATACGACAAGATATAACAAAATTATTACTGCAACAACTCTATAACAATATTAATATGATGTCAATGTCAAACAAAAATACGTTATAACGTAAAAAACAATTTAATAATTACACTAATAGTTGCAGCAGACTAAAAATAATAAAAATAGGAAATAATAAAAATAATAAAAACAGTAAAAATAATAAAAATAGTAAATAATAAAAATAATAAAAATAATACCATAACTGCAGTATCAAACCTGAGAATGGCTGATTTTCAGAAAAAGTCCTTGAACTGCTATTTCACATTGGTCATTTTTATTGACATTTATATGTTTATTTTATAAAAATTATGTCAGTTACGGAAATGGATTTTTTTAATCTACTTCCTTTACCTTCTGCCGCTAGGAATCATTGCTTTGAAAGTCAACTTAATGTGAAAGGGCTATATACATATATATGAATAGATATGAAATAAAATATGGAATTACAAATAAAATTAAAACATTTAGCAGACAATCTTGTAATTCCAAAAAGTAATCTGATAAATCTCATAATCTTAATAATTAAGAGTATACATATGCTGAATAATAGGAGTATTTAAGATGAAACTTTTCATAATAGTGATTTTTACTTTCCTTATATACATAATGTATAAGGAAAGTATTGTGACGGGGTCGAAAATTCGAATTCGAGTTTTCGACGGGAGAGCACGTTTCAAGCATCCCTGATCACGAATCAAACATTTTTGAAGTGATGTCTGTGTGTGTGTGTGAAAGTATGTGTGTGTGTGTGTCAGTGAGTCTGTGGAGACGATAACTGACGAACGAATGGACCGATTCGAACCAAATTTGGTACAAAAATCACAATCCGTAAACACTGGAAGCCTATTGTTTTTATACGCAATCGAATGTTCAGAACCCCCCTAAATTTTCGAATGAAATTTTGAAAAAATCGTCAAAAAATTGAAACCACTAATAAAGTTACGCAAATAGACATTTCTTATGTAATTTTTCATTAGAAAACGATTGACATAAATTTTAGAACGCTAACGTGAACCGTTCTCGAGATATTGTACATTTTTTAAAAAAATTATCAAAAAGTCATATAAAATAAAAAGAAAAATATTTCCTATAGAGAAACATGTTTACTTTTCATATGTAATACCATGCGATAAATTGAGTGACATCCTTATCGTTGATCTAGCTCGTTCCATTCTTGAAAAAAGATACTTTGAATAATACTTTTGTATTTGAACGCCAATAGTCATTTATCTGCTTTAAGAAAAACTTATTTCTTAGTGCATAACGCTTGGCGAGATTTTGGCGACGAATTTGGCGGAATGTCGCCAACTTGACGACTTTTTTGAAATGTTGCCAAATTAACGAAAATCTCGCCAAATGGATAAAAATGACGCTAAATCAATGAAAATGACGACTAATTGTCGAAAATTCAATATATTGGAAAGAATATTAGTATCTACTACAAGAAAATCCTATTTTTTACTGTAAAAGTAGTAAATTCATTACATTATATAAGGAAAGTCATGTGTTGCCCACATCAGATTTTTTAATAAAAGATGGAATTACAAATAAGAGTAAAACATTTAGCAAACAAACTTGTAATTCCAAAAAGTTATCTGCTAAAATTTATAGTCTTAATAATTAAGAGTATACATTTGCTGAATAATAGGAGTATTTAAGATGAAACTTTTCATAGTGATTTTTTAATAAAAAATGGAATTACAAATAAGAGTAAAACATTTTCCAAATAATCTTGTAATTCCAAAAAGTTATCTGCTAAAATTTATAATCTTAATAATTAAGAGTATACATATGTTTAATGATATTAGTATTTAAAATGAAACTGTTCATAATATTGATTTTGTAATAGTTCTTAATATGTAAAGTGTACTTATGATCGATTTATTGATCTACATAACAGTTGAAATGTATACTCTGCTTAGTTCTATTGCTCTGTGTTTGTGACGGCTGAAAACGTTTTTTGTGATGACAATAAATTTGTATGAAAATATTAAATGTTTCAACTTTCTTTCTTTATGTTCATTTTATATAGGAGTACCGTTAATTCCTCTAAACCTGAAAGGACTTCACATGTTCTGATTAACGGTTATTAAATCCACAGGTTAATGGACTATAGCAATTTGAAAGGAGCCAAATGAGAGATTTGCAAACGGGAATTTACAGAACTTAAAACTAAGTCGCATCTTATTGCAACCAACAAAATCTTACAATATTTTTTTATACTTTTTAATGTAATATGAAATAAAAAGCAAACGATACATTCGAACATGCAAAAACATTGGCAGAACTATTCATACCGATGTAAACTTTGTTTTTAGCCTGGCAGAGTCAATTTCGGCAATAAGAGCTTGCACTTTCGTCTCTGTGTCTTAATGATAAAGCGTCGGCTGGCGAGTTCGAAAATCCGGACATCGGGGGCAGAAATGTTCTTTACAATGGCGCCCGAGCAAATCAACCCTGTATGTCAGTGCAAAGATGTATGAGGTCCGAAAGAGACACTAGTACGACTAGCACTACTTCAGTGGATTCTGGGATATTGAACAACGATTTCAAATCGAAAGGATATCGACCACGAACAAAGCTAACCTGGAGGACAAAAATAGTATCAGAAGGCTAACATGAGATAATAATAGCAGGAGGTGATCTGTCAGATTATTAGTTGCACGCTAATCTGACATTAGAGAGTGGAGAATGCAGAGTCCACATCGACAATAAGAGCTTGCAATTTCGTCCCGTTAGCTTAACGGCAGAGCAGCGGTTGGCCAGTTCAAAGCTCCGGGGTTCGATTTCCAGTTGGGACAGCAAGGTTCTTTACAGCCTTCCCTAGATACATTGTAAGACGTATACAGTATTGTGACAGGATCAAAAATTTGAATTCGAGCACGTATCAAGCATCCCTGAAGTGGAATCCAATATCTTTGTGGTGATGTACGTGTGTATTTATATGAGTTTGTGTGTTTGCGTGTATGTGTTTGTGTATGTATAATAATATGTGTGTATGGTAGCGAGCATGTGTATATGATAATGTATGTGTCCTTGCGACTGTGAATGCTATATCTCACGAACGATTGCAGTTTATGGAAAATAATTGGGTTCGACTATTACAATCCGAAAATACTGGAACACTTTATTTTAAATACAATAGAATGTTCCTAATATCCACAAATTTCAAATTAATTTTTGAAAAATGTACTGAAAAATGTGGACCTTTAATAATTATAAATATGTAATACTTTCAGAACATATTCTTCATTAGAAAACGAATGATATAAACTTTAGTTCACTCATATATCTTTCCAGAGAGATTTTATTGTTTTTGAATTACATTTTCAAAATTCAATAGATAGTCAGGACTTTTAACGCTGTTAAATAAATATTATTTCATCCGTAATTTTTCATTAGAAAACGAGTGAAACAAACATTCGAACGCTCGCATGAACACTCCGGATATTGTGCGTTGTTTAAGTAATTTTTTTTACAAAAATTACACAAAATAAAAGAAAGTAGGAAGTTTTATCAAATATGTTCACGTTCAATATGCAATATTATGCAATAAAATATTCTAACAACAATCTCCTACACCTATAGTTCTTTCTATTTATGAGAGAAGTTAATTTTTGTAATAATTTTTGATTTTGACTCCCAAGTATTCGGCCAGAGAATAATTAATTGTATGTTAATTGCTTGTGGATGAGTATAAGCAAGTTAATAAGTTATTCTGCATGGGGTATAAATAAGTTATTCTGCATGGGGTAATGTCGAAAGAGCAAAATTTCACTTTACGTGATATTAATTCAAGTGCCAGTTCGAATATATTTAAATAATAATTAAAAAAGGCAAGTAAATAATTTTACAGCCTTTACACATCGTTGCCGCTGAGAAGGGACTTCATATCATGACAAATGATATGTATGGACGTCCGGGAAATGCCACCCAATTTGGACTGGAACCCAGTGGGGGAGGCATCCACAGGGACTGTACCCTCCTTCCCCTACCACCAACCTCTCGGAAGGACTTACGGACCCACATGTTTAACGTGATCGTACTCCGCATGAACACGGCGGCAGTTGTGGCAGCGTGCAAATCCAGCACGCAAACCACCGGGCTACCGCGTCCGAGATGTGCCAACAGCACGCGGCGTTCCCACCCAAGTAACCCACCCAAGTACTAACCGCTCCCGATGCTGCTGGACTTCGGTGATTTAACGAGAACCGGCGCTTTCAGAACGGTAGGACCCTTAGCTCCTAGGATATAGATGTGTAAAATTTCAAATTTTCTGTTGGAAACGCCGATCTTAATCTAATGAACTCGTTAATCAAGAGCGGGCTAGATTGACAAGTTAAAACTTTTAGGTTTCATCTTACTCTTTCTTGAAAGAGAAATGGAACAAAGTGCCATACAATTTACTACTGTAAGGTAAGCTAAAGTGTGTCGGAAGCCCAGACCGTCCGACTTGTCCTGGGACTTGAGCAGCATTTAAGACGGCCGTAAAAGCTAAACTGAGTATAAGATGTCCTTTTTGGCGAAAATTTAAAGTTACGAAATAAGTACCAGTTATTTTTCTTACAATTGTACCTGAATCTAATCAGCATTAAGGCACCAGAAAGAGACAACTTACAATTTTCTTGAAATTTGGAAGAGTAATTGAGCCAACGAAGAGCAATTGAGCCAACAAAGGGCTCATGGACACACATACACGCAGACGGCGCAATAAAAATTATTTATTCGTGTTCTAGAGTTTTCGAAACATCTAAAAACAAGGAAAGCTCAAATTTCAATTTTAGGCACAATTTCAACAGGTCGCCATGTATGGTCATATATGGTAAGAAAAGTAGAAAGCGTTAATGCATGTTTAAAGGAAGCTCCACTAAAATTTTTGGATTCATATTTTTTAAAAATAAATTTGATTCTTTCACTTTACCATGTGAATCATTAGTATGATCTTTTCAATATATCTTTAATAATGCGTTTTTGGGACCATGCATTTTCTCTCATTCTCAACTTTAAAAATCATTATTAATGAGAATAATTATAAACATCCGTTACATAAATTATTTGAGAAAAAGTCTAATGTCTATCACGTGGCAACCACTACAGGTACTAATTAATTTTAGCTTTTAATTTACAGTTAAATTAATTAATTCAAGTATTATTTAATAAAATGCTGCATAGAAGGGATACTTAAATGAAAATGCATGCAATGCGAGTTATAAAATATAATAAGTATAAAAAATAAAAATATACGAATATACAAATATATAAAATATACGAATATAAAATATAATGGAATATAAAATATAATAAGTTCTCTTTACTTGAAGATTTCGAGCTTTTTAAAAAACATCAGAAGTCGTCAAAATAAAAGAAATTGAAATATATTGATAGTTATCTGCCATTAAAATTGAAACAAACTTTGTATATCTCTATATTGAAATTATCTCTACTATTTCTCTATATTAAAATCTGTTTCTTATTAAAAACCTAATTGTAATTAAAAATCAATTTTAATTAAAATTTTAATTCCAATTTAAAATTAATTCTTATTAGAAATTCAATTATTATCTAAATTGTCTTATTATCTCTCTATATTAAATAAAAAAATCTTGTAAAATTTTGACACTGCATTGCGAATCTACGACAAAACGTGCAGTTCTGAAATTCTACATAAAGACTGATACATATAGAATTATAGATATGCAAAACGGGACCATAATTGTTATTTAGGCCTTGGTAAATTAAATACTAATTAATAAAATTTAGAATTGCTAGTATGGGCAATAATTAATGGGCCTATCAGACTTCCAACTTCGCTGTAGATGGTTGATGGCGGCACAGATGCCTGAATTCCAGTCATGTCCATACATTTCACATCTAATGTATAATCATGTACCTGGCGCCATTCACAGTCTTTCTTCGGTGATGAGTAAAATTTGTACAGAACAGCCTATTGTATAAGAACTATTACTATGATAGTGAAAGTTTAACCTTAATTTATATGTATTGGAAAGGAAAAAAAGAAGAGCAATTCAGCTAAAAACTTGGATCAACAAGAATTTTTAAATCAATTAGAACATCTCATTTCGTAGTCGCCATCGACTGCAAGAATTCTGTTCCAAGATAAGAGTGTTTTAGAACAGGGAGCACGTTGTTTGCTGAAGCCGGCTATTAGAAATAAGAATGCCTATTTATCGCAGCATGTGTATCGCCACATTAATGATAATTATCCTTTCCTCCTTTCTATTTGGAATTATCTGGTTTGATTTTTCGATTTCGTCTGCTTCCTTCTTATTTCTGAAATGTTCAACTTTTTTATGGTTTCTTAATCTAATTGAGCTTCTATGAACAACTGAATAATAGATTTTTTTTCTTTTTTGTGGTCGTCCACTTTCCTCTCTCGTATTTAGCCTTTCATTAAT
Source organism: Amaurobius ferox (assembly GCA_951213105.1). Taxonomy (NCBI): domain Eukaryota; kingdom Metazoa; phylum Arthropoda; class Arachnida; order Araneae; family Amaurobiidae; genus Amaurobius; species Amaurobius ferox. The sequence continues at coordinate 6,890,306 of OX578153.1, forward strand.
TAAGTCCCTCTTGTTATCTCTCCTGGGATTTATCTATATCCTACAAAGAGAAATCGAACATTATTTAAGCATTGTGTCAAGTTGTTGTTTTTTATCATAAGAAAAAAATACCGTATAACTCCTAAAATATTTTCTAACCAAAATGCTCCACTGAAAATTTCTATAATAAATCTACTTATAAGCCTCCCCACCTATTTCATAGAACTTCTAAGTACTCATACTTTTCACACTAGATTATTTTATTTTAATAGCAAATAAATTAATTATAATCTGTTTGTATGTTTGTATAGTTAATTATAATATGGTTAATCAATTAATTCGATTCAATTGATTGCAACCGTCACACACAGTTTCACTTGTTTTTCTTTATTTGTTCTTTCAAAAATTTTATTTTATCCCCCTATCTGTATGTTTCTTGATTTTTCCTCAATAGAAGGAGGATGGCGGTATAATACAATCTAACGATAGAATACCGCTCTTATCTCTTGCTCGAAATATTCGAAAATCATTCATAATTGTGCTTGCTCAATGTTTTTGTGCACTTAGAGGCACGTAATGCCTTTCGCGGAAACATAATTTCTATTGGACGAGGGAAAACAACTATTTCAAAAGTTATCCAAAATATTGGTTGTGTTAGAGAAATGAGCACATTAAAAATCGCATGGTTACAGTATTTGCTTCAAATTTCTTATGGTAAAATATTGACAGGTGTCTTCTAGGATATTATTTTATGAACAATCACAAATTACAAGCCATTTATTCGAATTATTTTCTAAAACTGCAGTTAAAAATTTACTGTAGATTAAACCTTAGTCAGAAAATTGTAATGGCATCAACTGATTTATTTCTTTTAATCTTGGAGGCAAAACGAGCTTTGTACAGGATCAAAAAAAGACAGACAAGACTGACAACGGGATGTGCAGACAAATGCACATCTACAATATTTTATATGGAGTTATTGAAAATAATTATAAAAAAGGTGTAGTGATTTGATCACTAAATTGATTTAAAATATGACAGTAAAACAAATGATTAAAAAATAAAGCTAAAAATAAATCAATTTATTAAATTTAAAGGAAAACAAGAGCTAGTTTAAAATTGAGACTGTTAAAGTTACATGATAGGAAATATATGAAAACTAAGTCGTGCAGTAAACCGTACTGTATTATTGGACGATAGAGCATTTTTGAGTAATTATATGTATTGTTAAGAAGTAAATGTGAATAGATGGTATGAGCATTACTGTGAAAAGTACATTTAAAGATTAGTATGTATAACATTTTAAAAATTAGTCTGTTAAAAATTACCCCTCCCCCACACCCCTTTGATAATATCCTGCGCTCCTGGAGACAGAACAACTAAACTAACAAATTTGACATTTCTGAACAAGCCAAATGCATTAATACCCAGATTTTAATTGCAAATCTGAAAAAAATTATTGGATATATGGGTGAGAACAAATTTTCTTGGGGGAAACGGAGCTTTTTAGTGTGATTTCGTTTTTAAAAGTTTGAAATAATTTTTACGCGCAAGTGGCGAATAAGTTTTATTGTTTAATTCGATTACAATTTTGAACAAATCGTAATCCCAGTTTACTGTACCTAAACAAGTGCAAGCAGGATGTAGCTCGCAAAGAGTGAGCTCTGCTGGTTACTTATCACGATCTCACTTATTCAAGTCAGCAATAAGGTTCTTAAATGTACCGGCTGACGCAACCACCATTTTGACTCCCACCGGTTTAGTTAGTTATCGCCAGCCTGTGATATTTCAATGGCGTTAACGTGTTAAAAGACTGATATTTGATATGCAAATTAGCTGTAAAAAAAATGCTTCTGCCTTCAAAAAATTGTACCAATCATTCAGGAAAGTAGTTTAAAATGTTTAGACTTTCTTGAGATTTTAATAAAAGGAAGATAAGTCAACCCTTTTTTGCCATATTTATTCATCGTTTCAACTGAGAATCAAGATGGCCATTCTTAAGCAAGCCTGTATATTTAGAAGCTTTAGTCGGCAACATGAGTAAAGGTCTCGCGCTTCTTCTCAGTCCTGAAGAAAACGGCTGTTATTTGCCTTTGAAATAATTACTTAACCGGTTTATGTTTGTATTTATGCTACATTTAGAACGTTCTAATTTATTGTGTTTTAGTACTTCAACTATTCCTGCGCCGGTTCAGAAAACGTATTAAATTCAACGTTCTAATTTTACCCAGCTCATCAAAGGAAGGTTTCTAATAGAAAAAGAAATATTAATGATTTGAAATTTTGGAATATTTTAATGATTAGCGGAATATATTGTTAAACGAAACACTTATTCACATACGATTGTATAACTTGAAGTAGATACTATATAGGGTGTTTTAAAAATAGTGAGCGACTAAATATACTTTGACCGATTGATCTCAGACCCAAAATTCCAATTTACAAAATGCTTCATATAAGATAGGCATTCATACTACGACAGCGTCAGTCACGTGACGCGTTTGAGTAAAAAATGCAATTAACTGTTTATGCAAAGCCTTCTACAAACAAAACTACAATTAGCAAACAGTTTTTAATTCCTTTAAAAATCTTTATAAAAACGGTTAACTAATATGCAAAATTGGCCGAAAAAGTTGTCAAATTTATAGGACATTAACAAGAGTGGCTCGATCAAATAAAACGGCAAGAACATGGCTTTCAGAGGTCGCACAATATTTGAATATCGTTAGCTGCAATTTCCATCCGGAAATTGACATGCTTATTTCGGATATTACTTTTCTTATATACATAATGTATAAGGAAAGTATTGTGACGGGGTCGAAAATTCGAAATCGAGTTTTCGACCCCGTGATCAGGGATGCTTGAAACGAGCTCTCCCGTCGAAAATTCGAAATCGAGTTTTCGACGGGAGAGCTCGTTTCAAGCATCCCTGATCACGAATCAAACATTTTTCAAGTGATGTCTGTGTGTGTGTGTGAAAGTATGTGTGTGTGTGTGTGTGTGTGTCAGTGAGTCTGTGAAGACGATAACTGACGAACGAATGGACCGATTCGAACCAAATTTGGTACAAAAATCACAATCCGTAAACACTGGAAGCCTATTGTTTTTATACGCAATCGAATGTTCAGAACCCCCCCCCTACATTTTCGAATAAAATTTTGAAAAAATCGTCAAAAAATCAAAGCCACTAATAAACTTACGTAAATAGACATTTGTCATGTAATTTTTCATTAGAAAACGATTGGCATAAATTTTAGAACGCTAACACAAACCGTTCTCGAGATATTACACATTTTTAAAAAAACTTATCAAAAAGTCATATAAAATAAAAAAAAAATATTTCCTATTGAGAAACATGTTCCCCTTTCATATGTAATACCATACGATAAATTGGGTGACATCATTCTCGTGGATCTAGCTCGTTCCATTCATGGAAAAAGATATTTTGAGTAATACTTTTGTATTTGAACGCCAATAGTCATTTGTCTGTTGTAAGAATAACTTATTTCTTCATCCATAATGCTTTCCGAGATTTTGGCGACAAATTTGGCGGAATGTCGCCAACTTGGCGACTTTTTTAAATGTCGCCAAATTAACGAAAATCTCGCCAAATGGATAAAAATGACGCTAAATCAATGAAAATGACGACTCATTGTCGAAAATTCAATATCTTGGAAAGAATATTAGTATCTACTATAAGAAAAACCTATTTTTTTACTGTAAAAGTAGTAAATGCATTGCATTATATAAGGAAATTCATGTGTTGCCCACATCAGATTTTTTTATCTTATGGCAAATAGAAGCTTCTTTTGATAAACTAAATGGACTATGAAAAATAATTTTATAATTGAAAATGTTTTCTTTGGGGACAAGTATATAAAGTCATATATTGTGTACATTTTCACTAAAGGGAGTCACATGATCGACATCTGCATACATTGATAGTCCACTGTTGTGAACGAGTAATGTTACCTCACCGGAGGCTTTTTTTGAGAACCAGATAGAGAAAACATCCGTACGGGCATCCTTTCCCATGACGTGAGACTAGGGTATGCCATATGCCGAAATTCGAAGAAGGGTAGCCAGGTTTTGCAATGTGTCGCCAATTTGTCGACATTTGGCGAATTTCCGAAGCTTCGAGAAACACCTCGAAATAACCAATATTCCACGTGATATGACAGATGTCCAGAAGATTCTATGGAGCGTTTATAAAAAGGACTCATCACTTGGTTCGAGAGTAGTTGATTTGATGCGAGCTACATTTACATGTGATATTTCTTTAATAATTCATTAAATTGAGTTTAATTGCACAAAATAACACGCATAATTATTTGAAATGACACAAAATTCGCACTTTAAATTCAATTTTCGTTTCCATTGGGCGTTTGTTCAAACACGGCTTAGTGAAAATGCGAATAAACTAACATATCTCGAGAACGACTAGTCCTAGAGTAATAGGGTTGGTCTTATTCTTTTCATCGTCAAAAATTATGTATAAAACAAATATTTAATTGAGACATTTGAGCATATGTTGTCCTTTATTTTAGATGTTCACGATTTTTACGGGCCCTCTCCCTTTTTTTCCGAATCGTACCAAAATCAAAATCTGATCAGCACCAGGGAAACCCACAAGTTATTTATTTACCAAATTTCGTGAAATTTGGTCTATTAGTTTTTTTAGCTAGAGTGGATACAGGGAATGTTTGCTGATCATTTCACAAAAAATCACAGATTCCTTTATTTCGAATCGTACCAGAATTTAATCAGCACAAACGCAATGCACCTATAAATATTCATGAAATTCGGTCAATTAGTTTTAGAGCTAGAGTGGATACAAGTATTGAGAAGACAAATACATAGACACACACGCAGATGTTACGGTAAAAGTAGTTTTTTTTTTTCTAGAGGTCGCGATTTTCTAGAGATGCGATTTTCGGCATGATTCCAATACTTCCCTTATACATTGCCAAGTATTGCAGGAAAATTAAAAAAGGAAAAAGGAAAAAGTGTGTATTTAAACATAAACTATGTAATTAAATGAAATCAGGTATGACTAATGCCATCTAAACATTCGAAGTGAACTTGAAAAAAAAAAAAAAATTCTAACTTCAAGTGCTTCAGTGAAACATTTAATGTACATGTGATACAAAGTACTGGTGGTGTAATGCTGGTATAATGTAGTACTGGTATAATGCTTACATGGGTTTTTTTTATGACATTGCCTCAGGTTGTAGTTTTCACTTCCCCTTTCCCTGCAATACCTTGTAATGTATAGGGAAAGTACTGGAATCATGTCGAAAATCGCAACTCAAGTTTTCGACGGATTTACACGTTTTGCGACATCTAGAATACCAAAAAACTATTTTAAGCGTGATGTCTGTGTTTGTGTGTGTATGTCTGTGTATCTCTCTTTGCAATGTATGTATCCACTTTAACTCAAAAACTAATGGACAAAATTTCCTAAAATTTGGTAGGTAAGTCACTTGTGTGAGACCCTTGTGCTGAGTAGCTTTGAGTATAAATGGGGATAAAATATCCCCATTTATTGCGAAATGTCCATCAAAAATTGACTGAATCCACACTAGCTGAAGAACTAATACATCAAATTTCACAAAATTTGGTAGAAAAGCCACTTGTGAGTTATCCTGGTACTGATTAGATTTTTGGTACAATTTGGAAAAAAATTGTTAAAATCTAAAAAAAAAAAGAAAAAAAAGATCAATCATGCTTAAAGCATTGATTATGAAACACTTTCCAACTTCAATGCAATTATATATGAACATCTCTAAAATGCGATACATTCCTCGGTAATATTTTTTAAATTATCACATTACTACATTAATTTATTATTTTTGAAAACTTAAAATTTCATCGAAAAATATGAACTTCATTCAAATGGCGGCATTAAAATATAAATTGCCTGGTTTAAACATCTCTAAAATGCGATACATCCCTGGGTTATTTTTTTTAAATTATCATAATACTACAATAATTTATTATATTTGAAAACTACATCGAAAACAAATAAACTTTATTCAAATGACGTCATCGAAATATAAATCGCCTCTCTTGAAACTTCATCGAAAAAGTCGTCTGGTTCTCCGTGTAAAATCAATATTTCATTCATATCAGCTCTATTGCAGACTCCATGAGCTAAATAATTTTGCGTTTTTGGTGTTTATATTTTCTATAAGTGAAAATTAGGCTTCGTTATAGAAATAATCATTGCGGTGTTTCAGTATGTAGATGCACAGAATTTAAGCAAAAATAAAGCGGTTTTAGGAAGGATACATCACTAAATATGGATTAAAAGAACTTAAAATCACGATTTTGACACAAGATGGATGCCATATTTTATTTTGAAGTGGGTCAAGTTTTGAAGTGGGTTTTGAAGGGTGATCTCTTCATATAATGGTCACGTGATCGCTTCATATAAAAGGTGTAATTATTATTTTAATTTTTATTTAAAAAACTACTGAATATATTTTGCTGAAATTTTCTTTATATATTTTATGGTATAATACGTATAAATATTTCATAAAACTTTCGAAGCAATTTGTGAATTTTAAATTCGCTTCAAAAATGTTTGACAAATTAAGTCCCATAGGATTCAATGTATTTCATTTATTCAACCCTGATTCAATCCAAAATTAATTGGGTGATATTATTCATTCATATCCCCTTACCGTTTTCCCTTCCCGTCCCCACAGACCGTTTGAACAACATACTAAAATTTCATTTTGATAAAGTCATTTTTATGGTAATTATCGTGCTAACGGACAAACAGACAGATAGACAGACAGACAGAATTAACAAATTCATAAACACTTTCCAACTATGCTGTAAAGTGTTTAAAATTTCGTATGCTTAGATATATCAAATAAATGCGTAGTTTATACGTAGTTTTTAACTACATACTTTTATACATGATGCTTAACGATTAACAGAATAAGACCATCAAATACATCAATTAAATGCTTGTTTTATACATAATGTTTAAGAATGAATAGAATAAGGCCAACCACATTACACTAGGACTAGTCGTTCTCGAGATATTTTTGTTTCTTCGCATTTTCTCTATGTCACATTTGAAAATAAGCCCAGTTACTAAATGAGAACGAAAATTGAATTAAAAGAGCAAATTCAGTGAAATTTAAAATAATTACGGGTGCTATTTTGCGCAATGAAACTCAATTTAATGAATTATTGAAGAAATAAAAAGGACGTGAATATAAGTCTGCAGGGAAAGTCTTGTGCTGTCCACGTCAGATTTTTTATTCCGTGTTCTTGATATCCATTGTAATATATACGGGGGTGTCTATACAGGGCCCCCACAAAGGGGGGGGGGGGTCAGTTGGGACCACGGTACTGGTGCTCGGCGAAGGATAGGGGCCCGTGGAAAAATATTTTTTCAGCATTATTTGTGCATATGAATTTGTAATAAAAAATATTTTATAATACAATATCGCATATTTTATGCAAGTATAAAATTACAAGTATGGAATAGATTGAAAGCAAACGCAAGTTCTTTAAAACAATAAAAAAAAATTATAAATTTTAAACACATGATACATTAAGCAACAGGTGATATATTTTATTTCTTTGATTCTATGTTTGTTTCAAAACAAGAAAGATCAATCATGCTTAAAGCATTGATTATGAAACACTTTCCAACTTCGATGCAATTTTATTTAAACAAGTCTAAAATGCAATACATTCCTCGGTAATACATTCCTCGGCAATATATTCCTCGGTTAAAACAATTATACACAATACTACATTAATTTATTATATTTGAAAACTAATTTTCTAAACTAAGTCTTAATTTTGAAAACTAAGTCTAATTTTCACTTATGGAAAATGTAAACACCAACAGATGTAGAATGAGTTGTATAAGAATAGCTGCATTTCTTTAACGCAAAATTACTTAGCTCATGGAATCTGCAATATAGTTGATATTAATGAAACATTCATTGCTTGTACTCAGAGAACCAGACAATATTTTCGATAAGTTTTAAGCATAGAGTTAAATTCCTTGTACCTCCATGGTTTTAAGTTTTTAAATAAAATAAATTATTATAGTGTTGTGGTGAATGAAAGGATTGGAAAATTGTTTATGAATGAAATGGTGCTTTTATATAGAAACAATTTATATTTCGATGACGTCATTTGAAAAAAGTTCATTTGTTTTCGATGAAGTTTTAAAATATAATAAATTATTGTAGTATTATGATAATTTTAAATATATTACCTAGGGATGTATTGCATTTTAAAGATGTTTAATCCAGGCAATTTGTATTTCAATGCCGTCATTTGATTGAAGTTAATTTTTTTGGATGAAGTTTTAAGTTTTCTAATATGATAAATTAATGTATTATTGTGGTAATTTTAAAAATATTACCGAGGAAGGTATCGCATTTTAGAAGTGTTTCAATAAAATTGCATGGAAGTTGGAAAGTGTTTAATAACCAATGCTTTATGCATGATTGATCTTTGTTGTTTATTTAAAATTGCTTATTAAGATTAGTTCATTTCATGTGGCAACAAGAAAAACCATTGTTGAAATTTAAACCGAGCTAGTCATTGAATCATTCAAACCCGTTATAACAATTTGTTCAATAATCAATACAACAGTGGGTTTAAACAGTGTATAAATAAATAAACCTTCTCAAAATATTTTAATTATTGAAAACTGCAGCAAACTGAATACATCTCGTGTTGTTTTTGCGATATTACTGTTTAATTGGTTATATAAAGATTATATCTGTCTCACAAGTGTGGTAGTCTGAATATGTTGGGGAAAGAGGAAAAGTTTGGAGCTACCAATACGTGAGTATTTAGAAATATTTTATACAGTTGACGACAATCTGTTTTTGCCCTTTTGGACCTCATCCCCCCGTTGGCTTTAATAGGGCCATATTTGAATAGCACCTAAATAAATGGAAGGACTCTGCGTAAACCGTTTAAAAATACAAAGGAAAAAAAGTAAATATAATATTAATAATTATTCAAGGCAATTTTCAATTTATATATTCTTGTCGAACTTTTAGAGGATACAAACAACTCATTTACTGCTCATGGTTAGTCAAAATATCCAAATTATTACCACCTTATCTAATCAGGTCAAAATATTAAAATATCGATAGTATGTACAATCATTATGTACACTACCCAAGGTCACTCATACTGTTGCTCATACTCTTGGGTGAGTCGGGTGGCCTGGGTCTTCAAATATAAACACTACCCGACATAGAAAATGCAACACCAAGAAGCTTTGCTCGTATAATTATTCAACTTGCCAGACAAACGCATGTGTCCTATGTATGCAAATGGTCTGAAATGCAAGAAGGTTATGTGATTAGAGCGTGGGATAAAAGGGGTGGAAATGACAGATAAGGCAACAGTTGTTACCGTCTGTCACTTAAGGAAACCTGTTTTTCGAGCTGTTTTCCATTTAAAAGACACATGTTGTTGAAGAGATGCCTGGCCACCGACGACAAACTCCGTTTCAGCATTTGGACGATCGAGCGAGGGAAATAATTTTAGGCCTACGTACGGCTCGGTAGTTGTACCGGCGAATCGCCGCTGAAACGCGTGTACATGCGTCTACTGTGCAAAGGTTTTGGAGAAGATGTACTGAAGGGCATGTGGATCGTCGCAGTGGTCCATCCAGACGTACCTTAGCGCCGCTTTAATCGACGCTTTCGAAGGCATGCGGTGGCGGACCCAAAAACGCTGACTGTCGACATTCTGCAGAATATGCAGGGTACATTGGATGTTCCAATATCAGCGAGAACAGTTTCTCGACGATTGGCCGAGAGCTGCTTGCACGCACTCCAGCCGTCTTTTACGAAGACTGCTATTGATGACAAGATATCGACGTGAGAGATTGCAATGGTGTCGAGTCCGAGCCTCTTGGACGACTGAATGGGTTCAGTCGCCGTTTGAGAGTCTGGAGACGACGTGGAAACAGATCCAATCCTGCAGAGACATTATGGTTTGTGGTGCCATTGGCTTCAATAGTCGGTCACCTCTGGTTCGTATCAGAGGCACAATGACGACACGACGATTATATGTTTGAGATGCTGCGGCCGGTTGGACTGACCTACCTACATCTGTTGCAAAATGCTGTTTTTAACAAGATAACGCCCGACAGCACATGGCAACCGTCAACGTACAAGTCTTGCAAGGTACCTAGGTGCTTCCTTGGCTTCCACTGTCTCTAGATATCTCACCCATCGAGCATATATAGTGCGTGATTGGCGTCATTTGACTGCCCTGGCTTCGCCTCAAACCGTTGCCACCCATAGAAGGTGAAGGCATATGGTCATCCATCCCTCAGGAAGCTATTCGCGCGATTACTGCATCTGTTCAAGGTCAATTGAAAGGGGGGTTGCTGCTAACTTGGAACACGATCCAAAATCCTTTATATATTCTTGCAGGGCTTTTAAAAGAATAAATTATACTAGATCACTATTATTGAGAGCTAACACTTTTAGCTTTCGAGATACATGTATTACAAATATTGAACATGAGAAATTTTCAATCTTCAAATTGACTGTAATTGACTTGAAAACTGTAAAAGTATCGTAAAAACAAATTGTTCATCTATATACTGGATTTCTGATCAAACCTTTCTGTTGCTTACTGTTTATATCTATATGCTATCGGTCAGATGGCCTTTTGATTGATAGTAGAAAAAGTGAAACAAAAATGCGAACAAAACCTTTCTCATTCTTAAAAAAAAAAAAGTTTAAAATATTAAAACATTGAATTTTTTTTTGTATATTCATAATAGGTACTCTATTTATGATGAAATAAATGAAAATTGTTTATATGTTTATTTATTACTTTTGGATATATAAGCATCAAAATAGTTTATATTCTCCGTAGCGTTTCTATTTCAGCCAGATATGTCCACCCCAAACTTAAATGTAATTCACATCGAAATCAAATACCGAAGATAATTTTCTTCATGTGTTAGTTAGCCAAACTGGTTGACATTCTTCCTTGGAATGTCTTTAACCACTGTAATAATATTGTAAGGAAAGAACCAGGAGTGTAAAATAAGAATTGTAAAATAAGAACACTGTAAAAATTTTAAGCCATCGTATTAATTTCAACAGACCTCTCAAAAGGCCTAAATATTTCAAAATTGGGTATTTTTTCAATAATTATATGTAATATGTGTACTAGTGTAATTTTATTTAATTAATAATTATGTATATTATCTAATCCATACTCAAAGTATAGAACAGAAAAGTAAGTATAATAAAGTGAAATGAAGTGAGAGGCCAAGCAGTGAAATGAAGTGAAGTGCAAAACAAAAACAAACAAAGCACATTTAACAGATTGCTGTACTCTAGTGGAGAAATCCAATCATCTGAACAGCATTTCTAGTTTTGTTTTCCAAGAGATTTTCTTAAATTCTCCTCAGTAGTTAATAATATCAAAAGCTATTGTTTGTTAAATAGAAGTTTTGTTTTGTTTATAGGAAAGATGTGTGATTCACCAGTAACAGGTAAATCAAAAGTAAACATAAACATACGTTTTTCAACTATGGTATGGTTAATTGGTCACCCAATTCCCATACTTGATAAAGAACATTTTAATGAGTTGCCCAGTCAGGCAAGTATTGTATCGCTTATTTTATGATCTGAAAACTAATAAACAATCTCTGTCTGTAAGTTCTTCAATTATAATTGATGAACTGTCAGTTATGGCAAATGGCTAATATTCCAACCACCCAAAAGCCAAATGCAGTAGTCAAACAGAAAAAAGTTCATGAAAAATATGTCAGCATATGCAGAAACAAAAATAGGCGAACACATCGCCAAATAAAATTGGAAAGTATGTTTTTAGATCAATTAGAAAATCTATTCAACATCTCACATGCCAGTTCCAAAAATCTTATTAAAATTCCTCAAGATTGGGACTTTTTGCAAGATCAACTTACTGCAAGGAATATGATTATGATTGGTGAGGACAACATTTTCAAACAGAAAGAGAAAATTAAGCAGGAACTAAAGCTTGAAGAATATCAGAAATATGAAAAGCTATGAAGGTGGCACGTTTAGAAATGGAAAATGAAACATATTCTAGTACAAGTACAGCCATTAATGACGAAGACAGTTTAACAACTGACTGCTGCTGTACTGATGATGATGACGATGAACCTGCAGCAATAAGTGAATATCATCAACAGGTTATTGAAAGAGCTAGAGGCTTTAACACAGATGCCGGACCATCTGGCATTTACAAAATTACAAAATCTCAATATTCAGACAAACGGCAAGTGGTAGATAATCCATTGTTTATTTCAAGCTTAGATAGAACCAAGACTACACCACGTGAGGCAATGTACATTGTGGCCCCAGCATTAAAAGCAGATAGAGTTAATGTAGATGATTTGACATTGTCACCAGCCTCACTCTATAGATCCAGGAAGACAGTACGTAAGTTGATTGGAGAGAGCACCAAAGAAAATTTCTCACCTAACACACCACTTGTTTGACATTTTGATGGCAAGTTATTACCAGACCATGATGGAACAATAGCAGATCGCATGCCAGTTGTTGTTTCAGGTTTTCAAGTTGAGAACCTGTTAGGTATTTCAAAAATACAATCAGGCACAGGCCTTGAAATGGGCAATGCAATAATTCAGTTACTTACAACTTGGGATGGGGTAGCTGAATGCATCTCAGGTTTATGTTTTGACACTACAAGTCTAAATACCGGGATACATACTGATGCTATTTCAGTCATTCAAAAATCATTTAATAAGCGTCTCCTGTTTTTAGCTTGTAGACACCATATTCTTGAAGTAATTGCTACTGCTGTATTTGATAAATTTTTCACTTCATCGGGTCCACAAGTAGCACTTTTTGGTAGTTTTGAAGAATATATTGGCATTTTCTTGACCTATCTAACTATGCACCAATTGACAAAGATACACCTCACTGTGTTGGTGATGGGTTGCTTTAGAATTTAGGTAATTTGGGGATTTGAAAATTTACTTTTATTTCTTTTTCCCTGGCTCAATATTCTTAATTTGGTAATATTTAAATAATATTTATTGGCTTTTTCATTTATTCTTTAATTAGAATATTTTTAATCTTCTAAATTAATTTTCTTTATAATATTCTTAGTTAAAAATGTTCCATTCCTTAAATTAATATTACTTTTGATTTGCAAATTTTAAAAATTATTTATTTATTTGATTCCCCTTAAAATTCCCTTTAATTTGATGTCTCATTTTCCCATTTTGGTTAGAAATTCCGTTTGTTCTACAGTTTCAAGTTATTTCCATGTCTCACTGCAATTCAAAAATTTCAGTTGCGGCCATTTTCGGAATTCTGTTTTGCGGGCTTTTTACTGCGATTAATAACGCCACCTAAGCGTTTTCGCGCCTCTTTGGAATTCGTGATTTATTTTAATTGGTTCGCGTTTTTACGGATCGTCTGCTCTCGGAATTATGAGTATTATTTTGGCAATTCTAATTTCGGTAAGCGAATTTTAATTGCTGCCGTTTATCTAAACTCCGCGCTTTTGCCGCACATATAAATACGCGCGTAGAACTTTTCAGTTTCAGTTTTTTGTTGAAATCCTTCGTTGTGCGTTAGCGCGAGAAGCGCATTGTTTATTTTCGAATGGAACTTATGTTCCACGCGAGCTTTTCTGTGGAACGTTAAGTTCCTCGCGTTATTCTTTTTTTACATTAGTTGTTTTAATTTAAATGATGCATTTTTCAAGCCTTTTCGCGTAATTCGCGACGTAACTCTTCAGAAAAGTGTATGGTGAAATTCCTTTTGCGAGTTATGTGAACGGAGCGTCTGACGATGACATCTGAGTTTTAAGAAGATCCGAGTTATCCAGAAGTGGTTGTTAGGCCTCTGCTGATGTTTTTCAAGAAAAATGCTGAATCCTCTCCTGTTTCAAGTTTGGGTGATTTCCAGTAAACCAGTCTTCAAAATGTGTCTCCACTTATTGGAACTTTCCCCCCTGTCTGATGGCCCAAGCGGGTGAATACAGTTGTTTTATTTTTTTTTAAACTCCTACTTTCTTTAATTCTGAATATGATTTCTTAATATTTTTTTGAAATGCATTTAACTAAATTTTATTCTGTAAAATTAAAATTTTAAAACTTCATTCTGAGAGCAAATTTCTAAACCTTCATAATTTTTTAAGAGCCTGGGTAAAATTCTAAAATTCTTTAAATTTAATATTTTTGTTAATGATTTTTGATGAAATTTAAATAGATTGTTTTGAGTTAAGTTTTTATGCTAATTCCTTAATTTTAACTAAGTTGATAAAATTCTAAAATTCTAATGTCTAAAATTCTAATGTTAATTCTTCCTGAGTTGCCTGCCTGTGAGCAGTGTTTTTGTATTTGTTAATTTTAATTAATTTGAAGTACTATTTAATAAACTAATTTTCTTTAAACTAAATATTATGTCTTCATTTATCTTTTTTAAACACAGCAGGTTTTATTCTATCTGTCAAACACAACAGTAGTTTTGGTGCCGTGTACCAGTCTAGAAATTGCAAATGATGATAAGCGGTGGCTTGAATTAAAACAACATGATGCAATAGAATTCTTGCACGCTCAATTGAAAAATCAACCCCGTCATGACTATTTAGAGTTCATACAGTCTCTCATAACTCTGAGAGAAGCAGAATCTATTCCAACAAACACAAAATTTAATCTTTCTGGTTCTTATCATCGAGCAAGGTGGATGTCGAAAGGAATTTATTGCCTGAAAATATTCTGTTTCCGTGAGCAGTTCAATTCAAGCAAGCATGAGCTGCAGAGTTTAAAACGAATCTGTCTCTTCCTGCTTACAATCTATATGAAACCATGGTTTTCTGCACCTAGCAGTTATAATGCTTCCAAAAACGATTTGTGCTTACTACAAACTCTTGAGTCTTACATACAAATTGACAATCTAGTTGCGCAAACTGCATTTTTAAAGCTTAAAGGCCAACTATGGTATTTAAATAAAGACCTTGTTGCACTAGCACTTTTCTCAGACTTTTTTCTAGTTGAAGAGAAAATTTCTCTTATTAAAGCCATGAAAAAGCCAGAGAAGAAGCAGAACTTAAGAAGATTAGATGGAACAAAAATTAAAACTCTCATAACCAAGACATTATCAGACTTTGCCTCAAATAGATCTTACAACTTTTTTCAGCTTTAAAGGTTAGCTGTGACTTTCTGGACACTCACCCACAAACTTGGGATAATAGAGTAGATTGCATGCATGCCAAGGAAAAGGTAGCTGCAATCAAAGTTGTCAATGACTGTGCTGAGCGAGATGTGAAATTAGCCACTGATTTTAACTCAATACTTACACACGACGAGGATCAACGACAGCTAATTTTTCAAGTCGTTGAACATCATCGTCAGCTATTTAAACTCTCACTCAAGAAAAACTTCAAAACTAAATAATTGTTTTAATGCAACATATCATTCAACTGCCATTTCATTTTGTTTTTATACTATCTGTTTGATAATATTAACAAGTATGATAGAATATTTAGTAACATGGTGAAATCCAATAAAATAGCCTTAATTTTCAAAACTTCGAGTGTATTGAGCTGTCACTTAATATGTTCTTAAGATCTTAAAACTTTACAAGTGTACTTATATCATGAAACCTCATAAAATTAGAAGGTATGCGAATTATAAATAAAAATTTTTTTTGCCCTTTAAGTTTGAAGCAGTCTAACGCACAGCCAGTTCAAAATGTCCATCGCCAGCAACAATAGGCATTTAATGTCCAGAAAGAATATTACAGCGGATTTTCACAAGCATTGCATGTGTCACATCGTTACAGGCCCCGATGATACATACGGCCATATGGCATATATTTATTGCCTTCCATATAAATTTTTCGTTCGTTCCTGGTTTCGATTCTTTACTGTCTACCTCACTTTCCCGACTTCCTTAATTAAATAATGTATAAGGAAAGTATTGTGATGGGGTCGAAAATTCGAATTCGAGTTTTCGACGGGAGAGCACGTTTCAAGCATCTCTGATCACGAATCGAACATTTTTGAGGTGATGTCTGTGTGTGTGTGTGTGTGTCAGTGAGACTGCGGAGAGGATATCTCACGAACGAATGGAGCGATTCGAATGAAATTTGGTACAAAAAATCACAATCCGTTAATACTGGAAGCCTATTATTTTAAAATATAATCGAATGTTCAGAACCCCCCTAAATTTTCGAATGACATATTGAAACTTTTAATAAAGTTACGCAAATAGACATTTCTTATATAATTCTTTTCTTAGAAAACGATTGACATAAATTTTAGTACGTTAGCATGAACTGTTCTCGAGATATTGCACATTTTTCAAATAAATTTATCAAGCATTCCCAAAAACTAAAAAAATATATTAATTGTTAAGAAACATATTCACTTTTCATATGTAACATCATGCGATAAATTGGGTGACGTCATTCTCGTGGATCTAACTCGTTCCATTCACGAGAAAATATACTTTGAGTAATACTTTTGTATTTGAACGCCAATAGTCATTCATCTGCTGAAAGAATGAATTATTTCTCCGTCCATAACACTTGGCTAGTTTTGCAGACAAATTTGGTGGAATGTCGCCAACTTGGCGCCTTTTTTAAATGTTGCTAAATTAAGGATAAACTCGCCAAATGGATAAAAATGAAGCTAAATGAAAATAATGACTAATCGACGAAAATTCAATATCTTGGAAAGAATATAAATATCTACTATAATCTATTTTTTTACTGTAAAAGTAGTAAATTCCATTGCATTATATAAGGAAAGTCATGTGCTGTCCACATCAGATTCTTTATTAAATTCGATTCATGAAAGTTTCACTTTAAACATTCTATGAACTCTCGTGACAATGGCATACATGTAACGTCCAAAAGTAAAAATAAACATTATACAGAAATGCAACTGCAGTACTTCAAAAACCAAAGAGTATCTTTTAAAATGGATTATAATTTTTATAAGAAATTCACTAGAGTGTGGCTCATTTCCACTTTCTCATAACAGAATCATTATTTAGCTTGTAATTTTATTTTTCTTTCAAATATTGCAAGATATTTTCTTAAAAATCAGTATCGGTGGTTCAAATGATCCCAACTGTACCCTGTTACACTTCGTTTTAAATGGCTTGAATCTTCCGACAAGATACCAAGTTGGACAATATAACACTCGTACGGGGTTTAACTTTGCCTCCGGGGTGTGCTACTGACATCCTAACCATAAAAATTGTATCTCAGCTATTTTTCACTAGACTGTTGAAACTGTGAAGTTTCTTATCCAATGAGCGATAAAATAACCCCTTTTAAGCACATTCAGAACCACCCTAAATTTTCGAATGACATATTGAAACTTTTAATAAAGTTACGCAAATAGACATTTCTTATATAATTCTTTTCTTAGAAAACGATTGACATAAATTTTAGAACGTTAGCATGAACCGTTCTCGAGATATTGCACATTTTTCAAATAAATTTATCAAACATTCCCATAAATTAAAAAAATATATTAACTCTTAAGAAACATGCTCACTTTCCATATGTAATATCATGCTGTAAATTGGGGGACATCATTCTCGTGGGTGTAACTCGTTCCATTTACAAGAAAAGATACTTTGAGTAATACTTTTGTATTTGAACGCCAATAGTCATTTATCTGCTGTAAGAATAACTTATTTCTCAGTCCATAACGCTTGGAGAGATTTTGGCGACGAATTTAGCGGAACGCCGCCAAGTTGGCGACATTTTTAAATGTTGCCAAATTAACGAAAATCTCGCCAAATGGATAAAATCGACGCTAAATTAATGAAAATGACGACTAATTCATGAAAATTCAACATCTTTGAAAGAATATAAGTATCTACTATAAGAATAATATTTTTTTCACTGTAAAAGTAGGAAATGCATTGCATTATATTAGGAAAGTCATGTCTTGTCCACATCAGATTTTTAAGCTTTATGCTACGGTTGCTATAATCAATGTTATATGTTATTCGTTCGGGTATGATTACTTTGCAATAGATAGATCTACCGTGTTCACTTATGGTATTTTCTTACAAAGTTTTTGGGGTGCTTCATAACTTTCTTAGGTACACTGTATATTAGTATATTGTACTGTTAAATCCATTCTAATCACTTAATAAATTTACTGCTGCATTGTGTATAGCATTGGACGCTTAATAAATTTAACTGTTATGATTAGGAAAATTGAATGTTTGCGCAAAAGCTTTAAAATTTAATATATTTAAAAATTTATTATAATTTATGCCCAGACACAAACTGTTTGGACTGATTTGTGATTGTAGAAAATGTTGATTATGATTGTAAAGAATGCTTTGCAGATTTTTCTTTTAGTTGGTCCAATTTCGTTTAACTGTATTTCGTAAATTGGGGTATACACTAATCCAAGCAATTCTGTTGCATCCTACGTACAACTCAAAGTGCTGCAAATGCAATAAATTTAACAATACTTTATTTACAGTAACATCCAAAACCGATTAGTTACCCTTTACTTTTACTGCAATACATGATAATGGATATGGAAAGTATTGGATTCACACCAAAAATCGCAAGTCGAGTTTTCGACGGATCTACACGTTATGGGATCTACAGAATACGAAAAAACTATTTTCAACGTGAAGTCTGTGTGAAAGCCCCAGGCCGTCCGACTCGTCCAGATGACTTAGAGTATCTATTTGGCGGCCGGGAAGGACTGTGAAGTCTGTGTGTCGGTTTGTGCAATGTATGTATCCACTCTAGCTTAAAAACTAATTGAACGAATTTCATAAAATTTGGGAAGTTCTTTGTAGATAACCTTGGTGCTAATTAGATTTTCCTCCCAAATGCCACGTAGGTCAAAAATGATATTTTGCAATTCACTCTTTTAACATATCTCACTTTTTTCATTTTCTTTTAAATTAAACGAACAAGTTAAATGAATTAAATCAGTATACTTGAACGAATTTCATAACTAATTGAACGAATTTCATAAAATGCAGTAAGTTCTTTGTAGGGGTAACTTTGGTGCTGATTAGATTTCGGTATAGCTGGATAAAAGAACCAGCGTTTTTTGCGAAGTGATCCGCTAAAATTGCCCTTATCGAGTCTAACTGAAAATCTAATTAAATATATTTCACAAGATTTGATAGATAACTCTATTGTGGTTTACCTTGGTGCTGATTAGATTTTGATATGATCCGGAAAACAAAAACCTGCGATTTTATGAGAAATTACCCGTCAAAATGTCTAAAATCTAAAATAAAAGACTACGTATGCTCAAATGTGTGAATTAAACGCTTGTTTCATATGTAATTTTTGACGATGAAAATGATAAGATCAACTCCATTACTCTAGGACTAGCCGATCTAGAGATATTTTAGTTTTTACACATTTTTGCTACATTTTACGGTTTTGAGAATAAGTCCAGTTACCAAATAAAAAGGAAAGCTGAATTAAAAGTGTAGATTCAGTGCAATTTTAACTAATTATGCGTGTTATTTAATACAATTAAACTCAATTTAATGAAACATTAATGAAATAAGGAGAAAATGGATTTGAGTCTGCAGGGAAAGTCATGTGCTGCTCTCATCAGATTTTTTTAATTTAGTAGGACAGTTATGTTGATAGTTTTAGTCACTGAACAAGTGCTTTGAATGTTTATGTTAGACGTTCACTTTCCTATTTTAGTATTTCTACATTCATTCATTGTATCCTTATACGTTCTTTCATTGTGTCCTACTAACCATTCCTTCCTGTATGGTATCAATCTTTTTTTATCTGTCGTCTCCCTGTCGTCAACCTCTTTCTCTGTTCTAGTTGCGTTTGTTGTTCTAACGGCAGTTGTCAATCTTACTATGACAAGAAAAGTTTATGCTTCTTGCTTGTTCTGCCGAAAAAGGATGATTTGTCCCTTCGAAACAGGTTGACACCATTTAT
The DNA here is from genome assembly GCA_951213105.1 of Amaurobius ferox. Taxonomy (NCBI): domain Eukaryota; kingdom Metazoa; phylum Arthropoda; class Arachnida; order Araneae; family Amaurobiidae; genus Amaurobius; species Amaurobius ferox. The sequence goes on from OX578153.1 coordinate 6,910,246, forward strand.
TTCGTATTGGGTGTTGCTTCAGAAAAGTTTTATTAGTTTCATCCAATTTACACTTCGTTTAAGTCTAACTCGAATAGTCTTTAGAAGATCTTAAAGCCCTAAAGCATATTCAATCTAACTAAGACATAAACGTTAGAAAGTTTCGTTGCTTCTCTAAGTCCTTGCTACCAAGTTATACGGCCAATTATAACAACTAAACGATATTTGGCGTTGGCCAAATTGGAATCAGTTTAATCTTAGATCAATTCTAATTTTATCCAAGAACTCCTTACTTGATAACGTGCTGTGACTCTTTCACAACGTATACAGAAATTTTAGGAGAAAAAATCTCAAATCACGGAAATTTATATCCTACTTTATTAAAAAGAAATCTAGAACGAGATGGAAGTTTTTGAAATTCGAGCGAAAACTTTGAAATTTATTCTACATTTTATATTTTTTTAATATGGCAGAATGGAACAAAATTTGTCAGAAATGTGCTTAAAAGGGGTTATTTTATCGCTCATTGGATAAGAAACTTCACAGTTTCAACAGTCTAGTGAAAACTAGCTGAGATACAATTTTTATGGTTAGGATGTCAGTAGCACACCCCGGAGGCAAAGTTAAACCCCGTACGAGTGTTATATTGTCCAACTTGGTATCTTGTCGGAAGATTCAAGCCATTTAAAACGAAGTGTAACAGGGTACAGTTGGGATCATTTGAACCACCGATACTGATTTTTAAGAAAATATCTTGCAATATTTGAAAGAAAAATAAAATTACAAGCTAAATAATGATTCTGTTATGAGAAAGTGGAAATGAGCCACACTCTAGTGAATTTCTTATAAAAATTATAATCCATTTTAAAAGATACTCTTTGGTTTTTGAAGTACTGCAGTTGCATTTCTGTATAATGTTTATTTTTACTTTTGGACGTTACATGTATGCCATTGTCACGAGAGTTCATAGAATGTTTAAAGTGAAACTTTCATGAATCGAATTTAATAAAGAATCTGATGTGGACAGCACATGACTTTCCTTATATAATGCAATGGAATTTACTACTTTTACAGTAAAAAAATAGATTATAGTAGATATTTATATTCTTTCCAAGATATTGAATTTTCGTCGATTAGTCATTATTTTCATTTAGCTTCATTTTTATCCATTTGGCGAGTTTATCCTTAATTTAGCAACATTTAAAAAAGGCGCCAAGTTGGCGACATTCCACCAAATTTGTCTGCAAAACTAGCCAAGTGTTATGGACGGAGAAATAATTCATTCTTTCAGCAGATAAATGACTATTGGCGTTCAAATACAAAAGTATTACTCAAAGTATCTTTTTCATGAATGGAAAGAGCTACTAGATCCACGAGAATGATGTCACCAAATTTAACGCATGATATTACATATGAAAACTGAACATGTTTCCGAATATCAAATGTTTTTTTGTATTTTATATGACTTTTTGATAATTTTTTAAATATGTGCAGTATCTCGAGAACGGTTCGTGCCAGCGTTCTAAAATTTATATCAATCATTTTCTAACGAAAAATTACATAAGAAATGTCTATTTGCGTAACCTTATTTGAGGTTTTGATATTTTGATGATTTTTTCAAAATTTCACTCGAAAATTTAGGGGGCTTTGAGCATTCGATTGCGTATAATAACAATAGGTTTCCAGTATTCACCGATTGTAATTTTTATACCAAATTTCTTTCGAATCGGTCCATTCGTTCGTCAGTTATCGTCTCCACAGACTCATTGACACAGACACACACACACACACACACACATGATTCGTGATCAGGGATGCTTGAAATGTGTTCCCCCCGTCGAAAACTCGAATTTCAAAATATTAAAATAGTAAATTAAAAAAGTAATAATTTATTTCAACAATCCACTTTTTTTTCATTGTTGATGTGTATAAGAATGAACAAATTTCATATTGAAGGATGATAAATATATAACAATAAGTTATGGAATATTGTCTAAAACCGTACTGTTGGCTTATTAATTGTTAAAAAATCATTCGATATCTTTATGCTCACTGTGCTGATACTTCTATTATAAAACTACGAAAGGTTTTTGTTTATAAATATTGCCGAATTTTGCTGTGTGTTAAGTGTGGAAATAGTAGGAGGAGTCTTTGAACTGGATGCGTGTACAATTTTAAAATGATGAACCCTCTACGGTAAGTATGATTTTTTTACTGTTTCCAAATGCATTTGTGGGAAAAGACTCCACTCTTAATGCGCTTAAACGTGTAAAGTAATACAGATGGCCAAAATGATACAGTAGATTCCACTTAATTGTGCTATGGATTCACCAGAGCAGTCTCTTACTTGGACTGAAATAAGAAGGGAAATCGCAATGACAACAAATTTCATCCCAAATGCCTCTTAGGCCAAAAATGATATTTTACAATTCACTTTTTTAACATATCTTACTTTTTTCATTTTCCTTTAAATTAAAAGAACAATGATCTACACATTTTATACTGCCAGAATTTGTGGGCTTATATTTTAGCATTTTAAATGTATATTATATCTTTAAATATACATGAACACAAAGTTTATACCTGCATCGATTATTCACAATGAGATGATCATCATTTCTGATTATAACGAGTTTTTTGTACGGTCAATTTTTTACGAGTTTTTTGTACTGAATAAAAGCTATAATCTTCATAATAAATGAATGAATCACTAGGCATAAGATAAATATACGTAGTACGAGTTTGGGCTCTAATATTTATTTAAAACTGCATTCTATCAATTAAGCCCTAGGTCCACTGGCTGAGACCATTGAGTCCAAAAATTGTTGAATTTTGATATTTCCAGGTATCGTACAGTTTTTCGCAGCTATGTATAATTCCAGAACATTTAGAGGTTGCATACATCTGGAGAATGGCTTAACTCTGAACGAAAAGAATGTAGGATCCACTTCAGCTCCACTATAGTGGCAAGATGTGTCTTGCCAAAAGTATCACACAGTTTTGTGAACTTCAAAGTATTCATTTTGCATAATAAAAGAAGTTATTTATATGTGCGTCTGTGTGTGTATGTCATTTGTAGCGGAAAATCAGAGAATCGGAAAGCGGCAAAATTTATTAGAGAAGTACTTCAAATATCGTACGGTGCACCTCGGCGAGATTATTAAAAATTCCGGATAGGCTAAAAGTTATGATCGTTAAAAACCGAAATGATCGTTTTCCGCCATTTCGTCAAATTATATCTACTGTTTCGGTGTCACCGATGCAGACATTTGAGAACGGGTATTTTGATTAAATCGCATAATATATATATAATAAAATTATTGAAATTACAATGATAGAATAAAGAGAAGGTGTAACTCATAATATATATATATATATATATATATATTATGAGTAACTCATATATATATACACAGTCAAACCTGACTATCTCGAATCTCGCGGGAATTTAAAAATTATTCGAGATAAAGAGGTTTCGAGATAGAAAGGTTTCGAAAAATAGAGAGAGAAAATAACGCATTTATTACATACCTTAATAAAACTAATCACGCAATAATTTCTGATGCCTAAATTTCTTTGACACAACAATTTTTTTAAGGTTAGCAATAGCTGCGATTTTTTTAAGGTTAGCATTAGAAACTCCTCTCAAGTCGTCTATGATCTCTGTATCTGTCAACATTACGCATATTGTCAGGGAATCGTTCACGTCTAAAAAGGTTTCGAGTGAGATGTCTAAGTCTATTCTTGATGATCATCCATTTTTCCGAAATCCCTTCATTGACTTGTTCCTTTGTTTTAATCCGGCTTTTAGGAAACAATTCCTGATCGCCTTCTCCGTAACATTTCTGCAAGTATAGTCTGTCATCCTCATTGCATCCAAAACATTGATCCTGGGAAGGGTATTGCCTTCGTCGATGGCGTCTAGAAGTTTTCGAACCAGTTCTCGTCTGTATCCCACTTTGAAACTTCGAGGGGTTGCAGCTTGGATGTAGTGTTAAGAGACAAAAACTTTATACTGACGTTTCTTAGAGTAAGGAAGTTGGAATGAGCATTGCAGTTATCGATGAACAGAAGAATTTTTCTTTTTTTTAAACCTATAGATTTGTCGGTTTCTTTCAACCAGTCACTAAAGATTTCGCTGGTCATCCAGGCGTTCTGATTTGCTTTGTATGAAAAAGGAAACGATTTCATTTTTGAGAAATATCTGGGCTTTGCAGAACGACAGATCAGCAATGCTGGAAATTTTTCACTTCCATTTTGATTAGCTGCTAAAAGTACAGTTACAAGTACTTTACTCTGTTGACAACCTCGGCATTCTTCTCCCTTGAATGTCGTTAATTTGTTGGGAAAACATTAAAAAATAGCCCTGTTTCATCGGCGTTGAAGACATCCATTGGCTCAGAGCCTTCCAGCAAGGAAGGGAGTTCCTTGATCTACTCTTTGCAAGCACTTTGAGATGCAGACGCAATTTCACCGCATAGTTTTCTGAAAACGATGTCGTGTCTCTTTTTGAAACTTTCAAGTCACCCATCGCTGGCCACCATTCGCTGCTATGGCCAAGTTCTTTTACAAAATCTTCAGCTTTCCTCTGTAGTATCATTCCGCTGATAGGAATCCCTTGGTCATGACATTGTGCAAACCATTTTCTCACACACTCATCAACATCCGGGAAAGTACATTTTCGACTTTTTTTCACTTTCTTATTGTTTTCAAAGTTTCTGTCTACCAAACCTCTGTTCTCTATTATCGGCGAAAGAGTACTCGTCGGAATACCAAACTTCATTGCAACATCATTCTTTTTAAGTAGAGGATTTCCGTCCAAAAATTTTAAAATTTTCATTTTCTCTCCATCGAAAAAACATTTAACTTCATTTTCACTCCCCCCATTTGCTTCACTTAACGTTGCAATCGCAAACTACGTTACTAACTCTACAAACAGAAGAGCAAAAGGGACCAGTTGCTTATCAATTTATTAGTCCCCCCCCCCAACTCCCATTGCTCAAAATTCCCAGTCCCTACTAAAAGGACCAACGGGAGTTCTGGTCCCTTTGTGGATTCCCGAGAAATTTGTGACTTGCACCTGTCTTCAATCTACCTTCCTACCATATATATCTTAACTGCAACTTCGGCTGCCGAAATACGACCTCTGAATTTGTATAATTAACTCTTCATGCCATAATTCGAGATATGGAGATTTTGGGAGAACATTTTTCGAGATAAACATGGAAAATATATTGAATTTTGGCTGAAAAGGCAGAGAAATAAGTAAATTTCGAGATATAGAGGTTTTCGAAATTAACAGGGTTCGAGATAGATAGGTTTGACTATATATATATATATATATATATATATATATATATATATAATAAATTTATTGAAATTACAATGATAGGATTATCAGAAGTTGTAACTCATAAAACCTTAACTTGAAAAATGCTACAATATAAAAAGAAGTATATATATATATATATATATTATGTATTTCTTTTTCGAATTTCATTTGTTTGTCTGCCCCGTATTCAAATCCATTAAATCAAATTTCGTATGTTTATTTTTTACTTCAAAGTGGATAACGCCATGCTTCCTCTCCAGGACATAAATGTTCATTGATATTAATAAAAAACTCAAAATTATTCCATCGCTGAAAATAGCATCTTTTTACGTTCAGTGTAAGAATATTTGGTGAGTTTTTATGTGTCCGGAATAATACTAAACGAAAAAGGGCGTAAATATTTAAACTATTCCAATTAGCTAAAAATGTAACTAATTCCAATACATCTTTTCAAACGCGTCTTCTCTCCATTGCTTCAAATATAGAATATGTTTTAGGATGTATTATAGTCTCAAAAAACTCGAAGCGAGTTGGGATCTTACAAAGCTGCAAACCATCAGCAGATGACATGCTTCTGACAGTGGAAGGGGTTCTAACGCGCAAGCGGGAGTGAAAATATTTTTTGTTTTCAACTCTAGTGATTAGAATATATATTGGGAGGAGGAGTTTAAAATGTACTTCAAGAATCATTGGGGAAACTTGAATTTAAGAAAACAAATTACAGATGGAATGTTTTTAAATACTCTGATAAATACTAAGATTTATAAATACTCTGTATTACACTTTTATTTTCTGATAAGTAATATAATCGATAAAAAAGGACACTTTACTTGAAATTGATATAACTCTAGTATTGCAAATTCTACGAAACATATAAAATATTACTTTAATGAAATGTTTTTTGAATAGAAATTTTAGTTCCCAATGTCCAATCGAACATTGGGTAGCGAAAATGGTGAGTAACTCAGTTACACAGTATAGAATATTGCGTAACATAACTCCATTCGCATATTTCGAATGGGAAAAGGTTGATGTGTGCGACGTAGAACATAGTACATAGTTGTTGTTGAGACCCAGACCGTCCGACTCGTCCAGAGGACTAAGAGCAACCATTTGGACGGCCGGGCATAGTACATAGTGAAAGCCCCAGGCCGTCCGGCTCGTCCAGAGGACTTGGAGCAACAAAATGGACGACCGGGGGGCATAGTACATAGTCGAAAACCCAGACCATCCGTCTCGTCCGAGGGGCATAGTACATAGTGAAAAAGTTCAATATTATTTGTTTATTTGAAATTTTTAATTTTTTTAAAATGTTATAGAGTTTTGATATATAAATAAAATTCACTTTATGTCTGCCGAATGGGACTACAAATGACAAAGAGTCGTTTGGGTGTAACATTAGCAGTCAATTAAGATCAAGCACACAACTTTGATAGAATGTCTTACACTTCTTATAAGACGTACAAAATAGAAAAAGGCCATAACGCTTTCGAGATTTAATACGCTCTTCATGATGGCTACATGGAAAGTAAAAAGGATCGTTCATATATGGACCAGTAAAGATGACAAATTTGCATAAATACAATTAGTAAATGTTCATTTACTAATTGTAGCCACTGACGAAGAGCGTATTAACGCTCGATACAGCTCTGGCCTTTTTCTATTTTGTACCTCTTATAAGAAATGTAATAAAGACCTTCTATCCAAGCTGTGTGCTTCATCTTATTTGTTTGAAATCAGACTTGATACCAACTTATTTATTAAAAGTCACATCACAGGACGAACAGCGATTGCGATAGGCACAAACGATAAACGTATGTTGAAGAATGGATGATATGGATGCACAAATAGATATAGAAATTAATTTTTTACATTTTCTACTTTTATTGCTTTATACAGCTTAAAGGATATATATAACCAGAAGAAAAATGACACGTTTGGTTCTGCATTGAGTTGGGAAGATATTTGTACTCGCACCTCATCAACTGCATAACTGAAAGATGGCGAGTTTATATATCATATCTTGGTGGAAAGTTATGGATAAAACCCGAAACTGGTGAAATTCCCAGACAATCTAAAATATTCGAGATGAATTCACCAAATGTCGCCAAGTTGGTGATATTTTGCAAAGTTCGTCGCTATGGTGACTGGATGTGAAGTTTGAGATGATCAAAAGTTTGAAATCCTAATATCCCAACGAAATTGTAAACTAGAAAGATGGGGGTATGTTTGATTGTGTTAATGTGTTCGAGGCTCAAACTTTTCTAACAGAAGTTTCTTCGATGGGGGCCATGTAATTATTTAGTTTCCTATATTTTCTAGTACCACCCGTTTGCTTTAAAATACTACAGCATAATGTTATTGTTTTTCCTGATGATTTTTCTAACTGGAAGTACAGGTCTGCGAGCAACCACAGACGAGATAAAACCTTGAATTTAAATTACGAAACACCCTGTTTCAAATAGGATAGGAAAAATAGATTAGTTAAATTAAAAAATTTTGGAATGCAAGAGAAGTAAAATAACACTCAACGCAGTGTGTCTTGATAACAATGTAACGCTGAAACTTTGCATTGACTATATACATTTTTTTAATACTATTGCTTCTTTACACATCTCAAAATTGAAACAAAAATTAGAGCATTCAGCCACTAGAAACGAGAAACATGAAATCTCACCAAAACAACGTAAACAGAGCTAAACCTCGGAACATGAAATATTTTATAAAACAAACTAATCATATGTTGTATTTCAATTTCCCATAAATTTAAACTTTGCTCTATAAATGAGATTCGTAACAAATTGTTTCCTTCTCAGAAATAAGACGGGTAAAGGTACTTCGTCAGAAAATCAAAGTTCTACTTGGTGGACTTGGTGGAGTAAGACTAGAAAGTTGTCAACCAAAGCTAAAATGTAAGTATTTAGACATCCTAACTGATTTATTTAGATTTAGAGTGTATGATTGAGAATTTAAAATAATATTTATTGGTGCATATACAAATGACATTACAGAAAGCGATCTGATATAATGTGTGTGTTTTTCTTTAGAAAAAAAGCTTCAGTAGAAAAGACGACCTTCTATTTTTCTTTAGAAGATTACACGACCAAGTCTGTCCCAGTCGTAGAGGAAGTGGCTCCAGATTCAGTTGGCAATATGCTGAGATTTGACGATTTGAGTCATAATTCATCGAACTCCGGCAGCTCGAAAGGTAGCGTTGACGGAGATAGTAAGCCCCTTGTTAAAGGTACAGATGAAAATGATTTAGATGTCCACTCCTCTAAAGGGACTGATTCAAAGGAAAAAAGTTGGGGGAAAGAAATGAAGTCCCGAATGTAAATATTTGAATATTTTGAAATATTTTGTTAAATTTATTTGCTTTATTTCTATAATTTTATGAAGTTTTACTTACACTTGTATGTATACAATAGGGGACTTAAGATCTCCTTTCTAATTCAAAGCCTCTTATCTTTTACTTTTTGTAAGGTTGATATATGAAGTAAGAAGTAGTGGAGCATGAGGAGTAAAGTTTATTATTGTTTTATATGAAATTCTGTGAAATATGCCAATTCATTTTATTTCACTTCTAAGACTTAAAAACATCTACAAGATGGCGATTTTTTTTTCTTATTTATCGGCGAGGTCACTGAATATGTAGTCAAGGTCAAACGAACCAAACACTTAACTTACATCAATGATTTTCTGTTATATCTTGATATAACAGAAAATATATATGATCTCACTTCCGATAAGTACTTCCGTTTCATCCAAGTCATATTTCTTTCACGATTTTTCTATCCCGTATCTTAGAATGTTTGACATTACAAATTCAAGATAACATTTCTAGGTAGAAAATATGTATTGGTGTATATACAAATGGCATGATGATAGCGGTTTGGTATAATGTGTTGGTTTTTCTTTAGAAACAAAGTTGTCAAGAAAAACAAAGCTGATACAGATTTAAAAATGGAGGCTACCAATCCAGTCGACGATGTACCCGATTCCTGTGCAGCTAAGCCCGACTGTTTGGGAGACAGCTTCGATGAAGTTAAAACTAATTCTGTTCAAGTAGCAGATGTCAATGACTCAAAACGGACTGACTCGCAGAAAAAAAGCTGGGCAAGAAAGTTAAAGTCCCGGATGTAAGTATTTGGAAATTTTGAAATAATTTATTAGTTTCATTTCCAAACGTAGCTTTTACTGATATTATGGTAACAGATCACATATATGGTTGTAATTTAAAATTTTAGAATTATAGTGTCATTGCAGATACCAGCATCTAATGAACGCTTTTGCGCTTATGCGTTCGAAATGGTAGCAAGAAGATATAATTTTGTGCTATGATTTTAATAACCTTTACCAGAACCAATAAATTCAATCCTACCTTCAAATTTTTATTAATTTAAATTATAACCGCATATTGAATGATTTGAAATTTAAGATCGCCATTGCATTATTTTTTACAAGAATTAGATATAATATCTTGGTATTATGTATTCTTTAAAAAATAAGAAACTTTAATAGAATATAAAATAAAATTAAGTGTAGGAAAATTGTCTTCTTTAAATATTTACAAGATATAAAAGTTCATGTACAAATTTTAAGAAATCTGTATTGTAGTTTACTATGTTATCCCAATAATCCACCGATTTTTAGTGAAACTAATTCTAAAACACTATCCTTTTAGTATATGTGAAGCGAATTCAATTTTTGTTCAGCACCTTCGAAAATATCTGTTGTCACTAAACAGTATATAATATCGACTTTTAAAGTTCAAACTGTCAATTTTAACAGCTGTGTACCACAAATTCATAGATTTAATGTGGCGTTTCTTATGTAGTGGTGCATTTGCTATCAAAATGATATCAAGTAAGGCAATGTACAGAACATAGTCTATAGAATATGCATGCGTTGGACTAATCATCTCTGTTTAAGATTTAAAAAAATATTTTATATATAGTATATGATAATATTTTATTAATAAAAGAAACAATAAAATTATATAATAACATTTTATGTAAAAATATTGTCTTATTCATATATTTTAAAAATAGAAATAAATAAAAAATATAAACTAATAGTTGGTGGCACTTTTGAAGAACGTTGCTGTCTCAATCAGAACTCGAACTACGCATCTTCGTATTGGCCATTTCGATGCTCTGTCAATTCATCTTCTGGGATGAAATTGCATGTTCTTATCATTAAACCGGGCTGAAATTGCATGTTCTTATCATTAAACTGGGATGAAATTGCATGTTCTTATCATTAAACCGGGCTCTGCAATTTCCTCCCTCTAATGCCAGCTGACGTGCAACTTGACAATATGACAAACCACCGTATGCAATGTGAATCTTATTCTCCCTTATACTACAATTTATTTTTATATTGGTTTGCATTCATTGGTATGCATGGGCGATAACCTCTCGATTTGAAATAGTCGCCAAAATGCCAAAATCCACTGATTCCGCATTAATTATACTAGGGTCACTATCAGACCCTGCAAACCACTCCACTAACTAGCAGGGTTATTTTGCTTGGGAGCCATTTGTAAAGAATTTTACTGCCTCATTCGAAACTCTAACCACTGGTCTTCGTACTGGTCAACGAACTTTCTTCCAATTGAGTTACTGGCACGCTGGCACGGATGTACAAGCTTTTATCATTGTACAATTCTACACACTAAACAATACAGTCTACATCTTATACGCTTAAAGTTTGAAGGTTCCATCAAAACAACTATCTAAATTATATTCATATATTTAATATTTTACTTCTTATTTGGTGTGTTTACTTTCGAAATGGCAACCAATCAGCCAATTTACATATCACTTATTATACAATTAGTATGTGCCTACTGACGTTAATTTCAGAATATAAATAAATTATACAAGTACAGCAGTTTCACTGTATAATGCGAGTACAGTACAATTTAAGAACATAATGGAAACAAGTTAAAAATGTAAATTTTAAAATATCTGCGTAGAAGAATGGGCAATCTTCAGACCCACGGGGTCCGCCCATAGGTTATGTTCACAAAACTAGAATGGTGCTACAATTTCAGATATCTGCGTCTATTGACGGATTTCGTTCATTTTATGCGTTCTTCTGAAAGAGACTGATGCTTGTAATGGCAGTTAAAAAATTGCTACAACCACAATTTGCAAAATTTTAAGAAAAACAAAACATTTTCCTTTCTCCATATATGTCCGCAAAATTGCAGCATAGAACTTCTCTTGCTTCCATTTTAGACATAGGACATTCCATACTGAAGAAATCATAAAAAAGGGAAACCAGTCGATAAATGTTGTTTGCAACGGTAGCGTGATACTACTATAGGGAAACATTAAAAAAATTAATAGTGTCCACTTTTCAAGAAAAATAATATTGTCCATAATTCAAGGGGATTAATGTTATTCCTAATTCAAAAGAATTAATGTGGTCCCTGATTCAAAAGGATAAATACTGTTCATAATTCAGAAGGATTAATATTGTCCTTTTTTGAATGATGTATTCGATTAGAAAAGTTTGACTGTACAATACTGTAGATTGTCAAATTAATTAAAATGTCATTTATAAATTGAAATATGTTAAAACTGTTTAATTAGCAGAGACAGTAATAGTGATATGCATTACTGCTAGATTATCTTTAATAATTAAGCGTATCTAATGCATTCTCAGACCACCAGTCAATTAAACCATTTTGGTACGGTCCCGGTAGTAGATGATTTACGTAAACATTCCATTTTGAAATGTTTTGTTAGATTTATTTACAAATATATTCATATATTTTTACCTATGATACATTAATTTTACGATAGACACGATTTGAGAATTTAAAATGAGTGAACCATCGGTGTCAAGTTTCCCTGAATACGAAATACTCATTTTGTTAATGATGCCTTATTTCTATGTGGTTGTTTGTCTATTTATGTGATTGTTGACATGAATTTTTTCTTCAGCAAATTGAGTAGATAAAAAAAGATTTTGCAGGATAATTTCATTGAACCTCAGAAACTATTGGTTTTCGTACTGAACGGACCAGCGAAATGCCCTGAAAGTTTTCATGTCTTGGGTCCCTCTGTTTGTTCCTTCTGCATCAATTACTCTTTCAGACTTCTGGTTTGTTGTCTCTCAGGCACTGACGAAAGGTTTCCAGCGTATCCTCGAAACAGCTGTATGCTGCATTATCGTGTCATTTGTGCTTATTTACGTTGTTTTGGTATCCAAGACACTGTGACTATAATATTTTTCAGACTTTGGGTACTAAACGATGTATTTTCAATTTTAAATGTTTTTGTTTTTATTTTAAAGTCTGCTGTAAGCAAGCATGTATTTAATTATAACTGTGTTTATTTGTTACTCGTCTTCTTAAAAGCTTTGATGTAACGAATGTTCTAAAGTTTTCCATTTATGGAATTTGCTTCATGTATGAAGCGATTTGCATTAGTTACGCCTATTTTCCATGGTCACACGTATAATGCATGGTTTGGTAAGGAATAACAAATGCCGTGAATTAATGCAAGAATTCTTTTTATATGCCACAATTTTGTAACTTTTCTGGAGACCGATTAATTTATTCCTACCATACAACTGCATTACGTTTCATGAAGGTAGAAATCGAAATGGCAGTGATTGAGCAACATCATTTTCTGCTATGGAAGTACACTCCCAGCTTCCTAAGCATCTACTTTTGGCAGAATCTCAATGAACTTTAACATTGTAACCTTGTGTAGTATTGGCTGCCAGTTGTGTGGTAAGACTAAATTTGTTAGTATTTATAGTAGTTGGCATATCTGTAACGTCTTTTCTATTTTCCCTGCAATACATGGTAATGTTTAAGGAAAGTATTGAAATCATGTCGAAAATTGCAAATCGAGTTTTTGACGAATTTAGGACGATTTTGGGACCTCTAGAACACGAATAAACTATTTTTAGCGTGACGTTTCTGTGTGTGCCTGGGTGCAATGTATGTATCCAATCTTACTGAAAAACTAATGAACCAAATTTCATAAAATTTGGAAGGCAAGTCATTGTGGGTGACACTAGTGCTGATTAGATTTTGATACGATTCAGAATAACAGAACGCATATTTTTGCAAAATTGCCGTCAAAAATTGTATGCATTCACCCTAATTCAGAAATTTCTTTACCAAATTTCACAAAGTTCGATGGATAAGTCAATTGTACTTTATACTAGCGCTGGTTAGATTTAGGTACGATTCTAGGAAATAGAATCTGCACTTTTTTGCCAAATGGCCTGCAAAATTCATCAAGATCAAAAATGTAGCTAGTAATATAGTAGCTAAGTATGCTTAAATGTATCAATTAAATGCTTGTTTTATCCGTAATTTTTGACGATGAAAAGGATAAGACTAACCCCAATACTCTAGGATTAGTATACTAGGATTAGTATACCCCAATACTAGGTCTTGAGTTATTTTATTTTATTCGCACTTTTGCTACATCGTCTTTGACAATCCATGCTATTACAAAATGAAAACGAAAATTGAATTAAAAGTGCAAATTCAGTGTAAGTTTAAATAATTCTGGTTGTTATTTAGTGCAGTTAAACTAGAATAAATGAATTATTAATGAAATTAAAAGAAAATTAATCTGAGTCTGTAGGGAGAGTCATGTGTTGCTCACGTCCGATTTTTTTAAATAGCGGCAACTCCTCTGATCCTAATATAAGAATTGAATTCTAGTAATTAATACTGTTTTACCTAAAATAAACATCTAAATTTATATTGTTTTTCGATCTGAAAAATATTTTCTTTTTAGGTTTAACTCTTTCAAAAATCAGAACATAAAGAAATTGGATAAAAGAAATCGAAGCAAAAACACTCCCTGGACATATTTCAATGAGAGGAAATGTATAGAAAATAAGGAAAATGGTTTCAAACGCACATCTAGTTCAGATGAAACATCTTCTGATGACGAAGTAAACCAAGAGGATTATGAACGTTTAGAAAAATTTCTTTTTCCAAAAGATATTCTTATAAACACAGATGCCGAAGACTATGGGAAAGCAAAAATATATCCAATCAAGCATGCCAAACAAAAGGATGGGCAAATAAGTGGTGAAAAAGAATTAGACACTTTAATCATCGTTCCCGAAAAAAATGCTATCCTTGTGCAAAAGAAGGAGACCATTGGAAACTGCCCAAACAGCCTATATATCGAAGAACTTATGTGGATCGAACTGAAACGTTTTGAAGATTCCTTCATTCCTCCCACCACAACAGGCCCAAAAGTATCCAACATTTCTGATGAAGTTCATAGTGGTGATGAAGACCTGGGAGGAGCGAACACTGGGGTGCAAAAGAAGGAGATCATTGGAAACTACCCAAACACCCTATATATCAATGAACTAATGTGGATCGAACTGAAACGTTTTGAAGATTCCTTTATTCCTCCCACCACAACAGGCCCAAAAGTATCCAACATTTCTGATGAAGTTCATAGTGGTGATGAAGACCTGGGAGGAGCGAACACTGGGAGGAGTGAGTCACCTTCATACTCACCACTTATTTCTTTCATACTATTCCTCATGATGATTGGTACATTTGTCATTTTGTACACAGCTTATTAAGAGTAACTAACACTATTTCTAAATTACAAACAACCAATAATTGTTGAAACGAAAACAAAATTATATTACAGGAATTATTTTTGTTGCAGTCCGTTCACAAACCAGAGCAAAAGGTTAATTAATGATATTTAAATCTTTACTTTGTCTATTAATATATCATTATATATCCATCAGCATTCGCGTTTAAATTTTATTTAAATAAATTTAACTTTTTTGGTATTTTATATTTTATATGAATAAGAATTTAAAAACATTATAATGATTACAGTTCTAAGAGTATTTATAATTAAACTTGTATTAAGATAAAAATTTTGTAGCCTGCTCACATTAACCCCAAATTAAGATTCCGTCAACCGCTGCTTCACTGAAAAAAAAAGTAAAGATGACCAATGAGTGAGCAAGCAGTTCACAGACTTGAGTCAATATGCCCGGTGAATACCCACTAAAAGTATCCTTAAAATATTTTATATAAACACTTTTTCTGTGTATATTAGTGAAACGGATAGCAACTGCAATGCAACCGGCATCAGAAAAAACAGTGGCACTCACCGGCATGATTGATGCCGGTTGCAGAGGAAAAGCTGTTTGTTTCACTAATATACAGATGTTATCAGTCTGCTGCAACTATATACATATCGTCATATTAATATTGTTATTATGTTATATAAATAATTGTCTTGTCTTATAAATTATGTTATTGTTCTAAAACCGCTGTTGCTAACAGTGTCCTTTGTTAATATTACGTAGTAATAATGTTACTGCTTTGTTGCATTGTCTGTGCTATGTTGTTAAGTGTGCAAATAGATAGATGTTGATAGGTTATTTTGATGGTGTAATGTGGTTGTTTCATATATGTTATGCCATTGTTTGTTGCTAGTTTTTTGTTCGTTATGCTGATATGGTACTTTTGTGATGTACATTTATTGTTAATTCTTTATGTTGTTGCATGCCCTTGATGTATTGTTATATTAACACACACACACGCGCGCGCGCACACACACACACACACACACACACACACACACGCGCGCGCACACACACACACAGACAAACAAACATACACACACACACATATATATATATACATAAATACATATATGTATATGTATATATATGCACACACATATGTATATATATGCACACACATATATATATATGCACATACATACACATATATACATACATACATATATGTGTATGTATATATTATGTTGAGTATTTTATTTTAAAATGTTATATATATATTATATATATTTATTTGGTTTAATTTGGATTATACGCTCAAATGTGAGAAATAATCTAATTCTTAATTAACCTCCAACTTAAGCCTAGGGCTATTTCTCTATTTTTTTCGCATGTGAGCCACTTTCTATCTCTGTCAGTATAACTTATTGTTTTTAGTGTTTTTGTCCTTGATCGCTTGATATTAGTTGTTATTTCATGAGATCCTGCCTCACGAATCATGGCAATACTCGAATTCTTAATAATCTTTCAATTTTATCCTCCATTTATGCTTGTGGTCTGGACTATGGTATTTATAGTAACAAACTATTGCCATACACGAAACAAGCATTTGTTTGGGTTAATTTAGGTTGGACTGTTAGCCAGGCTCAGATCTGGCGATGTATTTAATATGAATTAACCTCCAAATTAAGTCCAGTGCTGTACACTTTTTTCGGCTTGGTGGCCGTGTTTCAACTATTTTGGTTATTTTAGTGTTTTAATATTTCTTCACTAATTACTTGGTATTAATCCATTTTTCTAATATATATATATATATATATATGCAGTATTATGTAGTTATCATTATGTATTTTTTTATATGGTTTTCGAAATTATTAATTTGTGTTAAATATATTTCTTTGTTACTTTAAAACTTTTATAGATTAGAAAGTAAACTTTTATATTAGGGTTTATATTTTTTGGAAATTTGGGATATTATTATTGTCTTATTTTTACAATTTTGGTCTAATACTTTTTATTCTCTTTTTTGTTTTATCGACTCTAGCGTTTTGCCAATCTGACTATTTCTGTTAAGGAATCGTCTGAGATTCTAATTTCTTGTAATTTCAACTTTAATATGATTTTATATGTTGCTCTTATTAGTTTGCTATAGACCATATTTTTCATTACCTAAGAGCTTTTCTCGATTAAAGATAGGTTTTTATATTGTGGTTCATATAATTTTGAAAAGAAGTTTGGTGTATTATTATTCTCTTATTTTTACAACTTTGGTTGCGTTGGTTACGATTACAATTTTTATTATTGACACCTTGGTTATAAGTTTAAATATTTTGATTCCGTTTTCTTTTCTTTTCTTCTCTTATGTGTGGACTCTAGCACTTCATCAATGCGAATATTTATTTCTCTTAACACAAAAGATTCGGCTGTTATTCTAATTTCTTGTAATTTCAATTTTAATGTGATTGTATATGCTGCGCTTAGTATTGATTGACAATATTTTTTCGTACCTTTAGAAATTTTCTAACTTAAAAAGTAGCCATTTCATATTATGGATTATAAGTTTAAGAACTTTTTAGGATCAAGAATAATTCCCTATGCCTTTAGGATCTGCGTTACTTTATCTTTTGTTAGATTTCACGGATTAAAACCTACTAAGATTTTAATGTCTTTTGAAATGTGTTTTTCTGTAGACTTTGGCAATTGCTAATATCTAACTTTTTAGTATATTTCCAATTCGTTTCTTTAATTTCAATAATTGTTATGCAGTATTATTTACATATATGAGCAATTACGCCTTCTTATTCTCTTTGACAGGACTCATATTTTAGTCGAACGACTGCATTAGTATCACATTTTGAATCTTCATAAATGTGAATCTTCAAAATTCTTCATTGCGAATTTTCATCATGTAAATTTCTGATCTTACACGTAATCGTTTCTTAAATGGGTATTTTATCGATTAATGAACCATCTCTATGGTGATACATAACAATTTTTATGATAACTACATAATAAGAATAAAATACCAACATATCTATAACATAATGCAATAATACAAACAATATAAAAATATAAGGATATATCAAAACATCTCAACATGAAAAATAACAATAAATTACAACATAACTGTAGACCAGTGGCATCGCGAAGCTGTAACTAGCGCAAACAACGGCATGGCAAGAATGGAACAACTGCTTAATCATCAAGGTGGCGTATCAACGAGATATTTAGTTCATAAAATAGAAAAAGCACACACAATGCATCAACAGAGCAGTAACATAGCAACTTCAAGTCAATGAACCCAGGGGTTAGCGAGCGGGGAGTACACTCGGACCACCCGAATTGGGTCCCGCCTTTGCCCAATCTGTCCCCGTGTTCACGCGGAGTACGGGGACGTTAAACATGCGGGACCGCAAGTCCTTCCACGAGGTCGATGGTAGGGGAAGGACGGTCCCTGTGGATGCCGCTACCTCTGCGTTCTGTTCTAAATTTGGTGGCACTTCCCGGCCGTCCAAACGTATACCTTACAACTTCGGGCAAATCGGGCGGTCTGGGTCGAAAAAGAGAAATAGGACAATGAATGATAAAACAATAACAATGACATAATTCGATATAATAAATTAAAAACCTGTTAGTGGCAGTAAATGTAAGAACAATAACAAAAAAATAATACGACAAGATATAACAAAACCATTACTGCAACAACACAATAACAATATTAATATGATGTCAACGTCGAACAAAAATACGTTATAACGTAAAAAATAATTTAATAATTACAGTAACAGTTGCAGCAGACTAAAAATAATAAAAATAGTAAATAATAAAAATAATAAAAATAGTAAAAATAATAAAAATAATACCATAACTGTAGTATCAAACATGAGAATGGCTCATTTTCAGAAAAAGTCCTTGAACTGCTATTTCTCATTGGTCATTTTTATTGGCATTTATATGTTTATTTTATACAAATGATGTCAGTTACGGAAATGGATTTTTTTAATCTACTTCCTTTTCCTTCTGCCACTAGGAATCATTGCTTTGAAAGTGAACTTAATGTGAAAGGGCTACATACATATATATGTGTAGATATGAAATAAAAAATGGAATTACAAATAAAATTAAAATATTTAGCAGACACACTTGTAATTCCAAAAAGTATTCTGATAAAACTTATAATCTTTATAATTAAGAGTATACATATGCTGAATAATAGGAGTATTTAAGATGAAACTTTTCATAATAGTGATTTTTTAATAAAAAATGGAATTACAAATAAGAGTAAAACATTTAGCAAACAATCTTGTAATTCCAAAAAGTTATCTGCTAAAATTTATAATCTAAATAATTAAGAGTATAAATATGCTTAATGATATTAGTATTTGAAATGAAACTTTTCATAATATTGATTTTGTAATAGTTCTTAATATGTAAAGTGTACTTATGATCGATTTATTGATCTACATAACAGCTGAAATGTATACTCTGCTTAGTTCTATTGCTCTGTGTTTGTGACGGCTGAAAACGTTTTTTGTGATGACAATAAATTTATATGAAAATATTAAATGTTTCAACTTTCTTTCTTTATGTTCATTTTATATAGGAGTACAGTTAATTCCTCTAAACCTGAAAGGATCTGACATGTTCTGATTAGCGCTTATTAAATCCACAGGTTAATGGACTATAGCACTTTGAAAGGAGCGTAAAAAGTTTTTGGAAACGGGAATTTACTGAACTTAAAACTAAGCCGCATCTTATTGCAATCAACAAAATCTTACAATAAGTTCTTATACTTTTTACGGGAATATGAAATAAAAAGAAAATGATACATTCGAAAACATTGGCAGAACCCTTCTTACCGAAGTAAACTTAGTTTTTAGCCTGGCATCAGAGTCAATTTCAACAATAAGAGAGTGAACTTTCGTCCCTGTGGCTTAATGGTAAAGCGTCGTCTGGCTAGTTCGAAAATGCGAACTTCGGGGGCAGAAATGTTCTTTACAATGGCGCCCGAGCAAATTAACCCTGTATGTTAGTGCAAAGATGTATGAGGTCCGAAAGAGACCCTAGTACGACTAGCACTACTTTAGTGGATTCTGGGATATTGAGCATCGATTTCAAATCGAGTTAAAAACGACTACGCAGGAACCTAACTTGCAGGACAAAAATAGCATCACAGGTAATAATAGCAGGAGGTGATCTGTCAGATTATTAGTTGCACGCCAATCTGACATTAGAGGGTGGAGAATGGAGTCCACATTGATAATAAGAGCTTGCAATTTCGTCCCGGTAGCTTAACGGCACAGCATCGGCTGGCCAGTTCAAAGATCGAGGGTTCGATTCCCAGTTGGGGCAGCAAGATTCCCTAGGTACATTATAAAACGCATACAGTATTGTGACAGGATCAAAAATTTGAATTCGAGCACGTATCAAGCATCCCTGAACTGGAATCGAATATCTTTGTGGTGAGGTACGTGTGTACTTATATGAGTTTGTGTGTTTGCGTGTATGTGTTTGTGTATGTTAGATTATGTATATGTATAATAAAGTGTGTGTATGGGTAGCGAGTATGTGTGTATGATAATGTATGTGTCCGCGAGACTGTGAATGCTATATCTCACGAACGAATGCAGTTTATGGAAAATAATGGGGTTCGACTATTACAATCCGAAAACACTGAAACACTTCATTTAACATACAATAGAATGTTCCAAATATCCACAAACTTTCGAATTAATGTTTGAAAAATTTATTGAAAAATGTGGACCTTTAATAATTATAAATATATAATAATTTCATAGTGTTATTTTGCATTAGAAAACGAATGATATAAACTTTAGATCACTCATGTACCTTTCCAGAGACATTTTATTGTTTTTGAATTAAATTTTAAAAATTCATTATAGTCAGGACTTTTAACACTGTTAAAGGGACGGTGGACGTTGAAATGAGAAAAATCAACTAAAAAAAGTTTTTTTTTTTAATATGTAATAGTGTTTTAGACATTTAACCCTTTGCTTATGGGTGGGACAGCGTCCATCTCAAACAAAGAACCTCTCAAAGACAGGTATTTGACATACGCCAATGGACGCCAATGTCTGCAAAGGGGGGTCGAACTGTTTGAGATTGGGTATGTCAAATACTTGTCTTTTCGGGAGGTTCTTCGTTTGAGATGGACGCTGTCCCACCCGTAAGCAAAAGGTTAAATGAATTTTTTCGAAACGCAATTTCTTAGGTTTTACATTTCTAAAATGCTCCATGCGTTTTAATTTTTGTTTGAGATACATGAAATTAGGCACTTTCATACTTTTTAATGAAACTGGGTATGCATTTTATAATTGAACTTTATTAAAGTAATTAAAAGTGAATAATAACCCAATTAAATGATGAACATTAAATTTTAATTCAGAAAACTATTTTTAAAAAATTAACTTTCTAAGGGATTTAAAAATGAATACCCAAATTTGTTCATAATGTATTTTTGAGTGATCATAACGTAAAATGAATCAAAAATGTGAACAAATGGCACGCAAGGAACATTTTCAAATTTTCTTAAAAAAAATTAAAAAAAAAAAAATACAAAATTATAACAAAATTGAATGGTATTTTATATAGTAATGTTAAGAAGAATATTTATACAAATTTTCATGTTTCTAAGTCAATAAATAAATAAAAAAAAATTAATTTCAAAGTTCCCGTCCCCTTAAATAAATATTATTTCATACCTAATTTCTCATTAGAATACGGGTGAAACAAACTTTCGAACGCTCGCATGAACACTCCGCATATTGCGCCCTGTACAAGTAATTTTTTTTGCAAAAATTACACAAAATTAAAGAAAGTAGGAAGTTTTATCAAATATGTTCACGTTCGATATGCAATATAATGCAATAAAATATGTTAACAACAATCTCGTGGATCCATAGTTATTTCTATTTATAAGAGAAGTTAATTTTTGTAATAATTTTGGATTTTGACTCCCAAGTATTCGGCAAGAAAAAAATTAATTATATGTTAATTTCTTGTGAATGAGTAGAAGCACAGGAGTATAAATAAGTTATTCTGCATGGGGTAATGTCGAAAGTGCAAAATTTTACTTTACGTGCTATTAATTCATGTGCCAGGTGGAATATATATAAATAATAATAAACAAGAAAGATCAATCATGCTTAAAGCATTGATTATGAAACACTTTCCAACTTCAATGCAATTTTATTTAAAACAGTCGAAAATGCAATACATTCCTCGGTAATATTTTAAAACTTATCATAATACTACATTAGTTTATTATATTTGAAAAATTAAACCTTCATTGAAAAACATGAACTTCATTCAAATGACGGCATTGAAATAAAAATTGCCTGGTTTAAATATATCTGAAAAGCGATACATTCCACGGTAATATTTTTAAAACTATCATAATACTACGATAATTTATTATATTTAAAAACTTCATCGAAAACAACTGAAATTAATTCAAATGACGTCATAGAAAAAATAAATAAAAAGAACGAATATGAGTCTGCAGGGAAAGACATGTGCTGTCCATATCAGAATTTTTAACAATATTACAACAATGATTTATAGAAGTGAACGGGGATTATTTTCAGGCCATTTCGAAAAAAATGTATGATCTATATTTAAAGATCCATCAAATTTTTGTCGAATACAATGCTCAACAAATTTAAGCTGTGTACCAAATTTTAACTCTCTAGGACGTAGGAAAGTGCATTAAAAATGCCATCAAATAAATTTATCATGAAGAGTTATATCAAATTTAAAAAAATGAAAAATTGTTATCTACCAAATTTATTTTAAAATGTGAAGCCACTCCCATATGCAAAACGTTTAAACAAATGGAGAGATATTTATTATATAATATATCTCTCTTTTCTTTCTGGAAGATATCCCAAAGTCAGAATTTAATTGAATTTGTTTTTTTTCCCTATATTAAATAATTTTTAATTAAAAAACTACTTAACATATTTTACTGAATTTTTTTATATATATTCTATGGGATAATGTGAATATTTTCTAAAAATTTCGAAGCAATTCGTGAATTTTAAATTTACTTAAAAAATGTTTGAAAAATTAGGTCCCATAGGGTTCAATGTATTTCATTTTTTCAACCCGGGTTCAATAAAAAACTAATTGGGTGATATTATTTATTTATATTCCCATAGGTCCTACAGACCGTCTGAACAACATACTAAAATTTCATTTTGATAAAGTCATTTTTACGGCAGTTATCGTGCTAACGGACAGACAGACAGACAGACAGACAGGCAGAATGAACAAAGTCATAAACACTTTTCAACTTTGTTGTAAAGTGTTAAAAAAGGCTGGTAAATAATTTTACAGCCTTTGCACATCGTTGCCACTGAGAAGAGACTTCATATTGTGAGAAATGATTTGTATTCCTCCTTTTTTAAGCATTTTTTTTCTTTTTGCGTGTTTCTTTTGTGCAGTCATACGAATTTTTGGAAAATCCATAAGTATTATTTCCAGAGACGGAAATGGAAACTTTAGTGAAGTTACCTACACCCTCTGGATTTTGATGTTGAAACCATATCAGTTATCATCTAAACTTTATATATAGCCAATTCTTAAAGATAGATGCTTGAAGGAAATATTTTGAACCGGAAGAGAAAATATCAGGAAGTGGAAATCTTTAGTGGGTCAGTGGGATATTCTGGTCTGAATGCAGGTGATGCGTCTCCCCCCCCCCCCCCCCCCCCCCGTCCCTCCCACGTTGTTAATGTGTTGCAATACTCAAGGAATTTAATGGCAATAATAGTAATGAAAATAATTAATGCTATTATTATTGTGGTATCCATTGTAAAGGGCAGAGATTTTCTGACGGGAAAAAAGTAACGAAATTCGCTGAGCATTCGTCGAAAGTTCGAAAAAGCCGCGCATTTTCTGCGAAAAGTTTGATTAAATTCCACCAGAAACTACACTTTGAATTTTAAAGATTTTCAAATCAGTAAATGAAATTTTGAAAAATTTTAACTCTATAAAATATTTTTTTGCATTTTACATCTAATGTATAATCATGTATCTGGCATCATTCACAGTCTTATTTTTGTGATGAGTAAAATATGTAAAGAACAGCTGATTGTGTAAAAACTATTACTCTGATAGTGAAAGTTTAACCTTAATTTATATGTATTGGAAAGGAAAAAAAGAAGAAGAATTCAGCTAAAATTTTGATCAACAAGAATTTTTAAATCAACTAGAACATCTCATTTCGTAGTCGCCATCCACTGCAAGATTTCTGTTGCAAGATAAGTGTTTTTTAGTACAGGGAGCGCGCTGGTTGCTGAAGCCTGCTATCTATATAAATAAAAATGAAAATCTGTCTGTCTGTCTGTCTGTCCGTCTGTCTGTCTGTCTGTCTGTCTGTTTGTCCCATCATCACGGGAGAACGGCTGAACCGAATTTGATGAAATTTTGTGGGTAGCCCAGAAATAGCCCCACTTAAAATTATATCTGTGTTTTGAGTTTTTACGACCAGTGGTTCTCGAGATATTAGTAAAAAACGAAATTTTCGTTTGTCTCATCATCACGGAAAAACGGCTGAACCGAATTTAATGAAATTTGGTGGATAGCCTTGAAATATCCCCCCATAAATTTTGTCCAAGTTTCGAGTTTCTAAGACCTGGGGTTGTCGAGATATTAATGAAAAACGGAACTTTTTCCTAAGAGTTCTACTCCCTAACTCCGTGGTTTATCCAAACGAAAAGCTTGAAAATCGTTTGAAAGTGAATTAAAATTTAATCTCTGAGTTTGATGAGAGATTGTTTGCGTTAATTAGTCACTTCTTGAAAACATGTATTGTTTGAAACATGATTTAAAGGGGAAATCTATCTCCATGGTTCATGGTTTATTTAAAACAAGCTTTTACGGAACAATGAGAAGTATAGAGAAATCAAAATCGTTATTTAATTTCGCAGTTTATGTTATAAGACATGACATATTTAACATGTTATAAGATTCTGTTTTATATCATGTTACTCAGAAACGCAATTAAATTAAATCTGTCTGTTAATTTTAATAATTATTTTTTCGATTTGAATAATAAATAAATGGATATAAAAATATATTTTAGAAAAGAACGATTTGATTTTTCTTATAGCATTTTTGACTGGATAATATCAATTACGGTCTTCAGGTTTAAAAATTATTATTATTTATATTTTCGGGGATTATTGATTCAAGGATTACTGATATTTTCAAGTTATTATGCAATTATTTTATTATGACAAAAATTGCTTAAATTCATATATTGTATGTTGTACGAATCTTCTACAAATACACGTGTATATCTTTTAATCTACGAGAATATAAGTAGTACAGGTATATTGACATATGTTTTGATATATATTGGCATATATTGGAATCAATTACGACCTTCTGGTATAAAGAGTACGGATATTATTGATGTTTTCAATTTATTACATCATCTCTTTTATTTTGGCAAATATTTTTGAGACGCATATTGTAATACGGGTAATCTTCTACACATTGGCATATTTCTAACACATTTCTAACATAATCTAACACATTGGCATATTTTCTGATCTGCGACAATATAATTAGTACGGCGTTGCATATATTCATTCAATTCCTATTTTTTCTTCTGTAAATTTGCTTACAAAAGGGGGCAGGATGTTTTATTCTTCAGATCTGATCGTGAAGATAATTTTGCATAGTGAGAACATATATTCTTAAACTTCTCTTTAGGAGCAATAAATTTAATATTTTAACAGAATTTGCACATGATTGCGAACTATAAGTTTCTTTAAATTATACACTCCGTACGAATAACGGATTAAATTAAATGTGTTTGTTAATGTTTTTATAATTTTTTTTCGATTTAAATAATAAATAAATGGATAAATGGATATAAAAGTATATCTTATGAATGAACGGTTTGATTTTTCTTTTAATTACATTAATTGCTGACTGCGTACATCAATTTCATTTATTTTGGCAAAGAGTTTTCAAGCTTATATCGTATTTAGCTACTAAACTCATATATTGTGTTTAGCCAATAAATTCATATAGCCGATTGTTGAAACAGAAAAAGAGTAGAGCGGGTATATCTTCTAATACAATTGTAGTGTTTTCATTTAGTATATTGAAACGGGATAAGAATGTTTCATTCAGATCTGCAAATTCAAAGCTACGAATTTGGAGGGATATCGCTAATTTGACAACTTTTCTTAAACTTTGCCAAATTGACGGAAATGTCGCCAAATTGATATAAACGACACACAAACAGCTGCCATAAACCTTCGGGTTGGTCGTGTGGCTTGGGTCTTCTACATATCAATGAAATTTTGTTTTGTTTTGTTAGAAGAGAGCACTGAAATGATGTTTAGTTAGCATTTATCTGTCAGACCAACCATCCTACTTAGTAATACATTTAGCGAATTTTTAAAATGTCACCACATTGATAAAAATGTTTTCAAATCTATAAAAATATCTTGAAATTGATAAAATGGCGCTACATAAATGATATTAATTGTTTTTTGTTAGGGGATAGTATTGTGATGATATTTCGTCAATTTGTCGCAAAGTGGAACTGTCAGTTCTACAGTCCCACTTGGCGATAAATTTGGCGATTTTTTAAAATGTCGCTAATTTGACGAAACTGTCGCCAAATGTTCCATAGAAATATAACTATTTAGACGATATTTTTTCTACCAATTTATTTGAAGCAAATGATATCATGTCGCTTAGCAACGGATTTAAATCCAATGTGTTTATGCGGCAGACGATTTTTATTAAATCCTTTCCGATTTGAATAATGAAGATATGTATATAAAATAAATTTCATTGACATTTCATTTTGGACTGGATAATATCAATTATACTCTTCAGGTTTAAACGTTATTATTATTGATATTTTCCGGAATTCAGTGATTATTGATATTTTTAAGTTATTACGCCATTGTTTTATTGCGGCAAAAATTGCTGACACACGCATATTGTACGTTGTACGAGTAATCTTCTAGGAATGCACGGGTATATCTTCTAACCTACGAGAATATAAGTAGTACAGGTATATTGGCATATATTTTGACATATATTGGCATATATATTGGAATCAGGTACAGTCTTCTGGTATAAATATTAAGGGGATTAATTATATATTCAATTTATTACGTCGTCTGTTGTATTTTACCAAAAAACATTTGAGACTCATATTGCAAAACGGGTAATCTTCTACTAATAATCGGACATTATAAGTAGTACGCGTATATCTTCCCATATAATTTTAGCACTTTAATTTTGACATATATTGGAATAAATGACTGTCTTCAGATTTAAAGATTAGGGGTTTATTGGTATTTTCAATTTATACATGTAATCTACTAATACAGGTTATATTTTCTAATATTCGCGTATATAATTAGTACGGGTCCCATACAATTTTAACGCTTTTATTTTGCATATATTAATTCAATTCCATATTTTTTTTTTATATTTGCTTACATAAGGGGTCCAAGATGTTTTATTCTTCAGATATGTCCATGAAGATAATTTTATATAGCGAGAACAGAGATTCTTAAACTTCTTTTCAGGAACATTATATTAAATATTTTAACAGAATATTTTGATTAAACATGTCATTTAGTATACTATAAGAATTTGCGCATGATTATGAATTTCAAGTTTCTTTATATTATATACTCCGTACGAAGAACGGGTATGCTGCTAGTTATAAATAAGAATGCCTATTTATCGCAGCATGTGTATCGCTACATTAATGATAATTATCCTTTCTTCCTTTCTATTTAGAATTATCTGGTTTGATTTTTCGATTTCGTCTGTTTCCTTCTTATTTCTAGAATAATTATCTTTTTTATGGTTTGTTAATATAATTGAGCTTTTATGAACAACTGAATAAAAGATTTTTTTTTTTTTTTTGCAGTCCAATTTCTTCTCTGGTATTTAGCCTTTCATTAATTAAGTCCCTCTTGCTATCTCTCCTGGGTTTTTCTCTTTATTCTAGAAAGAGAAATCGAACATATTTTAGGCATTGTGCCAAATTCTTTTTTTATCACAAGAAAAAAATGCCGTATAACTTCTAAAATATTTTCTAATCAAAATGCTCCTCTGAAAATTTCTATAAAAAATCTACTTATAATCCTCCCCACCTATTTCATAGAACTTCTAAGCACTCATACTTTTTACACTAGATTATTTTATTTTAATAGCTAATAAATTAATTATAATTTGTTAGTATGTTTGTATAGTTAATAATCATAATTAACTATACAATAATTATCATAATTAACTATACATTGATTAACTATATAATATGGTTAATAAATTATTTCGATTCAATTGATTGTAACCGTCACACAAAGTTCCATTGGTTTTTTCTTTTTTCGTTTTTTCAAGAATTTTATTGTATCCCCCTATCTGCATGTTTCTTGATTTTTCCTGAATAAAATGCGAATGACGGAATAATATAATCTAACGAAAGAATACCACTCTTATCTTTTGAGTGTTCGAAATATTCGAAAATCATTCATAATTGTGCTTGCTTAATGCAACAACGTTTTATGAACAATTACAAATATGGTCTGGCTAAGGAGGGCAGCCTTAAGATTTCTTTTGAGGGTGTGTGTCTTTCTTCCTCAGACTTGCCTCACGTGTCAAACTTGAAATCAACTCCACTTGGAGAAAGGCCCCCGTACATGAGTGGTGTGATTGTAGCCGTCCTGGCAAAGAATATACATGTCCTGGTGCTGCTTTGACTGGGACAGGCAGTAGGACTAGCATCTCAATCCTGCGGTCATTCCCAATGGGAAACAAAATCCAGTGCAATGCGCATGCTCACGGACTCCAGTACTTCAATATTTCGTCAAGGGGTGATATAAATCACACAATACTATATTACGAAATCATAAAATATTATATTATTTAAAATAAAACTTTCCTTTACCATACATTTATAATCGGATTAGAATTTAAAAAATAGAGGGCAGTTCTTCGTTCCGTTTACCATTCAACCATTACATTACAAATTGACAATGCCTAAAAATCGTAAAATCTCAGAACGAACATTAAAATCCAAGGCAACACTGTACATATTCGTAAATATTCTCATTGGTATGCAATGTTGTACATTTTGGATCGCAGTTTTACGATTTTAATCGTAAAACTGTAATTGGGAAGCATGTCAGACTGTCAGCTGCGATTTCGATCGTAACATTGTATCTTCAGCTTCTGCACACTATTTATATCACAGAATACTATATACATAATATTAGTCTGTGATTTATATCACCCCTTGAAGAAATATTGAAGCACTGGAGAGGACGAGTCCGTGAGCATGCGCATTGCACCGGATCTTGTTTCCCATTGGGAATGACCGCAGGATTGAGATGCTAGTGGCAGTAGGGGAGAACAGATGGCTCTGGCCAGACTCCGCAGCGGACATCTTCGTGCTCTTCGGCATGTGTCGGGCTCTAAGGTTTATCCCCTTTGCCATTCCATACCTTGACATGTATTGGATGCCAGCTGTCTGGAGTAGTTCTTCATCTTTTGGGGACTCACGGTTTCATGGACTTGCTCTGATGTTGCTGTCGGTCAAGTGGGATAAGAAACAACAACACAATCATAAATGACAAGCCATTTATTCGAATTATTTGCTAAAACTGCTGTTAAAAATTTACTGCAGATTAAACCTTCGTCAGCAAAAATGTAAGGGCATCAACTGATTTATTTCTTTTAATCTTGGAGGCAAAACGACCTTTGTACAGGATAAAAAAAAAAAGACAGACAAGACTGACAACCAGGTGTGCAAATAAATGCACATCCACAATATTTTATCTGAGGATTTTGAAAATAATTATGAAAAAGTTATAGTGATTTGATTACTAATATGATTAAAAATATGGCAGTAAAACAAATGATTAAAAAATAAAAATAAAAATAAAACAATTGATTAAATTTAAAGGAAAACAAAAGCTAGATGAAAATTGAGGCTGTTAAAGTTACAAGATAGGAAATCTATGAAAACTAAGTCATGCAGTAAACCGTACTGTATTATTGGACGATCGTACATTTTTGAGTGATTATATGTATTGTTACAAAGTAAATATGAATAGATTGCATGAGTATTACTGTGAAAAGTACATTTAAAGATTAGTATGGATAACTTTTTAAAAATTAGCCGGTTAAAAATTACCCCCCCCCCCCCCACACACACACACACACACACACACTGATAATATCCTGCGCTCCTGGAGGCAGAACAACCAAACTGACAAATTTGACATTTATGAGCAATCCAAATGCAATTATACTTCTATGTTTTCGAGTTAGGTATAAGTTTAAATTGTTCCTATTAATGTAGACGGGGACGAAACATACATTGTGGCCGAATGTTCTTATTTCAGAATTTCCGTATTGTATTTCACTCATATTGCATGACATTTATATCAGAAATTTTTGATCATAATATTTTAACATTGAAAAGATTTATCGATTTTGTCGAAATGTGTTCAAACCCCAATCACTTGTAATAGTATTAAAATGTGTAAGAAAGAACTTCTAATTAAATCGACAATTTTCCAGGGGGATGCTTTGGCACCCCCCTGACCCCTCTAAACGCACTCAAGATAACATTAGAAACTTTGAAATAAATTTAGAAATAATTTAATAGCAATTTTACTTTCCTTATATAGGGGAGACCGGGGTAAGATGACGATGTTAACGAATTTGATTTTTTTTTTAATCCGTAAAACGTATAATACATATTTTTTGCAACATAAATAAATTATTCATAGGTTCTATTATTAATAAAGACTATTATTAATTTAACTTGTGGTAAGGGTTTGAAGTTAAATATTGATGGAAGAGGGGATTATCTTGATCCCGGAATTTCTTCACAGTTGGGGTTATATACATGTTCAGTGTCGCTATCATTAGCGCGGCATGATTTCCTTTATGGAAGATGACGAACTTCGTCATCTTGCGCCGAATGACTAAAAGAAACAACATGGCTGGTATACAGTAAACTTTGCATCAGATTAAAACTGTGATAGATAAGCTGAATATTTAATACTATAAAGTGTAACCATAAATTACATCAGAATTTTATGACTTACCTTTAAGTAGCTCAAGCTTATTTAACACAAGTCGAAAATAGTTTCAAAAATAGTTTCGAAAATAGTTAGTCGTCGCCAAAATCTCGCCAAGCGTTATGGACGGAGAAATAATGTTATTCTTACAACAGATAAATGACTATTGGCGTTCAAATACAAAAGTATTACTCAAAGTATCTTTTTCATGAATGGAACTAGCTATCCTAGATCCACGAGAATGATATCACCCAATTTATCGCATGGTATTACATATGAAAAGTGGACATGTTTCTCAATAGGAAATATTTTTATTTTATTTTATACTAGCCGCCTTTGGCGACCAGCCTGTTCGCTACCCTTGAAAATTCTGACCGTGGCAAACTCGCTGGCGCGACCTACCAAAAAGGTGTAAGGTAACTGTTTGGACGGCTAGGAAGTACCACCCAAATTTAGACTGAAACCCAGTGGGTGAGGCATCCACAGGGACCGTACCCTCCTTCCCCTACCACCAACCTCTCGGAAGGAGTTACGGTCCCACGTGTTTAACGTGATCGTACAACGCGTGAACACGGCGGCAATTTTGGCAGTGGCGGGAATCGAACCCAGGCCTACCGAGTGAAATTCCCTCACGCTAACCACTGGGCTACCGCGCCCTCCGCGACAATCTCCATAACTTTCTTTTTATTCGCCCAATTTAGACCGGAACCCAGTGGGGGAGGCATCCACAGGGACCGTACCCTACTTCCCCTACCACCAACCTCTCGGAAGGACTTACGGACCCACATGTTTAACGTGATCGTACTCCGCGTGAACACGGCAGCAGTTTTGGAAGTGGCGGGAATCGAACCCGGGCCTACCGAGTGCAATTCTCGCGCTAATTTAAATTTTATATTTAAGCTTTTAATTCCATCATCCTCGTTCCATCATTTTATATTCATAAAATTAAAATATCCATTTAAAATATCTATAAATTAAAATATCCATTTAAAATATCCATAAATTAAAATATCCATTTAAAAAATCCATATCGTTCTATCAATCATCCATATCGCTCCACCAATCCATAAATATAATAATTTCAAATACATCACCACAATTCAAACCACCATAATTCAATCATTTAAATTAATTAAAATATCCATTTAAAATATCCATAAATTAAAATATCCATTTAAAATATCATATAAATATAATAATTTCACCCGATGTATCCAATACATATGCTAAGCTCTTATTTCATTTAAAACCGAAAGGGCGGTTTCCATGGAGACGGGTGAAAAACTACTGTGGAGGGGGAAATGCCGTTGAAGAACTTAGCGGAAACGCCGAGAAATATAAAATCATGACGTCTTTAAAATTGCGATCCAGCGGGCAATTTTCATTATTTCTTGACCAGATTGGACTTGTAAGAATGCCAGATCTTTGACCTTTCTAAAAATATAAATTATTAGTCGAAGTTATGAGTAGTTTTTACGATGGGAGGATTTAAAAACGAAAGTTGGTTTTTCTGAACCGAAAGTGACTTTTGTTTTAAAATCTTTAAAAAATATTAGAATTTGTCCCCGAGATTTGAAATTTATATATTTTTACTGCCAATTGACTGCTCTTTCCAGTAGTGTGATTTGTTTTTTCTACGACGTCCGGATCGTGGAGAAAAAAGGGCAAAAATCGGTCAAAATCGCATAAAACATTAAATAACAAAAAAAATAATTAAAATTTTAAAAATCGGTTTTCACGTGTCCCCCATCCCCCCCCCCCTACCGGGTCTCCGATTGCCAAATTTCGTAGCTCTCCGACGCGCGGTCGCTGAACGTATAGTGTATAAAACAGACAGACACACACACACAAACATCGCCTTTTATTATATAGATAACTTTTTGATAATTTTTTTTTAAATGTGTAATATCTCAAGAATGGTTCATGTTAGCGTTCTAAAATTTATGTCAATCGTTTTCTAATGAAAAATTACATAAGAAATGTCTATTTTCGGAACTTTATTAGCGGTTTAACTTTATTAGCGGTTAATAAAAACAATAGGCTTCCAGTGTTTACGGATTGTGATTTTTGTACCAAATTTGGTTCGAATCGGTAAATTGGTTCGTCAGTTATAGTCTCCACAGACTCACTGACACACACACACACACACAGACATCACTTCAAAAATGTTTGATTCGTGATCAGGGATGTTTGAAACGTGCTCTCCCGTCGAAAACTCGAATTCGAATTTTCGACCCCGTCACAATACTTTCCTTATACATTATGTATATAAGGAAAGTAAAAATTGGCGTGCCAACTAGCATTTATAATTTAAAAGCAGCTTCTTAAAATATCAAGGACTGCTCCAGAATAAAAAATAAGTTCCTAAACCCATCCGTAAAAAAAACGCCCCTTTCTGGCAGATTCTACTGATTTTCATCTGATAGAATTGGCACAGTGTAGATACCAGAATCCATGGACAAGTTTCACACATTTTGGTGCTCTTCAATACAGAATAATCGATACATGCAATGGCAGTAAGAAAAATTGCTGTTTCCCCATTTCGCAAACCTCAATGAAACCAACAAATTCAGCTATTTTATGAAATTTGATGCCAGATGCACGGTAAGATTGACGCCACAGAGATTTGCAAAATTGTGGCATATAGCAAGTTTCCTTACTGCCATTGCACATATATTCTGTGCAGAAGAGCACGAAACCAGTTCATAGATGCTGTTATCTGATATAGGAGTGTAATCCTTAATAGAGTTTAACAGCACAGTTGGCACCAAATTGAGAAAGATTTAGCTGGGGCTACATGGCACACAAAAATAAAAGAGTCAAGTTCATACTCACGGAACCAGGGCTGTGGAGTCGAAGTCAGAAAACATTTACTAACTTCAAATTTTATTTCAAAATATTTAAATTTTTAGAAGATTTTTAAAATAATTTTTGGAAATAAATTAAAAAATATATATCAAATGTTTTTGAATTAAAAAACTATGGATATGAAAAATTATAAGGTATTTATGTCAGTATCGGAATTGAATATCAGAAAACAAGTGTAGGTGTCAAAGGTATGAGTTACTAAGTCTACAGCCCTGCTCAGAACCTATCAAAAGGCATTCCCCCCTCTACTGTATATCTGTTGAGAATACATCACATAATACTTCTATGCATGTTCAGGGCTTCCCGTGTAGGGGGGGGGGGGGGGCTTAGCTCCCTGTGGCTCTTGCCTGACTACGGTGCTGTGCCAAACGTCCGGTGATCGCCAGGAATGAAGTTACCCGCGGGGTTTGCAACTTCAAACGGAATGGATACCACCTGTAAAGACAGCACTGGTATATAGAATCCAGGAGTAATTACAGATAAGATCTCTTTAGGCAGACAAAATAAGTCATCTCTACTTCGTGGTAATCATTTATAGTTATTACTGGAGCCAAACAGCTATTTTTTGGAAATGCCAATAACATGGCTGTAAATATTCCATTTCTCTTTGCATTAGGTGGTCAGTTGAAAAAATTCTGGTAACCAGGTATTTTTGTCATTAGCGTAAACATGTTTCCTGGGAGTAAAGATGAGCTTGGTTTGTGTGCGAGATAGTTTAGGGAGCTATGGTAAGGAAGATGGGAACAAGACTGAACTGAAATGTGACATTTACGTGGATAAATTTTCTTTCAATTATTTTTATGTTAAAAAAATTTCATTTTTTGGTATTTAGTAAAATATGCAGTTAGAAAAAAATCTTGAAACTTCCCAGAGGGGGCAAAGCCCCCTGTGGAAAAGTTCAGCGGGGGCTCGTGCCCCTCTGCCTCCCCGTAGTCGGCGCCTATGTTCCCGTTCATATCAGGGTTTGAATCTAATCTAACCCTTATAGAGCCACAAATTAGAGCGTTTATCAGGTTGAAAAGGAAATTATTTGTTGAATTTCTTATGAAAACACATCACATATATTTTTCTTTTTTCTGAAATTCCATTTTCTGCTTATCCAAGCCAAGTCGATTCCATATTCTCATGAGTTGGGCTAAAATGGGCCTGGCCCTCGATAATTTCGCCAAGTCTCATCTTTAACCTCTATGATAAAGAGACTGGGCTCATTTTTAAGACGATAGTCTTCTCGAAGCAAAAAATAATTTAGGTTGTCAGCGTTCGCAGCAGGAGGGGGGAATAGGCGTTGCCAAAAATAGTGTTTTCCCTTCCGTAGAACAATGATTGACAAGTCTTCCACCCTTTGAAGCAATGCGAAGGGGCGTTTTTAGCAGTTTCAGGGGACCGTGCTAAGGGAATGCCCCAAGGTACTTTAAACATGCGAAATTGTGACATTTTTGTGAAATTTTGGGTATGTGAAATTTTTGTGCCGTTGGCTTCTTGTTTTAATCGTTTAACCGGCTTCAAATTCAAAAATTTAGCCCGAAAATCTTCATCCGAAACGTGACTCGAACAGACAGTTGCGTTAGCAATGGTTATTTTATCCTCTCTTTTGCACTTCACGATCCATAATTTTTGGAGTGTAGGATCTTTTGGAAATCTATGAAAACTGATAGACTTCTTATAATAATTTGAACATAAAGCAACCGAGCATCAACCAGGCATTTTTGTGCTCACCAAAATTATACTTTATATACGTGAAAATACTAATATATATGCATCTATAATACACAAATTTACACTTAAACTTCACTTTTACGGTAAAATTACAAATTATATTAAAACAACGACTGACACAGTCTATGTTTTCCCATAGAAATGAATGCTACTCGGAGAAACTGGCACTTCTCCTTCTAAACCAGTGACGTCACGAACGGCGATAACGTCCACCTTCTAGAATACTGTCAACAGCGGCATTCTGGTCTTTTGATCTCTAGTGGTGTTATTACATGGGAGCAATTCCTTCCAGCAATTTTTCAGCAACACCATACATTTCAATGGGAAGAAATCTTGCCGCCGAATTGTCGCAAATCGTTCGTGATCGGCAATAAAAATTGCTCAATTTCTGAGCAGAGAACCAATCAGAGGACGATAAAATTGGACTTCACTACGCTCCGCCTTTCTTCTTCTCATTTGCATTCAAGATGGCGATGGCGACTGTAATGCAAACACGTCGAAGCAGCTCAGTTACGTTAGAATCTGGAGTTGTAAAAATTAATAGAACTTCTATCAAATTACAGATACCTGTGGGATATAAAATATACACATTATACGAAAAAAAACCCACTAAATAATGCTTCTTGGAATGAACACGGCGGTATTAAAAAGGAGGGGCGTTTGACAAAGGCGGGGCCTAAAGTATCATTGCCGGGAGGAATTTCTAAAGTCTGGAGATGGAAAAATAATAATAGAACTTTTAACAAATTACAGACACCTTTAGGATATAAAAGATTCAAATTATACGAAAAACACACCAAGAATGCTTTCTGAAATGAAATCGGCGACTTTAGAGAGAAGGGACCTGTTAAAGAGGAGGAGCCTAAAGTATGATTGACGTGCGGAATTGCCCAACTTCGGCAATAAAAATTGCCTTGTGTAATAACACCAAAAATATTTGAACGGTCAGTTGCATTGAATGAAATGAACCAGTTGCGGAAATCAAAGCAGAATTGAGTGTTGCTAATGCCAGAAAAATGGTGTTTAGGTCAATATTTAATATTGAAAACTGTAAATAAATGTTTTTTACACACTTTTATTTCACTTCGATCAGAGTAGAGTATATAGGGTGTTTCAAAAAGATTACGCGATTCAATACACTTTTAACAATGGATCGCAGGTAGTGTTTCTTTCAGGCATACCTCCGGGACGAATATACGCCTCCCTCCGGAGACATTTTATGAAACCTAGTTGCAATTTATGTTGCAGAGCATTTAGATACATTTATATAGGACAAATAGAAAACTTGTACCTACTTCATTAAATGAATGTAATAATTGAATAAATATATGGAATCACTGGTAGTATATCCATTCTTCGTACGAAATATATAATATAAAAAAAAACTTATTTCACAATTATATGTAAATTCCTATAGTTTTCAAAATGTTATTCAAAACATTCTATTAAAATATTTAAATCTCCTAAATGGAAGTATTAGAATCTATGTTCTCGTTGAACAAAATTATTTTTACAGACAGATCTGAAGAATAGACCATCCTTGTTCCGTTTATAAATAAATTTACAAAAAAGTTAAAATTTTATCAATGTATATCCAAAAGGAAAACTCATATTAGAAGATAAGCCCGTACTATTTATATTTTGCTTTAACAATTAGCTAAACACAATATATAAGTTCTGGCTGAACACAATATATGAAAACACGATAGATTAGTGTCTTCCTTACCACATCTGAGTTTGAAAAATATTTTCCAAAATAAAACAGATGATGTAAGAAATTCAAAATATTAATCATTCCCGTAATCTTTAAATCCGAAGACCGTAATTGATATAACCCAATCAAAACTGCAATATCGTTCATTTATAAAATTTATTTTATGTATTTGTTATTTACATCTAATAAAAAATCCTCTGCCGTATATAAACGCATTTTGTTTAATTGCGTTGCTGAGCAACATATCATTTTCTTCCAATAAATTTGCGGAGAATACTGTATATCGTCCGCATAATGCTATCGATCTCTATGGAAGGTTCATTTTTTCTGAATATATTGACATCCCCTGGTCCTAGAAATTCGAAACATAAATTACATTTCAGGTGGAGCTATTTCAAGGTTACCACAAAATTTCATGAAAATCTGAGCAGCTTCTTTGATGATGAGACAAACACTCACACACAGACAGATTTTCAATTTTATTTATATAGATTATCACTAATGTATGAAATCAGTGATTACCTAAATTGAGTTATGTTATTTTAGATTTAAAAAGTATATCTATATTCAATTAACTATTTGTTTTATCTAATTTCTAGTAACCACTTTTATTATATGGGATAAAAATATGAGAACAATTTTTTTTGTTGCATTTTTCAATAAAATACTGCCTTCTGAAACTTTTTTTTGTTTACTTGTTTTTAATTTAACGTATCTTGTATATTAAATGTATAGATGCTTGAATTCTAATAAACCGGGAAAGCCGATATTCATATATCAAGGATATCTTTGATATCCACGGACTGTGCCGTCACCAGGAACCAGAAAATGTTTTATAAAGCCGCTATTTTATAAACCTCTGTATTTTAGTCAATTGGCATGGAGTTTATTCAAGATCAAGCTCGAACTAAATAAGATTTCAATAGCAGGTTCATAATAACGAATTCCGACGCTATCAGGTGTTCGGGAAATTCATTTTTTATAAATTTGATGCCAGTATATAGACTTTGATATATAGACCACAGAAGCATAAAAAATTGCAAATCACTTTCTATCTACCAGTGCAATTTTTGTCTAAAAGTTGCTCCATTTAAAAAAGCAATATTCCGCCAAATTCGTCGCCAAAATCTCATCAAGCGTTATGGATGGAGAAATAAGTTATTCTTATAGCAGATAAATGACTATTGGCTTTCAAATACAAAAGTATTACTCAAAGTAACTTTTTTCATGAATGGAACGAGCTAGATCCACGAGAATTATGTCACCAAATTCATCGTACGGTATTACATATGAAAAGTGAACATGTTTCTCAACAGTTAATATTTTTCTTCAATTTATGGGATTTTTTGATGAATTTATTTAAAAAATGTGCAATATCTCGAGAGCGGTTCATGCTAGCGTTCTAAAGTGTATGTCAATCGCTTTCTAAGAAAAACTTCATAAGAAAACTTCATATTTGCGTAACTTTATTAAAGGTTTTGATTTTTTGATGATTTTATCAAAATGTCACTCGAAAATTTAGGGGGGGGGGGGGTTCTGAACTTCCGATTGCGTTTAAAAACAATAGGCTTCCAGTATTCATGGATTGTGATTTTTGTACCAAATTTCATTCGAATCGCTCCATTCTTTCGTGAGATATCGTCTCCACAGGCTCACTGACACACACACACACACACACAGACACAGACATCACTTAAAAATGTTTGATTCGTGATCAAGTATGCTTGAAACGTGCTCTCCCGTCGAAAACTCGAATTCGAATTTTCGACCCCGTCACAATACTTTCCTTATACATTATGTATATAAGGAAAGTAATAATTTCAAACATGTGCACTTGCAGGACAATTTCCAAGGGTGAATTGCATTATACATCTACAGATTAATTATTAAGTATAAGTTTAATTGCTATCGTTATACAATCTAGTTTCACTGATATTAATTTACAAGATTTTTATCCATTTGATTTGAAATATTTATAACTTTATCTCAATAAAACAGCAAGTGTGCAAATTTTTCTGTTCTGCAACTTATTCTATCTCAGACTCATTCAAATCTTTTTTACTGTATCCTTATGTAATAACTAGCAAAATTTCCGTTCTTTGAGCGGAATATATAATATAAAGAAAAAATCTGATGTGGGCAACACATGACTTTTCTTATACATTGCAATGAATTTATTACTTTTACAGTAAAAAAGTAGGTTTTTCTTATAGTAGATACTTATGTTCTTTGTAAGATATTGGATGTTCGTCAATTAGTCGTCATTTTCATTGATTTAGCGTCATTTTTATCCATTTGGCAAGATTTTCGTTAAATTGGCAGCATTTAAAAAGTCGTCAAGTTGGCGACATTCTGCCAAATTCGTCGCCAAAATCTCGCCAAGCGTTATGGACGAAAGAAATATGTTATTCTTACAGCAGACAAATGACTATTGGTGTTCAAATACAAAAGTATTACTCAAAGTATCTTTTCTCATGAATAGAACGAGCTGGATCCACGAGAATGATGTCACCCAATTTATCGCATGCTATTACATATGAAAAGTGAAAAGGTTTCTCAACAGATAATATATATTTTTTAATTTATGGGATTTTTTAATAAATTTATTTAAAAATGCAATATCTCCAGAACGGTACATGCTAGAGTTCTAAAGTTTATATCAATCGTTTTCTAAGGGAAAAATTACATAAGAAATGTCTATTTGCGCAACTTTATTAATGCTTTTAATTTTTTGATGATTTTTTCAAAATTTCACTCGAAAATTTAGGGGGGTTCTGAACATTCGATAACGTTTAAAAATAATAGGCTTCTAGTATTCACGGATTGTGATTTTTGTACCAAATTTCATTCCAATCGCTCCATTCGTTCGTGAGATATCGTCTCCACAGACTCACTGACACACACACACGTCACACACACACACACACACACAGACATCACCTCAAAAATGTTTGATTCGTGATCAGGGATGCTTGAAACGTGCTCTCCCGTCGAAAACTCGAATTCGAATTTTCGACCCCGTCACAATACTTTCTTTATACATTATGTATATAAGGAAAGTAATAATTAATACATTTTTTTATTTTAATGTAATAAAATACAATATCTCGAGAAAGTTTCATACTAGCGCTTTAAAATTTGCATTCGTTTTCTAATGAAAAATTACATAAGAAATAATTAGTTACCTAACATTATAATAGTTCAGATAGCGAAATTTTCTGAGAATCTATATAACACACTTTCGTTGAAAATACCATCCAAAGATGGAATTTCGGGGCACCTTTGATTTCGTCACCACGTGCTTTTACTGTATGTGGATAAGTAACTGTTTAATCTAAAATTCAAATGTATTCAAATTATCGTTAGATATGTAGAAATTGATGTTTATAATTTGGATACTGATTCCTGGCATTTCAGTTACTTCAGTTTGCGAGGGATCTACACGATTTGGATTTGGAACCTCTAAAAAACGAAAATACTATTACGTGACAGCTGTGTGTGTCTGTGCAATGTATATATCCACTCTAATTCAAAACTAATTGACGTAATTTCTATAAAATTTTATAGATAAGTCACTTGTGGTTACCCTGGTGCTGATTAGATTTAGGTAGAATTCGGAATAAAGAATTATTATCAGGAGCGGTTCTCGAGATATTGAGAATTTCACTTTTCACGATGAAACATTATATCCTTCAATACATTAAATAAATCGAATGAAATTTAGTACGATAAATTACGAACGGAAGTCCCTAAAATTCTCATAATTTTCTTATTGGAAAAGCATTAAAAAAGATAATTATGCTTTAAAGTGCAATACTTAAATAGTTATTATATGTAATTTATTATTTAAAAGCTAATGATATAATTTCTGAAACAATGACATGTGCCGATATCCACGTCTTGCATCTAAACCAGTTATTTTTGTATCATTTCCAGCACACTTATATTTTAAATATTTTTTATTTAAAAAATCTGATCTTTTTTAAAAGGTTCGATATCTTTTAAAAACTTAGATAAAAATCTGATGTGGGCAACACATGACTTTCCTTATATAATGTAATGAATTTACTACTTTTACAGTAAAAAAATTGGTTTTTCTTATAGTAGATACTAATATTCTTTCCAAGACATTGAATTTTCGACAATTAGTCGTCATTTTCATTGATTTAGCGTCATTTTTATCCATTTGGCGAGATTTTCGTTAATTTGGCAACATTTCAAAAAGTCGCCAAGTTGGCGACATTCCGCCAAAATCTCGCCAAGCGTTATACACTAACAAATAAGTTATTCTTACAACAGATAAATGACTATTGGCGTTCAAATACAAAAGTATTACTCAAAGTATCTTCTTTTCATGAATGGAACGAGCTAGATCCACTAGAATGATGTCACCCGATTTATCGCATGGTATTACATATGAAAAGTGAACATGTTTATCGATAGGAAATAATTTTTTTTTATTTTATATGACTTTTGATATTTTTTTTGAAAAATGTACAATATCTCGAGAACGGTTCGTGTTAGCGTTCTAAAATTTATGTCAATCGTTTTCTAATGAAAAATTACATAAGAAATGTCTATTTGCGTAACTTTATTAGTGGTTTTGATTTTTTGACGATTTTTTCAAAATTTCATTCGAAAATTTAGGGGGGTTCTGAACATTCGGTTGCGTATAAAAACAATAGACTTCCAGTGTTTACAGATTGTGATTTTTGTACCAAATTTGGGTTCAAATCGGTCCATTCGTTCGTCAGTTATCGTCTCCACAGACCCACTGACACACACACACACATATACTTTCACACACACACACACACACAGACATCACTTCAAAAATGTTTGATTCGTAATCAGGGATGCTTGAAACGTGCTCTCCCGTCGAAAACTCGAATTCGAATTTTCGACCCCGTCACAATACTTTCCTTATACATTATGTATATAAGGAAAGTAATAAATGATAGCTTGGATGGTAAATGATAAGGATTCAGCATCCAATTCTAGAAGAGGTATATAGAAGTTCACTAAGGATTTTCACTTACGGTTTCTTCTCTAATTTCATTTCAAAAATGTTACTTGAAACACGTCTCGGAATCTGTTATAGATATAGTTGGCTTAGATGATGACTGATATGGATTCAGTATCAAGTTCAGGAAAGGGTAGGGGTTCATTAAAGATTACTTTTTCCAGTCCTTTTTCCACTTCAGATTATAACATTCTTTGAAACATTTGTTTCTCAAAATTAGCTATCGATAGAGCTTAGATGATCACTGATATGACTTCAGCATAAAATTCTGCCTGGGATTTGAGAATTCATGAAGGAAGGATTTTCATTTACACTTTTAGAGATGTCATGTCCAGTTTTTTCGAACATTGACATGACTGTACGAAATATGTAAAAGAGAATAAAATTAATAGTTCCATCAAAAATAAAGTAATCACATCATTTGCTACCCTATAAAGAGTTCTTGATTCATTTCTTGTTTCATATAAATTTTTTCATTTTAAATTCGAAACATGAAATATTTCGAGAATCACATTTTTAAATGAATACATATTTAAGATATTGCACATTAGCTATATTCGTATAACACTTTTATATACTTATGTTTTATAATGTTTAATTTTATTTTTGAAAAAAAAAATGTTAGAAAATTTGAAGGTTTCCTCTTAGGCCGTCCTCAACGAAAATAAATATGCCCATTACAATCATCGATTGAAATAATCATAGAAAATTTCATTTGATTTTCATAACTTGTTTGAGAGTTATCATACCCACAGATATCATTGAAAAAAAGGTTGATACGTTTCAAGAATGCTCAAAACGTTTATTCAGATCCACCAAAATTTAAGAATCGGATTTTTGACTCATCATACTTTCCCTTTACATATATTATTCACTAGCCGCCTTTGGCGACCAGCCTGTTCGCAACCCTTGAAAATGCTGATCGTGGCAAATTCCAACCGTGGCAAACACGTTGGCGCGACCTACCAGAAAGGTGTAAGGTAACTGGTTGGACGGCCAGGATGTGCCACCCAATTTAGACCGGAACCCAGTGGGGAAGGCATCCACAGGGAACGTACCCTCCTTCCCCTACCACCAACCTCTCGGAAAAACATACAGCCCCATATGTTTAACGTGATCGTACTCCGTGTCAGTGGCGGAAATCGAACCCGGGCCTACCACGTGCAATTCCCGCGCCCTAACCACTGGGCTACTTCGCCCTCCGCGACAATCTCCATAACTTTCTTTTTATTCACCCAATTTAGACCGTACCCTCCTTCCCCTACCACCAACCTCTCGGAAGGACTCACGAACCCACATGTTTAACATGATCGTACTCTGCGTGAACGTGGCGTAAGTTTTGGCAGTGGTGGGAATCGAACCCGGGCCTACCGAGTGCAATTCCCGCGCGCTAACCACTGGGCTGCCCCGCTCTCCGCCACAATCTCCATAACTTTCTATATATTCACCCAATTTAGACGGGAACCCAGTGAGGGAGGCATCCACAGGGGCCGTATCCTCCTTCCCCTACCACCAACCTCTCGGAAGGACTTACGGACCCACATATTTAACGTGATCGTATTCCACGTAAACACGGCAGCAGTTTTGGCAGTGGCGGGAATCGAACCCGGGCCTACCGCTAACTTACCGCGCGCTAATTTGCAATTTAAAATTACCATATGCTTAATTCCATCATCCTCATTCCATTGTTTCATTGTTCCATCATTTGAAATATCCATAAAATTAAAA
Source organism: Amaurobius ferox (assembly GCA_951213105.1). Lineage (NCBI taxonomy): Eukaryota > Metazoa > Arthropoda > Arachnida > Araneae > Amaurobiidae > Amaurobius > Amaurobius ferox. The sequence continues at coordinate 6,954,261 of OX578153.1, forward strand.
TATCCAAAAGTTAAAATATACATTTAAAAAATCCATATCGTTCCATCATTTAAAATATAATAAATATAATAATTTATATGGAGTAAAGGAACTCTATTCAGAACCGTGACGTCACCTCCACCTTGACGTCCCCACCCACCACCTTCCCTCCTTCTGCGGGGGAGAAACGCCGGTTAAGAAGCGGCACGCCGAGCGGAAAGCCGAGAAATTGAAATTCGGAAACTTTTAAAATCCCGATCCTGTGGGCAATACGGAATATTTCCTGACCAGATTGGACTTGTAAGAATGCCAGATGTTTGACCTTTCTAAAAATGTAAATTATTAGTCGAAATTATGAGTACTTTTTACTATGCGAGAATTTAAAAACCAAAAATCGTTTTCTTGAGCAAAAAGTGACTTTTGTTTTAAAATCTTTAAAAAATATTTGAAATCGAAATTCAGATTTGAAATTGATATATTTTTACTCGCAATTGTCAGCTCTTTCCGATGGTGTGATTTGTTTTTTTCTACGATGTCCGGATCGTGGGAAAAAAAGGGCAAAAAGGTCAAAAAACGGTCGAAATCGCATAAAACATTAAATAACAAAAAAAATAATTAAAATTTTAAAAATCGGTTTTCACGTGTCCCCTTCCCCCCCCCCCCCCCCCGGGTCACCGATTGCCAAATTTCGTAGCTCTCCGACGCGCGGTCGCTGAACGTATAGTGTATAAGACAGACAGACAGACATTGCCTTTTATTATTTACTAGCCGCCTTTGGCGACCAGCCTGTTCGCTACCCTTGAAAATTCTGACCGTGGCAAACTCGTTGGCGCGACCTACCAGAAAGGTGTAAGGTAACTGCTTGGAAGGCCAGGAAGTGCCACCCAATTTAGACCGGAACCCAATGGGGGAGGCATCCAAAGAGACCGTACCCTCCTTCCCCTACCACAAACCTCTCGGAAGGACTTGCAGTCCCACATGTTTAACGTGATCGTACTCCGCATGAACACGGCTGCAGTTTTGGCAATGGCGGGAATCGAACCCGGGCCTACCGATAGTGAAATTCCCGCGCGCTAACCACTGGGCTACCGTGCCATCCGCGACAATCTCCATAACTTTATTTTTATTCGGCCAATTTAGACTGAAACCCAGTGGGGGAGGCATCCACATGGACCGAACCCCCCTTCCCCTACCACCAACCTCTCGGAAGGACTTACCGACCCACATGTTTAACGTCATCGTACTCCGCGTGAACATGGCGGAAATTTTGGGAATCGAACCCGGGCCTACCAAGTGCAAATCCCGCGCACTAACCACTGGGGTACTTCACCCTCCGCGATATTCTTCATAACTTTCTTTTTATTCACCCAATTTAGACCGGAACCAAGTGGAAGAAGCATCCACAGGGACCGTACCCTTCTTCCCCTACCACCAACCTCTCGGAAGGCTTACAGACCCACATGTTTAACGTGATCGTACTCCGCGTAAACACGGCGGCAATTTTGGGAATCGAACCCGGACCTACCGAGTGCAATTTCCGCGCGCTAACCATTGGGCTACTTTGCCCTACGCGACAATCTCCATAACTTTCTTTTTATTCATCCACAGGGACCGTACCCTCCTTCCCCTACCACCAACCTCTCGGAAGGACTTCCGGACCCACATGTTTATCGTGATCGTACTCCGCGTGAACACGGCGGCAGTTTTGGAAGTGGCTGGAATCGAACCCGGGCCTACCGAGTGCAATTCCTGAGCGCTAACCACTGGGCTGCCTCGCCCTCCGCAACTTTCTTTATATTCACCCAATTTAGACGGGAACTCTGTGAGGGAGGCATTCACAGGGACCGTACCCTCCTTCCCCTACCACCAACCTCTCGGAAGGACTTCCGGACCCACATGTTTATCGTGATCGTACTCCGCGTGAACACGGCGGCAGTTTTGGAAGTGGCGGGAATCGAACCCGGGCCTACCGAGTGCAATTCCTGAGCGCTAACCACTGGGCTGCCTCGCCCTCCGCAACTTTCTTTATATTCACCCAATTTAGACGGGAACCCTGTGAGGGAGGCATCCACAGGGACCGTACCCTCCTTCCCCTACCACCAACCTCTCGGAAGGACTTACGGGCCCACATGTTTAACGTGATCGTATTCCGCGTGAACACTTCGGCAGTTTTGGCAGTGGCGGGAATCGTACCCGGGCCTACCGCTAACTTCCCGTGCGCTAATTTACAATTTAAAATGACCATATGCTCTCTAGGCTCTTAATTCCATCATCCTCATTCCATTGTTCCATCATTTAAAATATCCATAAAATTAAAATATCCATCATTCCATCATTTAAAATATCCATAAAATTAAAATATCCATCGTTCCATTATTTAAAATATCCATAAAATTAAAATATCCATTTAAAAAATCCATATCGTTCCATCATTTAAAATATAAATATAATAATTTCTACAATGCATATGTTAAGCTCTTATTTCATTTAAAATCGGAAGCGCGGGAAACGGAAAGTAAAAACCAATTCGGTTTCTTATTGTCCCACCCATCGCTATGCATATACAGAACCGTGACGTCACCTCCACCTTGACGTCCCCACCCACCACCTTCCCTGCTTCTGTGGGGGAGAAACGTCCGTTAAGAAATGCTTTAGCGGATCGCCGAGAAATTGAAATTCGGAAAATCTTAAAATCCCGATCCTGTGGCCAATACGGAATATTTCTTGACCAGATTGGACTTGTAAGAATGCCAGATATTTGACCTTTCTAAAAATGTAAATTATTAGTCGAAATTCTGAGTACTTTTTACTATGCGAGAATTTAAAAACCAAAAATCGTTTTTTTTAGTCAAAGTGACTTTTGTTTTAAAATCATAAAAAAATATTAGAATTTGTCCCTGAGATTTGAAATTGATATATTTTTACTCGAAATTCTCTGCTCTTTTCGATGGTGTGATTTGTTTTTTTCTACAATGTCTGGATCGTGGAGAAAAAAGAGCAAAAAGGTCAAAAAACGGTCGAAATCGCATAAAACATTAAATAACAAAAAAAATAATTAAAATTTTAAAAATCGGTTTTCACGTGTCCCCTTCCCACCCCCCAGGGTCTCCGATTGCCAAATTTCATAGCTCTCCGACGCGCGGTCGCGAAACGTATAGTGTATAAGACAGACAGACAGACAGACAGACGCACAGACAGACATTGCCTTTTATTATATAGAAGAAGATTGTAGGGGAATTTAAAATGATCGACCATTCACTTCTGCAACATAACGGGATTTTTCACTGGGAGATCTGCTTTCAAAACAAAAACTCGAAATCCAAGTAATTGTGACCACAATAATCTCACCCCCTGTTGTCCGACACCTTCGTGAGAAAGGGATAACACAAACGAGTCCCCCCCCCCCCATCAACCTCCATGGTTCCCATCAAGGCGGAGCTAAGCTCCTGCGACAACCTGCTACTGATCTATCAATGTAATCCAAGTAATTGTGACCACAATAATCTCACCCCCTGTTGTCCGTCAGCTTCGTGGGAAAGGGATAACACAAACGTTGGTCACCTTCGTGGGAAAGGGATAACACAAACGTTGGTCACCTTCGTGGGAAAGGGATAACACAAACGTTGGTCACCTTCGTGGGAAAGGGATAACACAAACGTTGGTCACCTTCGTGGGAAAGGGATAACACAAACGTTGGTCACCTTCGTGGGAAAGGGATAACACAAACAAGTTCCCCCCATCAACCTCCACGTTCCCCATCAAGCCGGAGCTAAGCTCCTGCGACAACCTGTTATCAATGATCTATCAATGTTACTGATCTATCAATGTTACTGATCTATCAATGTCTGATCTATCAATGTCAAACTTTGAGATGGTGTTATCATGCAGAGATTGGATATAAATATTTTGCCTCTATTCAATGCTTGACCAATTATAAAATTTGGGTTCAACATAGCTTAGATTTTCTTTTTGCATAAAAAGGTAAAATCTTCATTCTTTCTGCGGGGGTTTTGAAATTTTTTTTAACTTGATTCAAACGTTTTCTATCGATGAGCAAAGTTGGAAAAACAAATTTCTGCACTTATTTTTGCACTTCGCGTGAATTTTAAAAATGCTTCTAATGAATTTAAAAATAATTTTAAAACCTTTCCAATTGATTATAGTCCAATTCTACGGATTGCAAAAAATTCCAGGAAAAAATCTCAAAATCCAATGCTATATTCAGCTATTTTCATTCCGTCATTGATTAACATGGGATTCTCAGGTTAGCTTCAGGCGGGGAAGTTTTCTCTTTTCATTCCGGACTGAGACAATTTTTGTTAGTTGTGGTTGATATACGACATACGTTATTCATTGCTATATAAACCTGAAATTGTTTAATAAAAATTATAAAGTGAAAGAAAGATTGAATATGCAACCAAATGTTAGATGAACTTTTTTATAAACATACTAGCAAAACAGTAGAGGTTCATAGCATATCTAGCTCTTTTTCTTTCAGAGAAATATATAGACGGGCCTACCCAGTCCTTATATGGGATATATAAGGTCCTTATATGGGATATATAGTCCTTACATGGGATATTGTCCGCTGCACTCCCCAATATATTCTATGTAACCCTGCAAACAAGCACTTAAAAAACAACTCATTCAGAATAATTAATGACCAAAATTAATAATACAATATATTGTAATACGGGTAATCTTCTAACACATGGGCATATCTTCTAATCTAAGACAATATAAAAAATCTGATGTGGGCAACACATGACTTTCCTTATATAATGTAATGAATTTACTACTTCTACAGTAAAAAAATAGATTTTTCTTATAGTAGATACTTATATTCTTTCCAAGATATTGAATTTTCGACAATTAGTCGTCATTTTCATTGATTTAACGTCATTTTTATCCATTTGGCGAGATTTTCGTTAATTTGGCAACATTTCAAAAAGTCGTCAAGTTGGCGACATTTCGCCAAATTCGTCGCCAAAATTTAACCAAGCGTTATGGACGAAGAAATAATTTATTCTTACAGCAGATAAATGACTATTGGCGTTCAAATACAAAAATATTAGTCAAAGTATCTTTTTTCATGAATGGAACGAGAGCTAGATCCACGAGAATGATGTTACCCAATTCATCGCATGGTATTACATATGAAAAGTGAACACGTTTCTCAATAGGAATTTTTTTTTTTTATTTTATATGACTTTTTGATATTTTTTTTTTAAAATGTACAATATCTCGAGAACGGTTCATGTTAGCGTTCTAAAATTTAAGTCAATCGTTTTCTAATGAAAAATTACATAAGATATGTCAACTTGCGTAACTTCATTAGCGGTTTTGATTTTTTGACGATTTTTTCAAAATTTCATTCGAAAATTTAGGGGGGTTCTGAACATTCAATTGCGTATAAAAACAATAGGCTTCCAGTGTTTACGGATTGTGATTTTTGTACCAAATTTTGTTCGAATCGGTCCATTCGTTCGTCTGTTATCGTCTCCACAGGCTCACTGACACACACACAGACATCACTTCAAAAATATCTGATTCGTGATCAGGGATGCTTGAAACGTGCTCTCCCGTCGAAAACTCGAATTCGAATTTTCGACCCCGTCACAATACTTTCATTATACATTATGTATATAAGGAAAGTAATAGTACAGGTATATCTTTCCATACAATTTCAGTGCTTTCATTTTGGCATATATTGGAATCAATTACGGCCTTCAGGTTTAAAGATTACAGGATTATTGATATATTCAATTTATTATGTCATCTGTTTTATTTTGACAAAGATTTTAGAAACTCATATGTTGTAATACACGCAATCTCCTACTAATACACTTCCAATATTCACGAATATAAATAGTACAGTTACAATTTTAGTGCTTTTATTTTGCATATATCGATTTAATTCCATATTTTTTTCAAATGTGTTTACAAATGGGACCAGAATGTTTTATTCTTCAGATCTGCCCATGAAGATAATTTTGTATAGTGAGATTAGAGATTCTTAAATTTCTTTTTAGGAACATTAAATTGAATATTTTAATAGAATATTTTGATTAACAATGTCATTTAGTATACTATAGATAGGAATTTACACTTGATAGTGAATTTTAAGTTTCTTTATATTATATACTCCGTATGAAGAACGGGTATGCTGCTAGTCTGATATATATATATTATTCCATCTGAAAAACTAAGGTTAACACAATTCCATATTATATATTTTTATATTATATACTCTACGAGAATGAGTATATACTGCTAGTATAATGAATAAAATTATAACAAATATGCTGGAATGCAAATTAAAATTTAAACAACAGCCTCTCCAGCTAAATGTGTAATGATGCAAAACTGATTCTAATCACTCCATTTCTTCTAATAGCCAAGAATGAGTCATCAGTTTTAAAATTGTTCATTATTTGCTTTAGAACATACAAGTTAGGCGAGATTCAAATATCTTTGTTAGAAGCAGCATATAATAAAAAATCTGATGTGGGCAGCACATGACTTTCCCTGCAGACTTATATTCACGTTCTCTTTATTTTAATTACATTTAATTCACTTTTAATTCAATTTTCGTTCTCATTTGATAACTGGACTTCTTTTCAAAGGTGGCGTAGAGAAAATACGAAAAACTAAAATATCTCAAATATCTCGAGAACGGTTAGTCCTAGTGTAATGGGGTTGATCTTATTCTTTTCTTCGTCAAAAATTACGTATTAAACAAGTATTTAATGGATACATTTGAGCATACGTAGTGTTTTATTTTAAATTTTGACGATTTTTGCGGGCCATTTTTCAAAAAAAGGCAGGTTATTTTTTTCCGAATCATGCCAAAATCTAATCAGCACCAGATTGTCCCATAGGTAACTTATCTACCGAATTTAGTGAAATTCGGTCCATCAGTTTTTCCGCTAGAGTGGATACAAGCTTTTGCGGGCCATTTCGCAAAAAAAGGCGGGTTCTTTTATCCCGAATCGTACCCAAAATTAATCAGCACCAGACTCGCCCACAAGAGACCTATCTACCAAATTTTATGAAATTCGGTCCATTAGTTTTTTAGTTAGAGTGGATACAAAATCTGCACAGACAGACACACAGCCACACACACAGACGTCACGCTAAAAATGGTTTTTTCGAATTCTAGAGGTTTCGAACCGTGTAGATCCGTCGAAAACTCGAGTTGCGATTTTCGGCATGATTCCAATACTTTCCCTATACATTACCATGTATTGCAGGGAAAGTAAAAATGCCGCTTTTAACGAAGTTACATGACTTACATACTTTAGCACCAGTTTGAGCTGTGAGATTTTTGAAGTTCTACTTACATTTACTGGAAA